>KV751377.1:3335927-3352239 GCA_001698575.1 Mola mola | reverse complement strand
TCAGTGCGGTGACGTAGCAGAAATCCGGACCAAACCTGAATGTAGATCCAGTCCGTGAGCGGAATCCAGGGAATTAAGTCCAGGTCCAGTGATTCCACTGATCCAGCGTCCCGGCTTTGGCTGCATTGTACCTAACAGCCATTTAGCCCCGCGGTGCTGTTTGTCTGTCTGTTGCTGTCTGTGCGTCTGCCAGCAGGATAACGTTGAACTGGAAACTCTGGGAATATCACATCCAGTCATGGAATACCTGGGACTCGTTGTGTTTTCGTCCAGGCCCGAGAAGTGACTCCAAATGTCGGTGTTTCCCGCTGTTTTCCAGCTTTCTCCGGGATGTGACCGTGTGATGGCTGCGGTCCAGTGAACTGGGAGCACGTTGACTGGTCTGCCCGATTAATCCACCAGTTTGGGAGCTTGTCGCTACGCTTTTACTGTGACTACCGGAACCTATGGAGTGTACATGAGCGTCGGTCGGACAGGGATTTCACACGGGGTAAGTGGACACGTTGAAGTTGGCTCCCTCGGTGGGATTTCGATCCACTTTTTTGAAACGCGGGATAGCCTGCTAGCTATCCCGGGGGTTAGCTCAGCGGGCTAGCTGCTGTCTTTGTCTGGTAAGACCGGGGAGCTAAGGGGTATGCGTCCATCATCGGACACGTCCCCGTGTGACCCTCGTTTTGTTCTTTTATCTGAATAATGTTAACCACCAGCTCAACACCCAATTTAAACGCTCTTAACAAACACATGTCGCCATTCGTGTAAAAACGACTATGTCCAATCCGTGAAGCCACGTTAGAACGTCGCACCTAAACCCGTGCTGGCATGTTAAGCGTGTTTTCTAGGTTTTGTAGCATTTTAGGAACCCGTGTTCGGGATTTTAACACAGCCAGGACACCTTTGTTATCTAATATTTGATTAGAAACTGGAATCGACGAAAGTGAAACGACACTTCAGCGTCATGGGAAGCGTAAACGTTTGTCCGATAATGGACGTATTGGTTTGACAGTCTGGCTGAACGTGCCGCATCGGTAATTGTCCATCACACGACAAATGGGATCATAGGTTAACAGTTATGTAAACTGCCCGTACTAAACAATACACTTGGTTTTTGTGCATCGTAGTGTCTTTGATATCATGTTAAAATGCAGGTGGGGGTAGTTTAAAAATGATCGGTTTAGTACAAAGTTACACGAAGAACAGTGAAATGTCACCATTAGAGCAAAGCAGGACTGCGTCCGATAATGGATTTCGTTAGCTTCGTAGCGGGCCACGGCGGGCCGCGGGCTAACTGCACAAGTTTCGACAAATACTTTAACGTTCTTTTTAGGTAAACGCTTTTGCCTGTGTTTGAAATTAACATTATTTAACTTAAACCGCGGGGATATCGTATCTGTGCTTTTTAGCATTGCGCTAAAAGGCAGCGAAATCCGGGGCCGACGAGCCAGACAACGCTAGCCGTCTTTACGAATAATTGAGCTAATAGCAGCTAGCCTGGCTAGTTCCTTGGGACTGGTGTGTTTGCCACATTTTTGTTTCTTTACATGTGCAGTTAACTGTGGTACCCCGAGCTGATATTGTCATTTTAACATTGATTTGGCTAACTGTCCTCACAGCCTCATGCAACAATCCAACGAACAGTGCCTGGGCTAGCATACAAGCAGGCTAGCTTCATGATGTAATTATCTAGTAAACCTGGTCGAACTTTAGCTGTAGCTCGTTGCACAATTGATCCAGGAGCCAAGGTTTTGTTGTCAGTAAAACACGCAACTAGAAATTGTACTTACAAGCCTGTGAATACGATTTTCAAGTCCTGTAACATCAATTATTGAGCTAATAGTATTAGGAAAATAATGCTCAGTTGTAGTAGCTTAAAGCAAAAGCTGTAAAAGTGCTGTTTTTGAGGTTTGGGAGTCATTAAACCTAAAGTATGCTCATTTTTTTTATTCCACTTAAGTGCTGCATTGATTTTTTTTTTATTGCCATTAACAGCACATCAATTATACTCACGCTGTTAGTAATGATCAAAAGGACACTAAAACAGTGCAAGTTTGTCATTGCAGTAAATCTTTTGGCACACTCAGGATTCAGTGTAATTTTCCCTGTTCAGCTGTAATGACTGCGTGCTTATTGATAATGATGCCTACTAAATGATTTGCTGCTGTCTTTTAGTATTGTGCACCAGTGAGTTTGTGGTCTTAAGCCCTAAGGTTGTCGCACATATTCATGAATTTGAATGTCGACTTGTGGTCACATAATACTATATTATTTAGGGATATAAAGTCTGTCAAGCAGCGTAACCACGAAGAGGCACATGAGCAGAGCTTGAAAAGTAGCAGCAGTGCTGGTTCCAGGTGATGAAAGGAAATTGAGTGTTATAAAGCTGTTTTTCCTGCACCAGGTACTGAGAAAATGTAAACACAAGAAGAAGAGAGAGGCTTGTCTGAGGTTGTTCATGTGACTGTTTTAAACCAATCACAGAGGGTCACACATCGGAAGTTTGTACTTAAATAAACTTTGACTGTCTGTCAACAAACATAGCCCTGCAGCTAAGTCAAATAGTCAAAAGCCTGCTGAAAATACATCTAATTTATCCAACTTCCAGTGTTATCCAGCTATAGCAGGCTGTCTTGCTGCAGGTATTCAGTTTGCCTGGAGGAAGTGAGAAGCTCTTATCCTCCCATTCCTGGAGGATCAGAGCTTCATCCTCTGTACTGATCATGTTCTGGCTGAGAAAGCTATTATCTGGGTCAGTCAGTGAAGATGCTGGCTGGCTCGTACTCCTTTTGAATTTTGGATAAGATCACAGATGTCCTCCTTAGAGACATCCTTTCCTGCTAACTATTCTTCTCTGTCTTTTATATGGTTTTCCTCCCACACTGAGAAACACGTTTGTTGGGTTACAGTTAAAACATGGATTTATAGCGTAACTTTGTGTCACTATAAGCTCTGTGTCAATTACAGAGCGTATTACTTAAAGTACTGAGACCATTTTCAGTTCAGCGTTTTTAAATTCTGATCTGGCATTAAGAACATCCTTACATCCACAGGCTAGTTTAAGTTAAGGCAGATAGGAACAAGACATTACTGAGCTGTGATGTGTTGAGATGCACATATTGGAATATTTTGTTTATTTCATCTCAGTTTAATGGTATAATGCCATGAATTTACACATACCTGAACTTTGCGTATTGGCCCTTACAGAATACTGATCTGGCACTAATACTTTAGTTTGTGTTAACTGCATAAAAGCACTGCTTATTGTGCAGTTTATTCCCTGGGAAATGTTTTCATTGTCAAACATTGGTTTGTGGGTCTTGTGTGGAAAGGCATCGTCATTTATTTATTTATTTCTTACTTGTAGTTCCTACATAATGTCCTAAAATTAATACCTGCTAAGAGCCAAATGTGTGTAGATTTTCCATCTTTCCGACATAACTCTGGTGTCCAGCGTATGTTCGTGTTATGACACTGGTGGTGTGGCCTTGTGATGACTTGGAAACACTCGATCCTGAAATGTATCACCTGATTTTTTTTTTTTACCATTTCACTGTAGGCTCATAATACAAAATTCTCACATTTTTTGTGTTTCCTGTGTGGATGACAGATATCAGTTTATCTTGAGCTGTGTTTTCACTTTTCAGTACAGGGCCATCTGTAACTGTAACTGAAACCAATAATTAAAGTACCTAAACTCTACCTCTGTTTGGTGTTCAACACTGATGGTATTCTTATGATGGAAGTGGTGTTGTCGGGGCTTTTCCACTTCTGAAGCACTTTGGAAACAACAATGTGACACACAACTTTAAGTTAACATTAAATAATAAGCTAGCTGGTGGTTAGCGTACTAGTAGTGGCTGCCAATACGTTAACGGTGTGGAAGGATGCGTTGCTAAACAATAAGCTGCAGCACTTTAAATACATTTGAAAGCAACTTAACCTGATATGAAGGCCAGGAAATCAAGTGGTTAAGAAATGAAAGTGAAACGGTTAAAGACTTCACTGTAAAATGTATTTAAAATTATGTGCAGCTCATCATTGTTTTGCAACATGTCATTGGGTTATCTCTGCTTTGATTACAGAGGGAATGTGAATCCAGTCAAACCATTGTTTTCATATTCAAGTGACTATGGTGTTACTACAGAGTGTCAGTTTAGTTTTATTTTTTATTTTATGTTCTCCAATGGAGTTATTTCACTTAAAATTGTGTTGAGATGTTCAAATAAATATGGTGGTGTTCTATAACAGAGATATTCAGTTTAAAATGGTGTTGTTCTACACTCGAGAGGTTTTAAAAGGAGATGTCCTTTAGTCATAATGTCAGAGGCGTTAACTTTTATAATAAACTGTGAATTTGCAAATATGATCGACCTTATAAACATTTCATTTCTAATTGATTAGATATTGACTCGTATCATCCGTATCGATCCAGTTTCAGGTATCATTTTGGTATCAAGTATCAAAAGACTATACTTGGTATCAGTATCAACACCAACATTTTGGGATTGTGACAACACTATTAGCAAGATTAACAAAATAAACGCTAATGTTTTCCTCTGTGTCGCTTATACTCATAGTGTCTTTCCTGGGACTCATTCAGACACTGTGTTCGTTGCAAAACAGAGATGAGTGTTTGAGAAAGCAACAGGCAGCAAGAATAAAGACTAGGCATGTAAAGATTCACTGTGAGTTGATTGAAATTTGATTCAGTTACATGATTCATTCACTCAGACAGATGTTAAATGAGGTGTGATACGCAGTTTAGCAGATGGCGCAGACTGATTGACTCACTTGAAGGTCTTTTCACTCAGCTATGTGCTAACTTAACACTTCTATTCATTTCAGTTGGGCAAGTGTTGCAGATGGAAGGTAGTTTCGGCCACTAGTGCCAGGAAGCCATTGTCAAAACAACTGTTTTAAAGGGCCGGTCGGAGCTACGCAGCAGAAACAGGGAAGGACGGTGGCGTGGAGTTGCTTCCATATGAGTCTCATGCTTGACTCCCAGTAGTAACAAACCCCATCTTTAAGACAGAAGATGTTCTTATTTTCTCATTTACAAAGAAAATAAAATGTGCACTGTTTTGCACTTTATAAAGTTTATAACCTCCCTATCTCACAAGTTAAAATGGATTCTTTAATGTTATACAGAAAAGATAAGACAAATTACAGTATTTTGTCCATTATGTGTGAGAAAATCATTTTTCATCACTTTCAATCACTTTTTCATTCACAATTTGTCTTTAATAGCAGCAAGAAATAACATTTTGATACGTGAACAAAGAATCCTAAATCATGAGTTTAGTGCATCATTACATCCCTGATAAAGAGTAGATAAAAGGAAATCGACCTAAAATCAGAGACTCTGGTTCCTCCGACAGACCAGTCGGTCATCTGCTTTGTTATAACCCAGTTTTGGTTTTTTTTTGTTCATCATTGCCTTCTGTGAGGAAAAAGCAGAAGTGTATGGAATGATTGTAATGGTACAATCCAAGATTTTGGTCATAGAAATGCAAAAATAGTCATTGAAATATCGGCCATATCCATATCGACCGATACCGAAATTGAGCGAATAAATTGGTGCATCCCTAACTGTTGTTGCTGTGCGGGTACTGACTCAGAGTATTTCACTGGAGTTACATGAGTGGATGAACTTCTGCAAACATCAGCAGTAGCCGTCCTCCAGGGAATCAGAGCAGCCGAACGAAGGAGGCTTCCAGCCAGGAGGGATTACAGAGCTGGCAGTCTGGTTGCCGGTGTAGAGAAATGTCACAACAATGTTTCCAGGAACACTGATCCAAATGTTGAGAGCAGTTCTGACTCTAACGGACACAGTGACAGACTCTCTCCTTGTCTGTCGAGTTAATGAACATGATCGTCACAGTCTTTAGTTTTCAATTTTTAAATAATACTGGGAGATATCTCAAACAGCTTGATCAGAACAAACTTACAAAAGAGTTAATAAGATGGTGAGAGAAGAGATGAACGAAGATGCAGAGCATGTGGTCACACAAAGCAGATGAATGATTTCTTCCTGCAGTGACAGAGGAGTGAACTGAAACTCTGCAACTATTGTCTCTAAACAGGCAAATATGAACAATGCTGTTTTATAGAACTAGACAATTACAATTTAAACATGAGGAAAAAGTTCCCGATCCTGTATGCACTTACTTCACTGGAAGAAAATCCTGCAATATGCATTTTTCTGACCCAGGTGCTGCTGCGGTTGGAGGCTTCCTGCCTGTAGCTCTTCAGTGTCCCGTCAGTACTGGAATAGTGAGATGCACAGAGTAGTGTTGGGGTCAGAGATGAGGAACACATGCTCTGAGGAAAATCATTATTTGGCTAACTCTTCAGGTCTCAGACAGCAGAGCATTAACAAACAATGCTGCAGTTAAGTGTTCACATCTCCCATCACATTTGAACACGTTTGTGTCCTGCTCACGTCGAGGCCTTCATTTCACCAGCTGTTAACCAGACAGGTGGAGATATGCCGAAGTGCTGCCTGCATTACTTGTTCGTTATGAGAATTGATGTGTGTGAAGGTTTATTTTCCAAATGATGTGAGAAAGTGAGACAGAGGAAGTAAAGGCAGTGTAGATGTAGATCTCAGACTGACTGGCCAATGACTCAACTCTTGCAGACAGAGACAGATAAGGAAGACCGACTGGGCTGAGGGGCGGATGACTGCTGCAGTGGATAATGATGGCTGTTCGGACTTCCTCCATACTGCTACAGAAACAAACTCATTTATGACCTGTTAACAATGATCGATGTTTCTAATCAGCAGCTTTCTCAAATCAGTAATAAACATACGACTGACAGAATGTACTAATGTGCAAATGTGGTGGAAAGATGACATTACTGGGGATGGGCATTTTCAGTAATCTCAGCGTTCAAGCACTCACGCTAGCTTATGAACGAGTACATAATCACTCACAAAATATATATATTTACAGTTTAAAAGAAAAAAAAACAAAACAACGGGAGCTGCAGAACCAGTGTTGGTTAAACTGTGTTTCCATTTGGACACATGACAGACTGCTGTGTCCTGACCTACTATTTACCAGACAGAAGGCTATGTTAGGGTTCAGTTATTATTATTCTAGTAAAAGTTTTTTTTTATACTTTTGGAGTGCGCACATGTTGATTTTTAGCCACAATAATTCAAGTCAGCCTTGAACAGAAGGTATGCGGTAATAATACTAGTTTCGATGTTTGACCACATGCGCTTACGGCAGACAGAGAAATCAACATCACATCATTTGCTACCCTTATAGTAATATAATGATAATACCAGAGCGGACAAGACTGGCCTGCTACAAATGAAAATGCTGAGTGGAGATATGCTCCCATTACGTTTTGTAGAAGAAGAAGGCTTCCTTGAGCTGAAGGCATTTGTTGAGCACAAATACAAGACACCATCACAGGAAATAACAACTAGAGAGTGGAAAAGATGTAACTGTTACAAGAACAGCAGCACAATTGAACGCTGATTAGAAACATGTCGTTAATACAGACTCATGGACGGCTCTCACCACAGAGTCATATGATACCGTCACCTGTCATTTGAAGATCTACAGCAGTGCTGAAGAACGCCACACTGCAGAAAACATAGCAGACCAACTTAAAGCTAAGTGCAGAGGAGTTGGTCGTACTGGCCAAGATGTGTGCAGGGCAGTTTACGTTTGAAACTTCACCTGGTTTTTTATCGTTTACTGTTTATTTACATAAATGTGAAAGTCTTACATTGTAATCTTGTCCGGCAGCCATACAGCAACTATTTAGTAATTAGTAGGCTACTATTTAGTAAGTAGTAGTTTAAGTAGGCTTGATTGGGGCAATCCATTGTTTTTGTGTCCGACACACGCAGAATCTACATTTGCCCTGCGCTGTATTTTTTTTTTTTAACAGTAAAAAAAACCTGTATTTTATGAGTACTCATAAGGTGATGCAAATAAGATGAAGAAATGGATTTAAACAGCATCATTTGTGGATAGAACAGGAATGAGGTTTTTTTAAGAGCACTTTGATTTATGGATTTGTTTGTGAAAGTGAAGCAAATCTTTGTTTAGCTGAGTTCGGCTTGTTCACATCGATTTTCAGTCTCAACCACTAGCAAACCATTCGGATGCTGCAGAGGTTTGAGGAGACAGAAACAAAAATGGAAAAGGTTTTTAATACTTCATATAACTGTTTGGTTGGAGTATGAACAGCTCCAGTGAAGATGCCGAAAAAGATAGACAAATATCTTTCAATACACAGTTCAGTTAGCAACTCCTCAGACTCTTATTGCTGGCTGGCTCTGGCTTGTCAAGTAACGCTAAAAATGCTAAATATGTTGCCAAATATACTTCAGTGGATATTAATAATCCTGGACGGCCTACCTATGTTAACACTATAGGTGCTTTTCAGCTAGCAGTTTTTGCTGCACCGAGCCAAGCCACATTGCACTTTATTTGCTTTTGCCAGTTTAACCACACTGAGCCACGCTTAAATAGACTACTTCCTGAGTAGGGCCAAAATGAGTCTGGCTTGGTCTACCAAGCTGCATGATGTCTCTCTGACTCTCTTCTTACCCTGAACGGCTGTCTGTTCTGAGAGCTGACTTATGTCTGTGCAGGAGACCAGAGAGACCGACAAATTGAAAAGTACTTTTGTAGCTTCTAACTGAATCTCTGTGGTTGGTTGTGGTTATAAAGTTTAGTTTAACCTGCATCCCTGCTTGTATTTTAAAATATCTCTTTGATTGACTGTTTCATCCTCCCAGCTGTAAGAGATTATTCTAGTTGCTGCTTGTGAAACTAGCATTTCTTGTGTATTTTTTACCATTAGATAATAAGGTAGCCAGGAATCATTAATTGTGTATAAGTTATTGGAAATTATGTGTTTTACTGTGATTTAGCAGCTAGTCTTTAATACTGCCAAGCGGAAGGGTCTTTCACTGCTCCCCTTCAACTCTCCTCCCACAGGTAAATCACCTTTTTTAGCTGCTATGATGTGAGAACATTCAAAATACTGGAGGAAATTGGGCATTCCTTTCCTTAGCCACTCAACAGCCTCCTGCTGCTAAGGATGAGCATGTCCTCAGTTACAGACATGCAGCACAAGAGTTGAGACTGAGCTCAAATCCAAGGAGTGTTTGTAAATTTGATAAATGATATTGAATACTTAAATCTTAGTAGTAAAACTTAGGAAGCTAGCTAGTTAGCTAACACCAAAGCAATCTAAAATTTTGGCTTCTCGAGATGTTTCTGGAGTTTCACAGCCCAAAACAAATGCTAAAGATATGTGGGGAGAAATGCTAAACATAAAATGGCTCCTTCAAATTGATTTGAATTTACTATTTTTTTTTTTAAAGCTGAAATCTTCACTGTAAATCAGGATGTACACCCATATGGAAGATCTCATCTTTAAAAAAAAAGGTGTATACAATCCTTTTCAAATCAATACAGCTCCTCAAGGCTTGCAGAGATTTGTATTTTACAGGCAAGCAGACTCTTGTTTTTTTTTTTACATTTTAAGACTAGTTCCCTGTTTCTTCAGTTGTTTAGTAGGAAACTGTAGTGCTGTTTGGCTGTGAAGCTTTGAATTTCCCATGTGAACTGTTCATTTAATGCCTCTATCATTAGTGTAAAACATTAGGTTCTAAACCGCTTTAAAGCCATGTGTCACCAGTCCAATCTCAAGATGTACATTGTCCTTGACTTGATTGTTCAGGTATTTGTGGTTTTTGAATGTTGTGATATTAAATTGTTGAGATTTTTCTCCATTTTGACCTGGAAGGGACACCTGCTGAAACATGGATTTCATTGGTCCAACATATATTTCCACAGGTGAAAATCAGCTGAGATCAAGGCCCATCCAAAAATGTTGTTTCTTACCCTCGCACAAATATTCCATAGTGGTGATGAATACACTCATAACCCATATAGTCAGTTTTTACAACATTCTGCATGAATTCTTCAATGAAAAGGCTTTTATAATATGTAAAATTGTCTATTACTAATATTATTTCAATGGGTCAAAATGCTACGAATGCAATGAATTTAATTAGAGAACTCAAATTGTTTATTTTGTCAATGAGCAGCTCTTTCAGTGAATTCTTAAATATTTGAATATATCTTTCACTTTAAATGAATCGAGTTAAAAAACAAAGCATTGTTTTACAGTTTTCAGGGGTGTGATACACAGAAAGCCACAGTAACATTGAAATGAGGTGTTTGAAACCTGCTGCAATTTGTCTAAGTGACTCAGCAGCAGATTGAGACTAAGAGGATGACACTCGCAGCAGTTGAGGACTTCAGAATGTGTTAATGATCACATTTTGTTTCTTTCCTAGTAGGGTTTATGGGTTTTATATTTTGTGGCAGCCTCATTTTAAGAGTTTGGAGTTCTAGCTCTGCTTCCATGGTGGATTGTTGGTATGAAGAGGTTAAAGAAATGGTTAGCACAATGGTGCCTCTTAACATTTTATTTGAGCCTGCTTCATCGTTATTTGGACACCTGACATTGGCTTCATGAGAAACTTTAAAGTTTGGTCTTAACTTGCTGAAACAGGATGTAGGTGCTTCCAGTGCTGGCAGTGACAGCTGCACAACAGAGCCTCCAGGTGAAACTTTTTCTTTATAAAACTATCTGTAAACAGAGATGGCCCCACTTTTTTACGTATGTATAAAGGCTCAGGTGTTGCGGTTTGGCTTTCACTTCCTTCAGCCTCCTGCTCTCACCACTAAACACGTCTGCATTGGTAGGACACAGGAAGCGTCATAAGCAGAGATGGCCTTAGGTGGCGATAGGTTGTGTTGAGTGGTGACAGCAGAGATGTCAGTCTCAGTCTTCAGGGCTGACAGCTGCACACTGACGCAGGATCACGGTGTTTTATTCCCTTTTCACTTTATGCCTTATAGCTGCAGGACTAATTTAAAACATGATTGTTAAAGAGGCTTCAGTGCTGCTGTTGATTTCTGCTTTAAGTAAGGGACTATTAGCAGTATGTGAGCAGTGTGGCAATACTTTAACAACCCTCTGGCTGACTGCTGGTATTTGATGTCTTAAGAAGAATCAAACGTCTGCCAGAACAGCAGAACAGGGTTTACACAAGGGCTGGGGCACTTCATAGACATAGCACCAGATCAATACATGAATTATGTCAGACAACACATTTTCAGCCAATTAAATAATGACAAAATTAAATTAATAGGAAGAAAGATTAATTTGAATTGAAAGAGGATATAGTAACTAAACTACAACTTATTATTAAAAATAAAGAAAACAGTAGGGGAAAAGAGAGATAAGTTGGCATTTTTCACATTAGAAGTGTGTTTTTCACTTGTCGTCTAATGAAAACAGAGAGACCAAGAAAACAACTACTCAATAATACAATACAGAAGATTCATGCAATTACATCCATGAAAGATTGCCAGATTATATAGACATTAATCTTATGTCTTAATGTGTTATCTTTTCCAGAGTTATGAAGCTGTTGTCACCTCTAAGAGCCACAACCTGATTGGTATTACTATAAGAGATTTAGCTTCTTTTGCAGTGTAGTCCATTTACTAGGAAGATGGCCAGCAGAATTTGGATCAACTTAATGAATATCTCTTTGCACGATTTCAATTTGTGATGTTGTTCTAAATACATATCTCTGGATAAAACAGATCCCCTGAACATTACAGACCCCCCTGCTGTAAAACTTGTGGTTTATTACGCTGCTAAGTAAGGTGATGGAAATGTGCTCAGGCAGACCACATCTAAAGCAAACGGTTGAGTTTCTGGAGTGAAACCAGTGTTGCTATAAAGGCGTAAGATAGATCTGATGTAAAAAGTTAAACGGCAATCATCTATATGCTGGATCAATGCCTATACCTAAATCCCCCTGTTTAATTCTGTCCGGTTTAGAGACTGGAAAGTAGTGCAACATTGGTTGACCTTTGAGTAAAAGGTCAACTTAATGGAATAACTCTCCTCGTCACACAGATGCAAATCATTTATAAGGGCTCAGTTGGAAGACACAACATCCCATAACTTTTTATATGTTAAAGATCTCAACCACTTGTGCAAAATAAACAGACTGTGCTTAGAAAATGGAAACTTTAAATAACCTCATTTACTAACAAATCTGTACTCCATAAAAATGAACAAAAACAAAGGAGTGTTCCAGTCAACTGGATGGGAATGCTGATTGGATGAATTACTTCATAAGGCTCTTCCTGGAGTGATATACTGTAAGCAGTTCAATATCAAGACTAGGAACATGTCAAACGAGCAGCTTGGACCGCCAAAGAACTCTTGGTGCAAATTGAGGAATTCAAAGGCCTTTTCACACTACCCAAGAGTAAATGGATTATAATGTGTGTTACCATCCAACTCTTAAGCCATAATCATCTAATTAAAACTAAGAAATGTTTGAGATATTTCAATTATGTTAAATAAATATGAAATATATAAAAGTTTGATTTTCTGACCTAAATCTAAAAAAAAAAAAAAGGGATAACATGGTGAATGCCTTAGAGCTCAACAATTAGATTTTATTACCATGCAGGACTTTATATTTTTCTAAATAGGAAAATTCATCTGGTTAGACTGTTCAGTAACTTGCAAAATAACCTTTAAGAAAAACATTAAAATGAATCATGATCTTGTCTGGGGGAAAAAAAATCTATTTTTTTGGCCATATTCCCCAACCCGATGCACTAAAAAACTCCCAACAGCACCATGTGGAGGCCACTCAGTCCACACAAAATATGGGTGTGATGGAGCTCCTCAACTATGCATAATTTTATATGGAGTCTCTTATTCAAAGTTTATATGGAACTGAATTAGCCTCAATACAGCTGTGTGTGTGTGTGTGTGTGTGTTGTTTTACCTGGTGAAATAGCCTATTGGCTTGATCATGGTACAGCCCATTTGATAATATTTTACATGGCAGCTACACAAAAAACAAAGTTAAAACAAGAAAATGGCTGGTGGAGTGACTGATTGTCACAGTGGCAAGAAGACATTTGTAGCCCATGTTTCCACTCATGACCTGTAAGTGGATGATAGTTCCCATGGTTCTGAGATTCGGTGTGCCTGTCCTATTGCTGTATGATCTGAACTATACTCTGGTAAAGCTGTTCTGTCAGGATTTTCTCAGCCAGGGAGAAAGATTTGCCCTGTTCTGTCTAGGTGAGAGTTGGTCTACATACACTAAAGAACAAGAACAACAATTGTGAAGAAGACAGATTTCCATTGATACAGATGTGAGGTAGACTTCACTGACACATTTCTTCTTCAGGGAACTGATAGAGTCAGAATACTGCTTTGATTGTGCGCTCTGTTGATTTATTCTTCAGGCTCACTACAGACACACCTGATGTTGAATTATACATAGATAATTTAAATCCATATTTAACTGTAGCTTTGATGTTTATAGATATTACCTTTGCAATGACCCAGATTCAAACCTCAGTATTCAGGAAGCTCTACATTTATAGTGCTGATACTCCTGCTGGTATTTTAAGGGATTAAGTGATTTTTCTTCAAGACCAAAACTAGTAATATGTTTCATTATTGTTGAAAGATAATCAGGTCGTTTAAGATATCTGATATCAGATATATATCAGTGTAACTCAACTTTTTAAATCATTTTACATCTGTTGTGCTGAGTTTTTCCTCACATTGTCAACGTCAGTCCTCTTCACCAAATGATAGCTTACAGAAGCTGTAAACATGGCTCAATAATTCATAATTTAAATTGGTATGGTCTTTACACTCAGCTGTCAAGTATTAACTTTGCCTTTTACCAGTTATTGTCATAATTATTCTACTGTGTGTGTGTGTGTTATTTTATTCATGGTTTTAGCTCATAAAACTTGACCCTGTTGTTTTATTGCATATTTTGACCATCAGCTGAAAACCCACATATATTCAGTTTGTGTTCTGTGAACATTCAACCAATGGATTTTTTTTTTCTTCTTTTAATTTGGTGCTTTACAAATTTATTGTGTCTTCATTAGTAATTATTTAATAAGTGGTTCTGTACTAAGGTTAACTTATGCAAACTGGTCAGTTTGACTTTGATCCGCATCTTTTAACACCACCCAACTGAACTCATGTTTCCAGGATCATTGTTGCGTACGCTTCAAACATATGAACATCTTTACATGCTACTATTTTCAGAACTGACCTGAACTTGTGCAGCTCCCATCAGAGATGGATAAGTCTCTCTTTCAGCCTACTGGTTAAGTGCTGTTATTCTTTATGTTTTGAGCCACATTTGCTTGTTGAATTAGGTCAGTTTTATGGCGCTTCAGTGTACATTTCTAATTAAAACGGAAGAAAGTTATATTGTATTGATATGATTGTAGCCTTGTAGTCCCATTATTGTTCAGGTCAGAGAGGTGTAGCAAGATTATTGGTTTGGAGTATGTTGAGTCCAAAGACCAAGGTCTTGTGTATTTGTGTATGGGGGGTCTCTTTTAGCCTGGATGGATCACCATGGTAACTGTTGCTGAACAAACCTGCTTAAAAAGGTCTAATAACGGCACCGCCCTTTTACCAATTACTTTCCTAAGGACGTAGTCTCAACGATGTATCATGTGATTATTTTTGACATGGTACCCTACATGCATTCAGTTGGTGATATTGAATAAATACATATAGCGCTTCACTAATGTATACAGCACCAGAAGTTCGCTTCTCGACGTGGCTGTAAACAATATTGTACAGGGTAAGCACTTGTCTGAGAAATACTTGGGACCGGGCGTGGCATAACATGGCTCAAGGAACGCCACAAGTTTGGTGAATCCGGCATCTTGAACGATAGAAAAAGCTGGTTATCCAGTGCGATACACTCCATGATTTTCAGATTGATGGCTTTCAGCCCAGGGTGATCCTTGTCGTGTTTCTGCTCTTTCTCAGTTAACACTTTAAGCAACAATTGTGTGGGGGTTTTTTTGGGGGGTTTTTTTGTTGGCAGCTGTTGCTTTTTTTCAATCGTCCGATATTATCGGACATCCCTGATATATACTGTACATATATTTGCTTTGGATAATCATATTAATTTTACATACACCTACACTGAAAGAAAGATGAAGACACTGCAGGTTTTTTAACCACTTTAGCTTTGAGCCGATATCGATATCAGGAATTTAAAAAGTTTTGATAAACAATATTGGCCAATAGACAGAAACTTTTCACAGACATGCAATGGAGTGATAATATTTTACAGATTAACTATGAACTTTTACAGACTTAAATGACAGCAATGCACTGAAGCAGTAACCGTCTCTGGAAATTTAATATAAATCTCCGCATCTGTCCCTGCACTATGTTCTTTGAAACCAATTTTTTTTTATATTGGCAGATATTAAGCTGATACTGATATCTGTCTCTGTTTCCCCTAGAAATTTTTATCAGGCCCGGTGGCAAGAGCTGATAGAGACAATGCATGCGTACCGAATTGGTCTCTTTTCTTGTACCACATCTGTCCCTCTTCCTTCTTTCCCACATGTGCTTTGGTTTTGCGATACGATCGTGATATATAGTATCTTTACTGTTGAGTTCGTGAAATAATGTCTATAAAAATTAACCACATACGTCATGACAACTTAATATTTTGACAGTCCAGTGGATTAAAGAATATTTAAACCCCAAAACCACAATTTTGACCTGAAAAACAATGTATTTAGGTGTTTAGTAATGCTGTTGATCTATTCAGATCCAAATCTAAATGCAAAGAATTTGAATTCTATGTATGGTGTTATAAATATTCTGCGTGGCTGCACGCTACAGGATGAAATCTTTGGCGGAGATGATGACTGTCCCTGAATAATATGAATGACCTTAGGTACAGGTTTGTCTTCATCTCATCTGGGTAATACGTATAACGTGTGTGGTAGAGTGAGCGAGCGTTCCGCTGCTCCCACTCAGACACAGAGCAGGAAAACGCTAACACTGATATTCAGTCTGCACTCATTGCTCACATTCTGACTGCTAACATTTTAGTGTTGTCTCAATAAGGACAAAACATAAGTCATAGTTTTTCTTGTCAATGATCTGTTTTCAGCTCGGCAACATCTTTATCATGTAAAAAAAAAAAGGTTGTTGGCTAAAATTTTCATCAAATTTTTCGTGATGTATTTCAACAAAATTAACTCTGCTGGGATTGTTGTGGGGAAATTACTCCTCCGTGGTTGTTTGTGGGTACACACCGCGCATAGCAAACATAAAACGGGAGACAAATGATGTAAAAAGCTGCCATGAGTCAGGTCGCAACCAACACTTTGCTAGAGTGGTGATATAAACAATAGAGGAAAATTTCTAATGATAGACA
>KV751377.1:3317448-3335635 GCA_001698575.1 Mola mola | reverse complement strand
CTACAAGTGGGTAGAAAATTGACATTATTTGGCATATATAAAAAAATTTCTTTTGCGTGATGTTGGCCTAGCAGGTGGTGTAGTTGTAATGGTAGTTGAAACCCTGTCTATGATAGGCAAATATCAGTTGGATCTACGGTTTAGATCATTTATCGCCATGTCTGTATTCATCTAAGATAATTATAAATAAACTTCATTAACCTTGATTAGTCCAAAAACTAAATTGATTTCCATGTCACCATTATAACACAGTGTCAGACCTCTATGCAGTACAATGTTTAAATCAGCTGGATCAAGTTTAAAAGTTAAGAACTCCATGACGTGCAGTTGTCTTGTTAGAAATCAAAATGCAGGCACTTGGGTACATTGTTGATAAAATAATTACACTTAACACACTCAGCACTTCTCTGCCTGCATTCCTCACTTTCCTAATGTTTCCATTGTTGCTTTATGCCATAATATCTTTTTCTATTCTTCATAGCTCTTCATTAAAACATTAAAACTTCTCTGTTACTCTAAATTGATGTTGTGCAAAAGAAGAGTCGCATGATCCAGCAAACACACTTTTCCTTTTTTTTTTATGCCTGAAGCCTCCTCATTATCTCGTACGGCAGTTTTTGAGTTTGTAGAGGCAGTGCCTACAAAGAAAGCCTGACTGTGTTCAACCTTGTCAGTACAGCCCTCTGATGTATTGTGTAGTCTGTGAGCACTGACCCCAGAGCTGCCCTACGAGGCTGCCAGAACACTGATGGAGCTGACGTTATGTTGACATCTAGCTCTGCTTCTGTGTCCCCATCACATCGATTTCCTGCTATATTGCTGATCAGCTGTTTAAATTGTTTTGACTTTGTCGGAATAGCTTTTAGCTCAAGGTTGAGCGTTATTTGCCCCTCAAGAAGTACACAGAAACTTGAATAGAGTTCAGAGTGTTCATGAAGCTTTTTTGACTTAAATGTGTTGGAAGAGAACTAGATAGTACAAAAAAAATCTTTTAGCTGAGTGGATGTACGTCATGCCAGCCTTGGTTCTCTCAGAATAGTTTGATCTTTTGGGAAATATATTTCATAATTATTTGAAGAATAGATAAGTTGTCATATGCCCAGAGATTTTATGTGTTTTCAGTCTTAATGCTAAGCTAATGTTAAGCTCCCGCTAAGTACTGAAAAGACATCAGTCAGTCCTCTGACTGCAAAAAGCACATTTTGAAAAGGTTGAGCTGTTTCTTTAATCTCTGAATTAATACAGTCCAGATATCTCCCTGTGTTATTCATCATGAATATTATTTTTTGACTTATGCTCTCCACTCTTTTGAAGCCATTCTTAAATCCATCTCGTCACTGTCTTTAAGGCTGTAGATGAGAGCCCCACGGACATATTTACTGACTCTAAGGCTACAAAGGTGGTATTAAAGTGAGTCTTCAGCTGTTCATTATCATCAGTCCTCCTGCTCTGCACACTGTAAACATAAAGAAGTCTTTGGCAGGCTGGAAAAATTTTAAACAGAAGGAAAGCCCTGGCGGCTGAAGGCCAGCAGACATCGAACAGGCGGCTCAAGTAGTGAAAGCTGTGAATGGATAATGGGATTTACAACTTTGTGACAACAAGTTTCGGGCATTTCAGGGTAGCCTGGGGCTCATCAAAACTTGATGTCTAGCTAATTGAGCAAGCTGCCCACACACATGTTGGGTCAGTGAATTACTTAGAGGAATTCCTTCCAACAGCATATATATTTCCTTTTGTCTGTACTTACCTGTGCTGTGGTGTGAGTTGCTCAGTTTTGGCAATATTGTCTTTGCAGTTGCTTTCTCGCACATAAAATGGAGCTGGATGGCACTTCGCTGGAGGTGTAGGCAGGAGCTTGTGATGTTCAAGAAATGGATTGGATTCAACTAAACAGCAATTTTCATCATAACTTGGTTACTCAAAGTAATCCAGAACTCAGTAGCAGTTTCATGTAGGAACAATTTTTTTCAATTTTGTACTCTAAATATGAAACTGCAGCCAGCATTGGCCTAGCTTCCCTTAAAGAAAAAAGTGGGGATGAAGGAACAGCTTGGCTTGTTCCATTTATAACAATAAAATCCAAATACAGCCACTTCAAAAGCTCACAGATTACATGGTTCAGAGAATTTCTTTTTTGTTGGCTGGCAAAGAATTGGCTTGATAATAGTAATACTAAATGAGACTGAGTGAAGAAGCAGCAGCAGTTAGCCACTAGTTAGCAGTCCAGCAATGTTTTAATTGTTATTTAAGAAGCTAAATTGTCAATAAATGAAAATCCAAATTCTCCAGACCAAAGTGGCGTCTGCTGTTTCCCTGCTGCTGCTGAAAGTGAACGAGTTAAGCCCGAAGCACATTTCCTGTTCCCACACAGACACATGGCAGGAAAAGGATAACACTTGACATTCAGTCTGCGTTCATCTCTCACGTTCTGCGTTGACAGGGAGGATGTCATCATTTGGAATGGCCGTTTGTCCACCGTTAACATTTTAGTCTCATCTCGTTAACAAAAGCTTAAATGCAACGAGGAGGTGCTGGCTGTTAGCTGAGCCGGGGCGATGACGGAGGAGGAAAAAAGCCGGCGAAACACGTCAAACACAGCACACTCACTGATTGTTACACCGAGCACCTGGCGAAGGTGTTTTGCCACGTTTGTAGTGCCCGAACTACTGCACGAAATATGTTTCTGACAGGTGTTGCACTGTGACGAGTCCGACTCGACATCTTTTTAACAAAATTAAGCCAATCTTTTGAGCATTTGTGGTCATGATAGCATACAATTCTAACTTTATGTAGACACATGTCGTGTGCAAAGCTTATTTACGAAACGATTGGAAGAACCGAAATTAAAATTTCTTAGTGATTCCGATGGGATTGAAACTCAAAAGTATTTGGAGAAATCAAAATGTTATTACAAAATTCAATGACCATTCAACTCTTTAATTAGACAAGAGATTTGTGTATCAACTTAATGTGGTTATACAGACAGAGTAAATAATAAAATAATTCCTACAGTCCTGAATGGTGGGATTATTTGTGCTCTTGCACAGCAGCAAACTATAAATTCAGAGCTGCCTACTGTTCTTACAGTGAACCTCCCGACTGTCACTGAACAAACAGATGTCTCAGCGAGTGCTTGGGCACTCACCTGCAGCAACATGCTCGACAGCATTTGAATGAGACTGATCTATCTTCAGTGTACAAAACTGTTCCAGGCTCGAGTGTATCTGCCTGTAAATGACAGCCGAATGCAGTACATTCTCTTGCACTGAGCTGATATGAAACATAAATTGGGTAAATAACATGTTAGGAAAACAGTCCAATGTAGGTTGAATTTACTGCTACACAGAATGCACATCTACTGTGTGTTAACAGTAATACAGCACAAGCTAGGGTATCCTGTGATGAGGCTACCAACACTACCGTGGCAAAATAAATACCCCAAACATTGAAGCACTTGTATTACAGTGTATATCTTCATTTGTGGAAGAATGCTCAGTAGACACGTTTTAATACTGCATAGACATATGGCTATCCAGTCTTTTAGTATTCAGGCATTCCACAAATGTGTCTGTGTGTGTAGTCTTTTTATTTTGCCAATTTAATCTTTAGAAAACTTCTGCTCTTGACTCTTGTTGAATGAGCTATCTCAGCAGTACAAAGAGGCCGATAACTGCATGTAAAGCCAAAATATTTTTACACCTCAATGAGTGAATTAAAGAATTATTTCATAAGATTTGGTCACTATAGTGATAATAATAATTAAGTGTCGGTATCGCAGAGTAACTTACAATACGCTACGTGATATGTGGCCCACGCTAACCATTATCTCTCTCTCCAAACTAAGACAACTTTAGCTTATTGTTTATTGATATCATGTTGGAAAACTGCCATGAGGCCCAGTTTCTGAAGGGAGCTGCGGTTCATTGAGAGAAACATGAATTCAGAATGTCACAGTACATACTGGAATTCATGTTTCTCTCAATGAACCGCAGCTCCCCAGTGCCAGCAGCACTCATGCAGTCCCAAACCATGACGCTACCATCACCATGCTTGACTGTAGGCAAGGCATAATTATCTTGGTACTCCTCACGACGTTGCCGCCACTCATGCTGGACACCATCTGAACCAAACAAGGTTATCTTAGGCTCGTCAGACCACTGGTTCCAGTAATTCATGTTCTTGGAGTGCTTGTCTTCAGCAAACTGTTTGCGGGCTTTCTTGTGAGCCAGCTTCAGAAGAGGCTTCCTTGTGGGATGATGGCCTGTATTTAAAAATGCCATTTCCTGTATGGGACTGTGTATATGCTGTGTTTGATAAGTTGATGAAAGCAACTTTGCTTTATATTTTAGGCTCTAATTTTATTTTTAACTCTTAGCTGATAAATTACTGGGCCAATGATTTATCATTTTATCCTATAATCAGTAATAACCAGTTCTCTAAAAAGCTCTACCACTGAAACCAAAGCTGTTGACACATTTCTGTACCTGTTTACACAGAGCCAGTTTTATTCAGACCCAGTTTCCCAGCAGTCACCACAGAGCCAGAGTTGCAGCTGTCTCTCAGCTGAAGCTGGCAGTTTCTCAGCTTCCTCCATCTGCAGCTTATCACACCCTGCTGTAAATCATCAGGAGCAGTGACAGCGTGTTAATGTGTGGGCGAGGATTCGCCCTGCCTGGGACATACAGTTTACATCCCAGCAGAGTCAGAAGGTACTTGCTGGCTCGCATGTCTTGAGCTGTTGAGTTGCCTGGGCCAAGTTTCCACCCGAGCAGCCTGGATGAATTGTCTGGCTGTTGGTGAGAAGCTGGCTTGCCTGGGCCCAGTGGGGCCACAGCGTCTCCGGCTCATCTCCATATAAAGAGGCTTTACTCGGGCTTATAAGCAAGGCAGCCTGTGGAGGTCCTGCCACAATGTTGCCTTTAATTAAGTGTGGTATTAGAGGCAGTGGAGCAGAGTGTCTGATCTAAGAACAGCCACCAGTTAATCCGCACAGTCATTTCAACACAAGTAGTTTGGGAATGAGTGTTAGTCCGATCCCCAGAGACATGTTCATGTTGTTTGCTATGTAAGAACAGAGCTGACATTCAGAGACACATAAGGTACTTCACTTTCTTTTGCTGAAACTTTTGCACTGACTTGGAAATATTGCTGTGTATTGTTTGAAATATTGCAAAAGTTTAGCCTGATCAGACATTAAGAAAAAAACACAGCTCTGATTAGATGTTCAGTACAATTTTTAGTACTTTGTCAGGGTCCGAAAAACCCACCATAAGAGCTGCAACTGATTATTTAATTTAAATGATCAATTATTCTGCCCATAATTTTCATGATTAATCAATTAATCAATTACTCTATACATTTTCAAAATAGTCAAAAATGCTTAGCGCATTTTCAGAGCCTAAAGTGACATCTTCAGTTTGCGTCTTAATTCCAACCAATTGTAATAAACTCACTCATTTTTTTTCAATCAACTCATCGACTAATCATTGCGGCTTTAACCACCATGTACAAAATACAGGGCTGTTAAGAACAGGCACACTTTTTCTAGCTGCTATCTATATCAAAGTTTTACATTTGACATACATTTTGGGCATTAAAATAAAGAAACAGGCTTGACCAGTAGATCTTTCATCTACAAGTCAACTTGGCTGGTGAGTGAGTAAGTTAATTTCAGACATAGCTCTGTACTGACTGTTAATCTGCTGGTCGAACTCGTTTTAACAGTTGTTCAGTCTTTGGACCAAGGCTTTTGGATACTGTAACGATGAAGCAAATTTCTGATGCTGAGCCATCCTTTGGTTCCCTGTGTTGTAATTAGAGCCTGACCAAATGTGATTTTTGGGGCCAATACCGATATTAAAGATAAGAAGTTAAAAAGTCGTATCAATACATTGGCTGATAAACACAAATTTTACACAATGATCCCCCAAATGAGGATATCAAATGTTTAGAACAAAATTTTTCAATGGAGGCAGAATATTTTACAGAGTAACAATGAATTTTGTGTGCTGCTTTAAGACAGTTGTTCACTGAACTCACCCTATCTGTTTCTGCATTGCGTTACTTAA
The DNA here is from genome assembly GCA_001698575.1 of Mola mola. Classification (NCBI taxonomy): domain Eukaryota; kingdom Metazoa; phylum Chordata; class Actinopteri; order Tetraodontiformes; family Molidae; genus Mola; species Mola mola. Next base: position 3,329,564 of record KV751377.1, on the reverse strand, counting down.
AACCAAATTTTTGACATTGGCTGATACTGGTAACATATAAGACGAAACAAACAGATCAGTCGGGCTCTAGTTGAAATGTGAGAATTTGTTACTGCTGTGTTCTTGCACCTTTGGATTGGGCTTTTGGTCAAACAAAGCAATCAAAATAACTGATTCATCAATAATGTATTGATTTTGTTTTAATCCATGCCAAAAGATTGAAGGTTCTATAACCTGCCGTAATCCATGAAATAGTAGTCAAATAGTTAAAGATTTATATCATCAATGATCAATTCATCAATGCTTGAGCTTTTCAAATGTAAGAATTTACTTCAGAAATCATAACAATTAGGCAGTTATTTGACGAATCAATACACAGAAACTTATTTCTTAAAATGCCAGCTTTCAGCCTTTTTTTTTTTTTAATTTTTTTTTTTAGGTAGTTGAATGTCATTTTTGAAGTAGGAATTTGTCGGGATGGTCTTTTTCTACTTCTCATTTTCTCTCAAAATCAACTGAGACATCAATAAGGAAAATCTGATTGGCTTCGGTTCCAACTAACGAGTTTAAAGTTTAATTTAATCTGCTGATTGTCTTTGTGAGAAGTTGAAGATTCTCAATTAAAACAAAAGTCCCATCACGGTTTTCATAGGGCTTCTTTTATCCAACCAGCAGTTATAAGACTTTTAAATTAATATCAGAAATGAAACATTTTTAAAAAGCAAAACCTTACATTTAAGAAACTGAAACCAGCAAATGTTCGACTTTACCGCTTGACAAATGATTCATTATGAAATACTGGGCAACTAATTTATTTTTTGAATGACTATTCCAGAAATGCAGCTCCCGTTGCAGTCGGACTGTTTCTCAGGACTTTTTTTGGATATCCAAGAGATGCACTTACATTATGATGGAGAGAATCGTTACTTTACCATATTTGATATTTGCAGCGTCATCCTGTCAGGGTAAATGTCTGTGTGGCATACTTGCCCTGTATCTGTTTTCAGTGTTAGCTCTGTGTGTTTGGTCTGAGCATTTGAAGTCTTGTTCTTAGCAGCAGGATTAGCACCACCCCACCCCACCCCCACATCTCACTTGTCTGACCATCTGGCTTTTCAGCCACTCAAGCGCAGGCAGAGCCGCAGTCAACACCCAACTCGCCCGGCAGAGCACTCTCCCGCCAAAGCAGGTCAAAGGTCAGACTCCTACATCTGGTTTCAAATGTTAAGGAAATGCGAAACCTTCCTGAAAACAAAGAGGCTTAATCACACCAAAATTTTATTGTACTGAAATGAACTTGGGACTTGTGATAGTCCAGGACTGTTTCTATTTAGGCTCCTTCAGTGTGAACATTTTTCTTTTTTCACTCTACCGCATTCTCAAAGATGTTATAATCCAGTAATGCTTTATTGAACACAAACCCTCAGTAACATTAAACACTCCTCCAGCAGGCTGTTCAACCAAAACACATCAAAGTGGATTTCCTGTCGCCATGAAACATCCCAGCAGGACTCAGAATCACATCTCTGTTACTGTGTGTACTATTTGTCCTACAGCGGAGATCCCACTTAGCTGTTCTTGGGTCAAAGCTCCCTGTCCAGTCCAATTTCATGGCAGTCTGCTAATGTTATCCAATGTTTGTGCCTATAGACAAACTCAGTGTAGGCTGGAAATAGTGATCGTTTTGGCAGATGGTCAAGATGATGGAAATATAAACCGGGTAGAAAGATCAGGAAAACTGTTCTTTATACAACGCCACCAGAATCCTTCAAACAGTGTACCTCAGATACTTGACGGTATTGATACCACAGATGCACAAGTTTTATCATGAATATTTGGACGTTGCTGTTGAGAATTCAAACAAAATAATTATATTCAACTTCTGCAATATGTATTTTGTTGAATGAACAAGAAACTGATTATAATTGGACGTCTGCCCTAAAATGCAGTAGTCAGCAGATGTTAAACATTTTAAGTAAATACTGGCATCCATATTTCTCTCAGTCTGCTCTCTATTTTTGGGGTCTGTAGAAATGTGTCAGATTTGATTTAGGATTTACCTGAAAGAGGCGTCCCATAGATTAAAGCAGAGGTATAGCCTAGCACAAGAAACTGATTTACTGATGTTGGGCATATACATTGATGAGTGCTTTCTGAAAAATGGATTAACGTGGCAATAATAATCATCTATGATCCTTGTGATGTGGCAGATGATCTTGGCCTTTGCTCACTCCTGTACCTCATCTTGTCTCCCTGTTTGCAGTTATTTTCGCTCTTCTAATTTCAGTTTGCTACTAACTCCTACTAGTTCCTCCTATTTTGTGGGTTGCACACACAATGTGGATAAATCACATTATCTGGATTTTTAATGATTAAAATTATCCCATGTAAAAACAAATGACCTAAAGTGGGTCTGGTGTCAGGATGTAGATTTTAATACAAATTATTACAATTGGGGCCTCAGATGAGAAGTCTCACAGCAGAAGTTCAGCCTCTTGTGTTGTCTCTTTGCTTCATGCTGTGTTAAGCAAAGCCTCCATTAGCATCAATGTTGAATCAGCCAGGTTGTACGCTCGCTGTTACTATTACCACCTAACCCCCTCGCATCCACTCCCGGGGCACTACCAACAGCCATGCATTGTCGCAGGAGGTCAAAGGTCTCCCCGCTCCATTCATATGATAAGGAGGCTTCAGAAGAGGGGTGTGCCTGCTCCCTCGTGCTCGTTGTCGGCTTGAATTGAATGCCTCTGATGCTTTGTCAATACTGCATTTATGTAAGAAGCAATAAATCCTCTCCACCCACTTTACCAGTCTATCACTGGGAAACACAACAGGAAGTCTCTCTGGTCACAACAAACAGGCCTTCAGAGCCTCCATGACGCTCTCACTCTTTGAGCACCTATCCATCATGACTCTGCATCCTGCAGAGTGGGTTAACACGCTCGTCATGCAAAATAATGTTCATGTTGGGCCAAACAATATGGAAACATTATGATTTTTGTTTTTTCATTTTAATGTAATTTTCTCACAATTTGCAGATTATCATGATTAAAAACTAAAGCCTGATGAAAGCAGAGGGTTCATCAATTAAACTTTAGAATGTTGTTCAACTTAGACAAAACAGTACAATGTTAGGTTGCCTCATAACATATTATTAAACCATATTTATGGGGTGGCATTTGGGTTTTTCAGGAGATGGTAAAGATTTGTCTGCTGTAGATTAGCCAAGAGCAGGTTATATCAGGCTGACTGGCTGAAAACGGCATTTCTATTTGCATTTTTTTAATCGGCATTTCCAAGTGTCTTGGGTTTGGAGTATAACATATATCATTTTCTCAGGGCTGGGCAATATGGCCTTTGAATAATATCTCAAATTTTGTTACGCTGTATTGGAATACATAACATATATTTTCGCTATTTTAAAATCTCCTCGAAAGCACTTAATTAAATGTGCAATTTAACATTTTTATGGTGATTCCAGTAGTCCCTGCAACATTTGTCTGCATTATTTCCTATTTATTCATTGGAGGATTTGTATTGGAGTTTTGCAAAAAGTGGGGAAAACGCAATCAGGTTAAATTTATTATTAATGTGAACCTAACCCAACCGAGGCAATTGCACACATACGCTTCTTAACAAATGAATATTAATAATGCTATTATGTAATCATGTGGGCTTACTAATCCAAATCCATCCTACACAGTTCAGTATGAAAAACCGCACCCTCCCACACCCATAAACCTCAGTACCAGAACCAACCCATTATCTGTAATTGTCAATGTTAGCACAAATGTAGCAGTTGTCACCCATTATCTATCAAACCCGCACCTTCCGATATGTTTTAAGTCCAGTGATCCAACCTGTAATTAAACACACAGGCTGCGAGAGTTGTGTTCTTGGGTTGTCGCCACTGCAGCTGTGCCTCTGCAGTTTTCAACATATTTCCTTGATGATCTAGCAGCTATCAAATGCTAACAATTTATGACACTGTGTACAAGCAGCAAAGCCATTGACAACGTCATTCTCACTGTCTGTTATCTCACATAACTTCTCCTAAATGTCCACTTGACCACAGGAACGCGAACCCGGTGCAGGACTTGTTCCTGAACACTGAAAACCTACATGGGCTCTTAATTTTTTCTGCCCTCTAATGCCCTCCTCCATCTGCTCCTCCGAATACACAGACACGATGTGACAATTTGTACTCTGGTCAATATAGTCATTTACTGTATCTTACATGGAGCAAGCCACAGGTCTCTAGAGTATATGTTATATGTCACCAACCCCTAGCTCGGCCCAAAACCCTCACTGCATGACATTACATGTGTCACTCTCCAATTTCTTGTTGATTTCTACTGGTTACTAAGCCCAAAACCTGTCTGGGCAGAATATTAAACCAAGCAACAAACATCCTTTCTGTTCTTTATTTTTGTCACAAAGGACTGTAGAACTCCAACTGATGATTGGACAGAGATCTGTTAAAATTATTGGACGGAATTTTTGTTAGCTGGAAGAGTTTGTTTTTTTTCATCCATAAAGTTACATGTCACAACTGAAAGTGTGAAAATATCAATTAGTGTTTGATGTGAAATGCATATATTTGGGTTACAGACAATGCGAAATAGGAATTTTATGCTAGTTTATGACATTCATTAAATAATCATCCAAAAATATGTCTATATATTTAAATATTAAATGAATAATTCTTCAGTTTTAGAGAATTATATGATAATGAAAATCATCATCAGATTTCTTCCTAATATTTTTTTTATTTTCTGAGTTAAATCTGTTGTACGTCCTATGTGCAGGAGGCGATGTGGGGAGCTGGGAGGAGGCGTGGGGTTCAGCCCTGAGGAGGCGTCCTGCGGCTGGTTTTTTTAGGAGCGCGGCCCTCCTGTGGCCCCCTGCGGCGCTCCGGGACGCTCCTACTAAGATGTCCCTCAGCAGCGGTCCTGCAGGCGGGAAAGGTGTGGACTCCAACGCGGTGGACACGTACGACAGTGGTGATGAATGGGATATCGGTGTTGGCAATTTGATCATTGACCTGGACGCCGATTTGGAGAAGGACAAACTAGAAATGTCGAGTAGTAAGGAGGGTGGGGGCATGACTGCCCCCCCCAGCGCTGTGGCTGCTTTACCTGACAATATAAAGTTTGTTAGTCCTGTAGCCACCACACAGGGCAAAGAGAGCAAATCCAAATCCAAACGCAGTAAAAACTCTAAGGAGAGTATTAAGGCTCCAGTCTCAGACGGTGCTAAGAAAGAGGTTCAAGGTCGGGCCACTGTGGACCCTTCACCCCAGAACCCCAACTCAACCCCGAGTAAGGGAAGTGACAAGTGTAATAAACCCTCCCGTACCCTCCCTGCTGTGAAAAAGGACAAGGATGGGGTGTCTGGGAAAGCTAAGAAGGAGAAAATGGAGGTTATTGCCACAGGAGTGGTGAACACTGACAAAGAGTCTGCTGCCCCCATCCTGCCATTAGGACCCTCTCGCAGTGGCCCATTTGAGGGCCAACAGAACCCTGAATTAACTGCAGCCGAGCAGCTTGGGAACATGGCACTGGACTCTGCAGGGATTGGCCAGCCTGTTACCATGACGACTGAGCAAGAGGAGGTGGACAACAGTGACTGCCGAAATCTGAAGAAAGTGGTCAGTGTGAAGGTAAGAGGGAAAAACTGGCTGGTGCAATGCTAAATGACATGTGGGCACAAGTTGGGTGCACTCAGCTTTTTAAAGCTGTTATCATTCATCAAGCTTGGGTGGATCCCACCTGGTCCAACAGGTAACTCTGTCTGTGGATTCATTAAAGAGCACCCCAGAGATTTATTACTGCACTTCCATGAAGTTGAGGGACTCGCACAATTCTAGAGAGATTAATATAATGTGATCATGAAAGCAGCAGAAGTTGATGCTGGTTTTTTGGTACTAAAGAGTCAACTGGGTTTGTTGTACATAGACAGAGCTCCTGTGGTGGAAGTACTAGTAAATCGCCTTTATGAATGTATGGGGCAGGGATGGTTATAGGTAGAAATAGCATGTCCACATGGTAAAGACACACATGACTGCAGTCTGTTTATTTCATAAGTCTTGCCATGTTGTACTCCTCCCCCAACAGGTCATTAATGGAAGACATAGCTTCACACTCTTGTTCATTTAATTTTTCCAGTTTTATGCTAATGGTTTTTGGGACCTTAAAGTCAGCGTGACAATAGCTTTCAAACTTTAAAAACCATCACCTTCCAAAAAGCTAATTGGCTGTCATTTTCAGCTCTGTGATGAGGTCCGCTGTTTGTCCTGCATATTGTCAATTACCAAACATGCTCAGTTAATTCCTTGAGTTGCTCATGGAACGTTAAAGCTGCAGTGACCTTGGCATGTTTTTCATCTATGTACAGTAGTCTCCAGCCAGCCTCACAGCACTGTGGCAGGTACAGTACTGCCCTGGAAGGAAAACAAAACAAAGTACCACATAGGTTTTACTGCTGTGTGGTATAAATGCAAGATTACCTGTTATCGCAATACTACTGATACAAAGGAACATGTTAAAATTAAGTTAAAACATTTTTTAAGACAAGATGATAATAGGGATGGGTATTTATGGCACAAATGCTATTCCATCTTCACTGGGAATTATTTGATTAATTTGTGAATATTCACCCCTCTTTGTTCAACTCTCTGATGCCATTGTGCCTTGAGCTCTCTGACAGTGCTCCTTCAGAGCCGAGTGGCTTTCCTTGCGACCAATCTACTGACCTTTGTACACAACTGGAAATTTCAACAATAACATTTATTTAGGAACAGCACACAGGAAAGGTAGCTTGCATGTGCAGTTTACTAAACAAGCACGTATCCTAATCCAGGTCAACACCAGGAGCAGAGGTCTGAGTCAAGCATATATCTGGAAGTGGAAAACAGTTTATTGTTTATAACACTGTAGTAAAGAAGAGAAATGTGTTCTATAAAAAGTCTTAAAGAAACTTTTGTTTTCATCTTTACAAACAGTACAGGGCTGTGGTTTGCTAAGTCCTGGACCAGGGAACCTTCCTCAAATAACAGGTTTAAATATTGACCAAGGAAGCTCCTGTTGTCTTATAGTTTCATTCTGTGGTAAAGGGCCTTTTGTATATTTTTTGTATGCCCAAGCAGTTTGATTGAGGTTAACCAGGTCACTTTTCACAGGCTGCACAAAATGTAAATCTGTCAGCTAAAAATATCTTCATCCAATAGTGAGCTATTTACAAAGTAATCAAATCTAACCCAGTTTCTGTTTTCAGATAATGCCACTATTGATCCTTCAGCTGGTCCCAGAAATTTTCTGTCTGTGCTGCTTGCAGTTCAACAACTCCAACCATCCCTGCTGAGCAAACTTCTCCACCTCTAACAGGCTGGACTCCTCATTTAGATTTAAACAAGCTGCTAAATTCAGTTCAAATAGGCTGTCAGTTCCACATCAAACATTGATTGTCTGTGCCTATCCTTACTCTAGACTCAACAGTGGAAGATGGCTGGACTCGTATGCTGGCTTCAGTTTTGTACAATGGAGGAAAGTGGACATGTGGCAGCAACCTTTATTTATGGCCGTGTGTTAGCTTGCATGCAGACCAACTTAACGTTTCAGGAAGCATTAAACAATGTGATACAACCCCCATTTTCGGGTGTATAGTATCTTCTAATATATATCTGTAGATGATTCAGTGTTAAAGCAGTCTTTTGTACTTGATTTGGTCTGTTGCCTCGATGTTAACCAGGGTATTCATTCAGATATAACTAGTCGCAGCATGGTTGCTCAGTGGATAACACTGTCAGTGTTGCAGGTGTGGAAGTTCTGCCTGTGTTTGTCACATGTCGTCTGGGTGCTCCTGTTTCCCACCGTACAAAGGTTAATTCTCCAGGAAAAGACCTGGAACAGGTCCTTCGGTGCTAGTATAGTGGCTGCTCACTGCTCCCAGAGCTCAGCATGAATTTAAATACTGGGATCAGATTTATACACTGTTCTGTGATGAGATTTTTACATGTGACAGAACATCTTTCAGTGTTTTTGATTTGAATAAGATATTGATGAAACAGGTTGTTCTCTTCAGGTTACACATGGTCATGAAATCGCTGCCCTCAAAGGTATTTTCAGTTGGTCATGTTTTTCCTCTGTTAAACTGGTGTAAAACATCTGAATGTGGACGTTGGCTGATTTTGGTCCTAAATTTCCCAACAGAAATGTTTCAAAACGTTTTCCAAATGCTCCTTTCTGGTCGAACAACTGCAGCCACATCAGGCCCAACACTAAGAGTCTGTTTCAACACCGCAGACAGAAACAGATGACACCCTGCGGACGACAAGTCAGACTAAACAAAGACTGGAAAAGAAGGGAAGGAGTCTCTTCCTAGACTAACTGTGCTCCACTTTGTCTTGTTTAAGACTCCATTGTTATTGCTTCTGCTCTCTCTCATAATTTTTTGAGGCTCAATCTAATTCTGAAAAAGCCTTGTGAAGGCTGCTCCGTTGACATGATACCATGCACAAAACAATAAAACATGTATTTATGGCGTTGTCTAGTGAGGGTAGCATTGGTTAATCAGGTGGTCGACTAGTCGTGGTTGTCCCAACCTTATGTTGGCTGTGAAATTACAAGCCAGTGCTGGCTAAAAATAAGATTTTTCATTTTGTTACTGAAAATATAAAAGGCCTAAGGTAATGAAACTGCTGTTATCAAGCTAAATGTGTGACATTTTACAGCATTGCGGCTAGACAAAGACGCATTTAAAACTGAAGTCCTGCAATAGATTCTCCCGTCTTGATGGTCGTAATGCTCAGTTTGAGACATTTTCAGAGGGTATTTATTTTCTTGTGCTATTACATTTTTTTGGTTTGTACTGAAAGTTCTTCAAAATCCACACAGCCATTTTTGTATTTTTATTCATGTTCGATGTTCAAATTTTATGTCTAAAACATTATGGAAACATGGAGGCCCATGATGTTTCTTTTTATCTTTTACTTCTGTCTTTTTCAGACTAAACTGAAACTGTGTGACGTTCAAGCACAGATGGATGGAAAAGTTGGACGACTTAAACGTCAACACATGTCACAGTGTTGCACCAGTAAAAAAAATAGCGCGTCTTATCCGGATGTCAAGATCCGTCAAAGCCGACCAAAGCTGGAGCTGATAGACTACTAAAGAGTTATTTAACCCGGGAATGAATGCTAATTCACAATAAAACTAAAAGCTATATAATGGCGGGTGTTGCAGGATTTTTTGTTTACTGAAAGGTGTACAACAGAAAAACCTGTCTATGAGTCATTCATTCAGACTGTTGTGTTAGACTCCATTTGTTTTAGCTAACAACTGAGTATATAAACATAAGAATCAGGCCAGAAACAGCTGATAATATCAAGATCTGTTCGGCTTTATTGGTATAGCTCAACTCTCAGAGCGAGCCATATTGAATGAATTTCTCTCCACGTTACATTTAATTCAGGTTTGTTGTTCTCATAACTTGGAATGTATTATTGTACTTCTACCAACACCTTGAAATATTTTTCTCCACTCCAGTTTCACTATTCTCCTAAAGTAACCGTCTAGTCCCAGCCAAATGCTGTAAATTCCATTCTGGAGGCTATAAAGCTATGAAAAATCTGCTCATGCCCAGTCAGACTCCCTACCTGCAGCAGAGAGCAGCAATCTCTGCTCTCTGGGGGGTTCTTCAAACGCTTTCTGGGAAACGCGAGTAGTGGAAGACAATGTGCGTAGAGGAGAAAGTGAAAAAGTAAATGAAAGCAGCTTGACAAGCTAACGGGCCCCTTGAAACCTCAGCTCTGCAGCTGCTGTTCTTGGAGGTGTGTTGACCAGAGACGGGTCTTGTGTGTGAAGCCTGCAACAACCTCCGTTCACTCACATGGTCCCTCAACAGGAGGCACTTCGGCTGTTCAGAATATATTAAATTAGCCTTTACAGTTTAACCGCTAACCTCTGTGAGCTGATGACGAGTTGTTTGAAAAAAAGCTCTTTTTTTTTTTTGTGCTTCCTTGGTTTTTTTTTTGTTTTTTTTTGCTCATTTGACAGTGTTTAGGATATCACTATATTCAACAGCAATATTGACAGAGACTGACTATGTTTTTATATTTTACTGACTATTTCCTTTATATTTTGATATTTAAGTATTGCTGCTTGTACTTTTTATTCTTGGTTTATGTTGTTTGTCATACTCGGTTGCTGCTATAATTTTGTTGTACACTTGTACAATGACAGTACAAAAGGATTCTGATTTTGAACTTTTGAATTGATCTTAAAGGAATAGTTCACCACAAACCCAGAAATACATATTTTCCTCTAGTGCTGTTTGTTCATCTAGATAGTTTTTGTATGAGGTGCTCAGGTTTGGAGATATCAGCTATCAGCTAAGGTCTGCATTTCTTCCATAATGGAACTAGATGGCACTTGGCAACGTAATCAACAAATCTTGTTCCGAGCCGTTTTGTGGTAGAACTGTTGTCTTTCCCGTATCACTGTTCAGAAGAAATCATGGATCCAATCATGAACATCTGTGGATTAACTTACTTGAATCTTCCATTATACTTGAGAGAATGCAGACATCTCAAGATAAAAATTATCCTTGTTGAACATTTAGATTTCTTTTTTTCTCTTTGAAATCATATTCTGATTCTTGTAGTCCTGGGCCTCCATCCAGATAGAGAAATCTTTCCTCCTGTCCAGGCCTCCCTTCCTCCCTCCCACACAAATGTTATTCCAGTGTTTTAGCATCCCATGGAGAAATAACTACCGACCTGTTGCACATTGCTAACATTCCTCACAGTTTGTGTGAGTACACTGCTGAAGTGGAGGAGGAGACCTCCTAGAAGGTTTTCAGTGGTTATTGGGAGATTGTAGCTATGCTGTGGAGGGATGTCCTTGAGGATGTTCTTTGATGTTGGATTTTGTTTAACGGAGGGCCTTGAAGGATTCGTGTCTGACATTTCCTGATGTCTGCATTGTCATGTCCGCCCTGTGAAGGCCTCCAACGTGGCTTTGAACATGTGTTTGTGTGTGGATGAAGTAGTCCTAGTGTGGCAGTCTGTTCCAGATGATGTGCAAATCCTTATGAGGGAAGTTAAGAAGATGAAATTCAGGGAAAGATGATCGGGCAAAAATAGGAAAAAAAAATAGGTTCTTAATAGATTATGTTCATGCGTTGATTGTGCGTGTATTCATCAATATACTGTGAAATGGGACACAATGTTCAGTGACCACAACAAAATCAAAAATACACTGACCCAACCTCTCACTTTTAATGCTATTTATTCATCTAGAATTTGGTGTGAGTTGCTCAGTTTTGAAAATATGAACGGATGTCCTCCTTCAATCCAGTAAAATGGAACTAGATGGCACTAGTTTCCCTAAAAAAAGGTCTAAAAATATATTTGAACCAGTCAATGGCAATTTTTCCAGAAATCAGGATGTGGTTACTTAAGATACCCATAGACCTTGTTGTAAACTTTTAAATACAGGAACTATTTTCTCTCCATATTATGGTACCAAAAGAAACATGCAGTTGCTCTACACGTGGTTGGATGTAATGCTCCGCTGAGCTGTAATGGTAGCTAGGCTGTCCTGAATCAAAATTCGTAAAGTAGATTTTTTTTTTTTCCTAATTCGAGCATGAAACAGTGCCCCTTTGTCAGTTAATTGATCACATCTGGGGAACTCCGTCAGCGACAGGAAGTAGAAACATTTTATACAGTATCTTTACTGCTGAATGAGGCATAAACGCATGGATGTTTCACTGTGGAAATCTGCTCCATGTCACCACACACATTTAAAAACATTTTGAGTGTAGTTAGAGGTGAAAAAAGCGATTTCAGACATTCTGTTGTTCTGTTCTTTTCAAATGAAGCGTATTTTAAGGAGATACACTCAAAGTTTGGGGAATAGTGCTTAAGTTGGAATAATAACAGATAACTCCTTTAAAGTGATTACTGTGTTCTTCTTCAATACTCATCATATGATTGGAAGTGTTCCGTTGTGTGAAATGTGTCCAAACTTTCGTTTCGTTTCGTTTCGTTTTCTGCCGCTTATCCGGGTCCGGGTCACGGGGGCAACAGCCTGAGCAGGGACATCCAGACGCTCCTCTCCCCAGCCACTTCCACC
>KV751377.1:3266043-3296945 GCA_001698575.1 Mola mola | reverse complement strand
ATCTTTCAAACTGTTATTGTTTTTCATTGTATTTATCTTTGTGGCTCTTCAGATGAAATGCAATGTCCTAAAAATGTGGTTCCTGTAGCGATTTTGCTCGTGTCTTCTCTGAACTCACTCCAAAGTCTGGCAACGAGGCTCACGAAGTATCCCGCAGCTCAAAAGTGAATCTGGTTCCAGCCCCTCTGGAAACATTAAATAAGAAGAGAGGACCGTAAAAACCAGTCAGGGCGAGTCGCGCTGGAGAGCCAGAAACGTCCACCAAACCTTCTGGATAACCTGGAGAACATTCTGGAACCTGAGCAGCTGCTGCGATGAAAACCAAGTTGCCATCAAGTGAGCACCAAAGGAAAGTGAAAATGACACGATGATGTTGAACATTAAAAGATAATACAGGCCATAACTGCACATTTAAATCTCTAATAATACTGTGTAAAAATACAATTCCTGCATTTCAAATTTTAAACACTTGGATCAATAATTAATTTTATTATATAAGTTTAGCTGGTAAATATAGATCTCATTTGTTACCTGATGTATACTGCCTTTAATCCGTAGTACAACAGTACTTAAACTCATCACACAAATGTAGTGAAGAAGATATGGTGACTCTTGGGTGATAATCATATAGGGAAATCTCATATGTTCCTAAAATGTGAGAAGAAAAGTCAGAAAACAGTCAATCTAATTTTTGCCAAATTGTGCCACTAAAAAAAATCTGCCAGTAGGAGGTGAAAAGTCTGAAACCAGAACAATCGCACAAAGTGAAGTGTGAAGAGAACCAGAAAAATACTTCATGTGTCATAATATTAGTGCTTCATTTTTTTTCTCTTTTAATGCACCTTTTTTTTTTAACCAAAGTTCATACAAGCAAAGTAATAATTTTCACAGATCTGTCAGTATCTTCAGTCAAAACACCGTCAACCTGAGCTGGAAAGATACAGAAATGTGAGGACCAACAAAGCAAAGAAAAACCATGTCTAAAGACACAGAACCACACTGAAATGTGAGCGAATGATGCTCTTAAATGTGAATGTTATTCAGTCCAGTACAAACAAATCATTCTCTCCAACTTATAGATATCAGAAATCATAATCATCCACTGTGGCTGATGCTTGTGATTTTTGAAGGAATTTAAATGACCAACATGTTAATCAGGATCGTTGATAATCGTAAAATTAATGCATTTTAACGTTCCACAGATTCCACAGTGTTCCTCTGATGATATTTAAAGGACGATTCTGCTCTACATTTTGATGGAGACCAGTTTGTCCTTGCAATGCAATGAGCCCCTCAGAAGATGAACAGGCAGAGCACAGCTGAAGGAACACCTGCCTGTGATTCCACTCCTCCTGTGGGTGTTCTGGTAGTTTTATTATTTTCAAATGGCAGCCGTGCTCCCAAAGAGTCTCCACTTTAAATGTTCTTCAGGAATGTTTCTTGGAAAACATTTGGCTTCTGCCAGGAAGACTGGATACTGGGCCGGAGCAGAGCACATGATGATTGATCCCAGTGGATCCACACCGTCTCTTCTATGACTCCTCTGGAACTCACATTAAATCTGTTCATCTTCTGTTACACTTGTGTTTCCTTTAATTTATAGTTTAGTTTCACAAACGCTGACTCACATTTAGTGTGCCGTTAAGTTCGATAAAGTTTCAAGCTGTCTTTTGGGGTTTTTGTATGTGTTGTTTAATTAAAAACACATTCTGAGTATGCTTTTATTTTTCTGTTGTGTTGCTCAACATTAATGCAGAAATAGAGTCAGTTGAGTATATTGTAACACACATTTCAACAGATCAGAAAATAGTGGCAGCGTCATCTGTATAGCACGCTGCCATCTCCATTCAGACCTCAGAGAGACCAAAGTGTGGATTTTATGACCGAAAAAGCGATTTTCAGGTAATAAAGTTAAATCTTTAATGAGGACCTTGGGTTTGTTTAGACTTCATGGTATTACAGCTACAGTCGTATGATTGTGTAACAAGCAGCCTATATAATTCAGTTTGATGCTAACTTCAAACCCACAGGCTTACACAGCTGGAAATGTAAGGACTGTTTATGGTGGGGATGGTTGTAACAGTTCAGCTAAATGTTTAAGATTTGTTTTCTAAATGGTTTATGATGATTAAAACACACATCTGCCATCTAAAATGTTTCAAAATAATGCAAACTAGCGAAATGCTTGAGCCTGGTGAGCGAGGGTTTTGTGATACCTCTAATGATGGAAATGTTTTAATCTGACAAAACAAAAAACACAAAGACATTGTTCATGTGTGGGGGTTTTTTTGGTCACAAATGTGCATTTTATTCAAAACTGTTCATGATTACCTAATTTTTGCCTACATTTGAAGCATTAATCTCTCCCCAGAAAACAAACTCATTATCAAACTGTCAACTTAGCAGCAATTAAGTAAAGCTGTTACCTTTGATTGTATCTTTACTGACCGTTAGCTTTGTTAGTGGAGGAGTTAGTGGTAAAAATTGAGTCAGAATCAATAAAATGTCACAGTGAACTCAAGTTGGTCCCCACAGTGCAGGTGTGAAATTACCTGCCCCAGCACTGAGGTAGGTTGTAACAATGGAAGTATTTCTGATATAAAATGTAACTGTGGTGCAGAAGTCAGTGTGTTTCATGTGGAGTACCATATATTGGTACCGTGTGTCACTTTCAGAGCGGTAGCATGATGCTTAAACAAAAGAGTTACTTTTACACCTCGTCTCCCTTGTTAGGATTCTTCCAAATGAATAAGAAGTAGAAAACAACCAGGTTGATGTAGTTTTAAGTGCTTCACTTGAAGGCATCTGGACTTCTTTTTGGTTTTGAAGACGTTTCACCTCTCAGCACCCAACCAAAGATGGATGTATTAAGCAAGGGACTGAATTTTTCCATATCTCAGCAGTTGCCTATAGTTGAATTTATCACTGACAGGGAATCGGCCATAATAAACAACAAACAAACGGAGACAGAAGAAGAACAAATCGGGATCAAAGTATCAGCCGCTCCTTCCAAATAACAAGATACCTCCTTCCAACCTCATCGTCCAGGACGGGAAGGATTTAACATCCCATCACCATCCTGCCAGCAGACAAAGGGAGATGCATGTTTTCCTCAACACATCTGATTATCATACCAAAATAACCACTCTGCTCAGGGACAGCAACACCTATGAGACCCTGAGGCGAGACCCCCACCAGGAGCTACAACAAGAAGGTCATAGACTATCTGCAGAAACTGGAAAACGAGAAAGTCATCAACCGTCCAGAGTACTACAGACTTTGGTTGTGCAATGGGTTCCCCGGTGTCGCCCATTGTGGCCAACGCTCTAAAGGGTCCTCAGGTAGTGTGTCCCTTTCACCACAGGGAGGCGCTGCTGCACCATCAAACCTCTCAGCTCCTTAACCAATTAAAGGGGCAGTTCAGTCGATTACGCTCATAATGCAATAACAAAGTTTACAGAAAAGGCTCATACACAGTAGATAAATGTACCCAAAAAAATGTTGCCTTGACGATGTTCATTTACTGCATTTTGTCAGACACGTGGTCTTTAAATCTATGAATTATGTGTTTGATCCCAGATGAAGGTCTAATTTCTTTCTTAGGCCATTTTGTCGTGATGATAAAGGGATTTAAATTGGCCACATAATTCTCATTTTAAAGTTCCTATGATTGTTTTAAGTGTAAATTAGAATACAAAACCAGGCTGTGGATCTTCTGCCTGAAACAGTCTCTTCAGCTCTGATTGGCCGACTGGCTGCGAAAACACAGGTTGGAGTGGTATCATTGACCCAAAAACCAAAGTTTAACCACAGATTTCTTGCATCGGGTGATAGTGAAGTCGCAGAGTTAAAGGGTTAAACTACTGACTCTCCAAAGACGACCCCTTCCCTGCAACACGAGGGTCTTGAAAGGGTCCAGACTGACTCTGCTGCAGCGCTGACCTGAGGCCTTCAGCCCCGCAGCCTCCTGGGAGTCCTGATATGACCCTGAACAGCAGAGCTTTGCTGTCCTCAGGATGTGAACAGATACTGTATATCTGCAACAGTGTACCCTGTAGTACTACTTCAATACAAGTACAGATATATACTGTGCTAAAATACCCCTTTGATAAAAGTATCAGATTTTACAAAAATGTCTGACATTAAATATTATTAAATATCAGAAGTCCCAGTGCATCTCAAAAACAAAACGAATATCATATTTCAATGGTTTTTTAAGAAATTAACATTTAGTATTTGACTTGTTTCAAACATTTTACTGTTTTATTTTTGATATTTACAGCCTACAGCTAAAAAAAAAATACATGTCTCAACATATTAAAGTATTTCACTGTAACTGTATAAGGCACAATCATTATTTAAACGAATTTAAATTAAAACGAAAACAGCTTGAAATATTTCACTTTATGTTTTATTATTAGAACATCTATGATTTCTTTTTAAATGAACTTAATTCTAAAAAAAATTGATATATACAATTTTTGACCTGCTCTGGTTTTGATGCAGCAGCCAATCTGCAAAGTAACAAATACATGTAATGGCGTAAAAATGTGATGTCGTGGAAGACTGGAGCTGCAGAAAATGTAAATGTACGTAAAGTACAAGTCCGTTAAAATTGTACCTGAATACACAAGTATAGACCATACGAGTACTCACCATTTCACCCTTTTATTCCCCCACACTTTTGTGCTGTTTCCCATGTGACATGCTTTTCTTTTGAAGACGCTTCCTGCCACTTCCGGGGCCGTCGCTGTGAAACAGTGGAACTTGACGCAGCGGTTCCGGCTCTCCCGGCAACAGCAGCTCTGAAACAAGACGGAATGACGCATCCAGGTGAGTCTGAGTCCGATGTATGTTAAATGTTCTTCACTGTGACCATAATTACATGTACTGCAGTATCGGGTGTACTGGTGGTGTACTGGTGGTGTTAGTGGTGCTACTGGGAGGTGCAGCTCTAGTAGGAGCAGGAGAATACACTAATGGAGATGTGATCAGTGGTGGAGAAACATTAAGTACGTTTACTGCACGACTGCAGTTTTTTAAAATACTCGACTAGTTCTATTTTCATTGTTCTGCTGCGGTGAACTGCAGGACTGATAGTGTTTACAAGAAGACCAACAGAGGTATTTGAAGGTAATTGTATTTACAAAATTAATTGAACTTATGATTGGAATTAGCCTGACTAATTTATTCAAGTAATGTCCTTAAATGTTCACCTTTCATTTTAGTATTTCAGGGTTCTGATGCTGTTCTTATTACTGCACCACAGTTAATGTTAATTTGTGCCTCCTGGTCCAGATGGAAACTTGCTGCTTTCAACTCACATCAGAGCGTCAGTAAAAACCAGGAGACTTGAAGGCACCTCAGATCATTCACTTTTAGTTCTGCACACAAATATTCTCTTTCAGCGCCTCCATAATGCAACACAGTGAACTTCTAAACGTACTGTGTACTTTTACTGCAGATACGTTGAAGTACAATTCGCTGGTTTCCTTTTAATGTCTAATAATCATCTTTGTTTAGTTATTACAGCTATTACAACTGTTCAATAATTTAGTAATACAATGTAAGGTCGTGTAAAATAGAAATATTCAAGCACTCGGATGTCAGAACTAAGTACAGTTTCTGTCCTGACTGACAGAAGGACACTTGTTGACCTAAAAACGATGGCTGATGTGTCTCCACTTCTTTCGGTTTGTGCAGACATGAAGCCAAAATGTTCTGAGTGCGAGCACGGACGTGGCCGCAGCAGTTTCTGGCCAATGGCGCGCAAGACTAACCTGTCAATCATTTTGTTTCACCCCCCTTTGTATAGCATCAATTGACTAATTGACAGTTTTTTAGGAGGGATTCATGAGCTATACTGGGGCCAGCCACTAGGGGGCAGCCTTCACATTTTCGAGAGCTCTCATATCGGCCGTCTTTTTAAACAGTCAATTAAATTCCCCGACTGGGCTAAATGACTCCCAACTTGGTGTTTGAGGTCAACTTCAGCCAAGCCTTAGCCCCATTTCCTGTTTATTTTTCACAAAATAAAATGTGTATCAAAAACAACACAACTGCGTTTGGTGAGTCAAAGCGTGGGAAATAGATAGATTTTCGTCGCTAACTACGTTATAAATGTAAATCTGTAAGGATACTGTATGCTGTTGCTGACGAGCATCAGTTTTCTGGTGAGTTGGAAAGACTCACCGCTACCAGACACTCACAGTTATTGGTTGGAAAAAACGCGATTTATTTCCGACTTATTTAACTCGTCGAGCTAAATGATCCTAGCCAATGAACTCCACAGGGGAGTAATTACAACGGAAAAGATGCATTTTGTAAAATTTTAGAGCATAAAAGACAAGGAAATGAATAGGTGGAGAAATGCAGGAGTCCTTTTTTAAAGGAACAGTTCAGACAATAACCCTCTTTCTGTGGCGTTATTTTATCCGTGCAGATAGAAATTTGTTGCTCAGCATTGCTCAGATGTGGGTCAGGGGGTCAGACGATGCGTTCATGAATCAAAGGATCTGATTCATCACATCAGATCTGTGGTTCTTCAGACAGCCAATAGCTTCAAAGAGAACAAAATTCTTTTATACGTGCAGAAGGAATCATGCGCCGTCCCCAGGATGAGAGGGGGGCTAGCTGTGCTAACTCAGCTGGCGTTGAAACCCCGCCCCGTTACGAACGCCAGCCTTCCATCCGTGACATTTGATCCCTTCTACGCAGCGATACGACGTTGCTAACAGTTCCTCCATGAAGCAGCTCACGACCAGCTGTGACCGGCTCACGGTTTCACATGTGACTGTTTGACACTTTGAGCAGCACACAGACAAGCAGAGAAGGCCGGCAGGTGAGAGGTCTTTGTGTCTTTGTTTATGGGGTGAACTGTCCCTTTAACAAAGGCGAGAACAAGAAGCTTGACTTCAGACCCAGCAGTCTGATGGGCGTCCCCGTCTTGGTTTGTGCGGTGCTGCGTTCGCTTGCTGTCGTGAAGGTCGGCGTCCGCTCGCTCCATCGGCTCTGAATGCCTCTGTTGTGGTGCGTGTGCGTTCTGAGGCTCGCGAGGCATTTCGGTGCCGCGAACACAACAAACGGCTCTTTGACGAGGAGCCGCGGCACCGGCGGACCTCCAAACACAGACACCTTTCAGCTCGCGTGCTGCTCCGCTCGACAGAATATCCTGATACGAGTGCTGCCTGGTCTCGCAGTCTAAGGAACCAATCCCGATGACCTGCGGGGGCGGGGCTTAATGTTATAGAAATTTTACCATTCTGATGACTCAACTCATAGGCGACCTCGTACAAGTGGCTCCGCCTCATCTTCCTGGCAACCCGTGTCAGCTTCAAACGTGAGGCTGAATACTCCATGTGAGAACATGTCACTGTGCAGCGTACAGTAGACTAGTTTAAAAGTCAGCGAGTAGTCTCGCTCCAGCTGCAGGCGAGGGGCGAAGCTAAAGCAACATATTCATACATCAATGAGCAAAAACATTAAATTGAATCATTTTAAGGAACAAAAGTCAGTTTCTGCAGCAGAAAACCAGTCGTCCAACAGTCTCCTGCTGGGATGAAGAAGAATCAGGTTACTACAAACTGTAAGAAAACCTTCAACCATCTGACTGCCAGAAAACCGTCGTTCTCTCCTGAATCAGCTGACATGGAAACGGGGAGCAAAAAAAAAAAAACACACATCTGAGCAGCCTCAGTTCGTGTCGTCTCCATGGCAACAGAGGAGAGAATCTCCTCGCTGCCATGTGTGGCGTTCGGCACGTGCTCCTCTCAGCAGAGATTTCCTCCAACCAATCAGAGCCCCCCCTCCTCGAGACCCCGGCCCCCGCAGAGCGCAGCGCTCGGCTGTAATGATGGCGCCGTGGCCGCGGTCCGCTGCGATGAACTCGAGACCAGCTCCAGAACTGACTGTAGAACAGGCGCATGATTGCTGGCTATAAGAAGCTCCTCCTCCTTTATCCCTGGAGTCTGTGTCCAGTTCAAACATGTTCTGCGCAGCCTATAGTAGACTAGTTTTAAAGAGGACACAGCAGTGAGTGATGGACAACTGCATCATCAGTTTCTCAAAGGCCTGAATGAAGCGCCTATGTCTTATTTTAATACTCAGAGAGCCAAAATGTAATACGACACTAAGCTACTGCTTCAAAGTCGACCTGCGTTCCGTCGTTCCACCGTGTGTTGACCCAGACCAGAAGAAACCTGCTAGCATATTGAGCTAATTCGCCGGATCGGCTGCTACAGACGACGAAGCGATGAATTCTTTTGGCCTCCTGCTCTGTAGGCAGGCGACGGAAACTGTTGTCACTGAGACAAATTTAGCTTAGCTTAGCTTAGCCTGGCTGCTGACCGTGACCAAGAACAGAGCCGCAAATATGACTTCTAAAATAACTTTTTCTTCAGTGAAATATCTATGAAAATGTGGCTAATTTGAAGATGAGTCACTTTGGAGAGGACGACTGTCGTCCATAACTGGCTTACCGATGTTTCCGCTGTCACAGGAAAATTTTTAATGTACTTTTTCACGTTTGTCGAGTCCAAACCTCGGGTTTATCGTGGGGTTGCCTAACGAGAACCGGTTCTGGTGCGTTCTTCGCCCAGAGACGAGGGTTCTGTGTCGTTCTGCTCTTCATGTGAAGTCGTCATGTTTTCTCACCCAATGGATGTTAATCACACATCTGTATTATCGGAGCAGATCATGTGATGTTGCCGCTTGTTTCTATAGGCTCCACCCCCTCGTGACGGATCCACCCGCAGACACGCACACAGAACCAGCCGACGCTGTAAAAACTGAAATATTCTGCTCTGACCTCCAGAGCCTCCACAACAATGATGATGATGTCGGAGAATCTGGAGCACAGTGATGATGTCGGCGTCCTGCCCCCCAGTGAGGAGGACGGACACTGCCCCCTGCCCTTCAGGTGAGGTACTGCAGTTCAGCTACAAAGAGGCGTCAAAGGCGAACAAAACTGAAAATGTTATCGATGGGGGTGACACCAATTAGTCCAATATTTGATGATTGGACACAGGGAGCCTGATTGGACATGAAATCTCACTGTGAGGTTATTAACCAAGAATTGTTCTGTTGTGGCCGTTGGTGAATGCTGATTGGCTGATTTTACATGGATTTTATACCAGACTAATATATTACAACCTATTAGGGGATACATTTCACCGCATTAATAATTCTGTTTTGCAAACAATTGAAAATATTTTTTTTTTTCTGTTGCATGTTGAAACGTACCTGATAAATATTGTTTTCATACAAATGTACAATTTATTATCTCCAAGAAACTATGAAAGCATTGAGACATCACGCAAAGTTAAGCAGAAATGCTTCCTCCCGTCTGTAGGCGGCGTCGCGCCATTCTCCCTCCTCTCACACAGCTGCCAGTTTTTGCTCTGCACATCATGAGGGTCTGTCCTGCTGGGTGACCGTTGCACTGTGGGATACTTTGAGTTCACGATATCGGGTTTAACATTTCACTCTGTACATTCAGACTTTAATAGAGCCTTAAATGTGCAGCAGCAGCGGCTGATTTCCGACACGGTCGATATCTGTGAACGATGTCATGGCGTTGTGGAAACGACCTTTTATTGTCTTGTTTATATCATCATCTCTGAATGAAACCATTAGCATGACAAATAATTACCGCGTGATTTTGTAAAAAATCATCCGTATGTTTCACCTCACATGTTCCGTTTTGATGGGTTCCGGTCTGTGATGCTGTTCATGCGTCTGTTTGATTTGTTCCTTCCAGCGTTCCGTAAGGGGAACAGCTGCTGGTGCCCGTTTTCTCAAACACGAGCACACGTTGATGCGTGAACGAGCACAGGCAGCAGCTCCGTGTGACATCACAGCTTCGCTCAGTTGCTGCAGGTGGCTGCGCAGCTGGAGCCGCAGCTGAGGCCAGATGTTGCGGCGGGGACCAGTCGGACGGAACACGGACTAGTGTGTGTGTGTGTGTGTCTGTTTGGCAGCAGATGAAGTTTGAGCAGATGTGCAGGACAGACGACGCTCAGAAAGGGAAAACCTCAGAGTCTCACAGCTCTGTTATTCCTGTCACGTACCAAACAAGCTGCAGAATCCGGCTGTGTGTGTGTGTGTGTGTGTGTGTGTGTGTGTGTGTGTGTGTGTGTGTGTGTGTGTGAGGCTGCATCACGTGCACTCGGCTCACGTTTCCAGGCAGCAGAGCTCAGACAGAGGGGCTGATGGGAAGGAGGAGTGTGTGTAGCCGGTGTAAAGCTTTAATTCACCTCTGCTGACAGGGTGCGAATGTTCCCTTAAACAGCTCCAGATCAGGGTTTGTTACTCTCCTCCCCCAGTGAAAAACCTGCAGCTCCACACCGATGAAACCGAATTAAACACAGAACATTTCCAATGATCTCCACGTGTCACGGATAATATGTCATCTGACAACCGAAGAAGCAGGAAATTAAGTGTTTCTTCAAATTTAAAAGTTTTACTCTGACTCAGACAAGTTTATTGTCCTATAAATTCACAGAAAATGGAAATACGAAAGATAAATCGGTATCGTTATGCATTTTTCATTATCAACATCAATCAATGTCAAAAAAACTTTGGCCTCAAACACCCAAAAAGATGCTTGTTGTTATTTCTAATTGTCAAATTTCCACGAAGGTCACTGCTTCAGTGCACTAATGTCATTTAAGACAATATTAGTTCATAGTTAATCTGTAAAATATTCCACCTGCATCATATTAAAAATGTTTGGTGACCTAATTTAAGGGATCATTGAAAAAAAATGACTTTTCGATATGTAAAATTTTTCAGTCCCAAAAACTGCCGATCGTCATGGCAGTAAATAAATGGAAGCTCACCACCAGGGGGCCTAAAAAAACGTCATGATTACTGTCAGGCTGAATCTCAATAAACTGTAAAGAAACAGTTCACCCAAATGTCAAAAATACTTATTTTTCCGCTTATATACCCACCGACGGGATGTAAACATTAATGGCAACCCGCTCTGTTAGCTTAGTTAGCTCGCCTACGAGCAGATACAAACTTCCTTCTGAGCAGTGATACAGAGAGAAAATAGTTCCTGTGTCTTGAGCACACGGGTCATGATTTCTGGACAGAGACATTACTGTGGTTTTAAACTGTCCCTTTAAGAACATTGATGATGACGTTAACGTACTTTTACTGCCGTTTCATGTCCAGTGAAGTATTTTTACTGGTGTTTGACGCGTAACGAGCACTCTGAATGTGAATGTGTCCTGTTTCTCTGCTCCAGTTTCTCCATTCAAACGGAGACTGTTTGCATAATTACTTCTTTGTGTGTTCGTGTGTGTGTGTGTGTGTCTGTGTTCCTGTGTGTGTTCGCGCGTGTGTTTGCGTGTGCGTGTGTGTGTTCGCGCGCGCGCGTGTGTGTGTGTGTGTGTGTGCGTGCCTCTCAGTACATCCAGAGGACAATCACTCCTTTCACACACACACACACACACACACTGTGCCCAAATAAGGCCAGTGGCTGATGGGAGTTTGCACTTCCTCTCCAGTCTTCACTCGAACCCACATTCATTCTCACCCCTCACAATCATCCTGTTGTTTGTTTGTCAGTCGTTGTTTTCTGTTTGCATGAATCTCACGTCGATTTGCCTCCATTTACATTTCCGTCCTCCTTAAAAAGTGATGCAAATGTTGTCTTCATGTGTGCGCTTCAGTCAAAACGCGTGGATTTGTTAAAGAAACGTGCCGACACCTCTCGGGTGTTTGCGTGTGAAGAAAACTGACCAATCAGCTCTCGAGCAGCATCCCATTCAGGACGCTGAGATTTTCCTAGTGGCCACTCGCGGTACTGCACCAAACAGTTGACAGGACAAAAGGTCGTTTTCACTCCTCCTGTTATGATCTGATTTATTCATTCGTTGATATAAAACGACTGGGCTGAGCAGGAGCTTGTAGGGAACCAGGAAGCAAGGAAAGTGGCTGAAGCAGCCGAGCAGTGGTCGGAGAGGATCATCACTTCCTGGCGGTTTGCGTACGTCAAGCCGCCGCCGTGGTGGAGACGATTCTAATCGACTGGTGTCAGCGTCTGTCAAACAGCAAATCATGTTTGATCGTCACCGCTTATTTGCTTAGATGATTTGTGTATGCAGGAAAACCACAGTGGGTCCCGGCGAGTCGAGCGCGCTCAGTCTGACCGTCTCATTACTTTTGTCTGGTCAACGCGACCAAAACCAACGTTCTGTTTACAACCACTCAAAACAAACAGGCCAAGAATAACTGTTTGCTATGTTTCTATCAGGCTGTTTATCAATCAGTCCGTTCTGCTTAGACGCACGTACACACACACACACACACACACACACACACACATGCACACATGTACATATACACACACACACACGGCCTGATGAGCCAACCTGCCTTCACAACATAATAGTCGCTCTGTCAGCGGTGAGATGTACAGAAATCATCACGGTAAAACAACAGGAAGTGTTGAACCATAAAACCAACACAGTTCGAGTGACGTCACCGACGGTCTTTTCATTCTCTCTGTCCAAATTAGCCCACGAACGACCCACAGGTCCCCGTGTGCCTGTCGAGGCCTCCTGGTTGACCATAAGACCCTGACATTCATGCCTGTGATTCTGGATGGGTTGACGCCCCGGGTCAGTGAGTCCGGTTCCGGGGCTCTCCGATGTGGCCCCCGACCCGTCTCATCTCCCCTCGCCGTGCAGGCCGGCAGCCGCTGACCTCTGGGTCACGGCTGCGTTTATCTTTTGCCATGAAAAATGCTTGTTTGTCCGTTCTATCGGCCGAAGTAAACACTGGCTACCTCGAACTTCCAAAATAGCGTCTGATTGCATCTCTGGCTGCGATTGGCTGGATGTTGACTGACGGGACACGTTGTGCCGGGTCAGGATGTGATTGGCTGCGTGAACACGGTCATTTTATTTTATCATCGGCTGCAACAAAAGGAACAGTCAGACTCAAAATACTGCTATGGCTAAAGCCCGGCACGGAGTTTCATTTACAGGCACACCTCATGAGCCAGCCAGGCGGAATGGATTCAGTGGATGACAAGGACGTTGTTAAAACACGGTCTGGATTCAGATTTATCAGGGAATTCCTCGAGCACACTGTAGGTAGATGATTTTATCGAGCGGTGTGATACAGTGGGGCAAGAAAGTATTTAGTCAGCCACTGATTGTGCAAGTTCTCCTACTTAGAAAGATGAGAGAGGTCTGTAATTTTCATCATAGGTACACTTCAACTATGAGAGACAAAATGAGAAAAAAAAAAAATCCAGGAAATCACATTGTGGGATTTTTAAAGAATTTATGGTGTGTTTGGGATCATTGTCATGCTGGAAGACCCAGCCACGTTGCATCTTCAATGCTTTCACTGATGGAAGGAGGTTTTGGCTTAAAATCTCACGATACATGGCCCCGTTCATTCTTCCCTTAACACGGATCAGTCGTCCTGTCCCCTTTGCAGAAAAACAGCCCCAAAGCATGATGTTTCCACCCCCATGCTTCACAGTAGGTATGGTGTTCTTGGGATGCAACTCAGCATTCTTCTTCCTCCAAACACGACGAGTTGAGTTTTTACCAAAAAGTTCTATTTTGGTTTCATCTGACCACATGATATTCTCCCAATCCTCTTCTGGATCATCCATATGCTCTCTGGCAAACTTCAGACGGGCCTGGACATGTACTGGCTTAAGCAGGGGGACACGCCTGGCACTGCAAGATTTGAGTCCCTGTCGGCGTAGTGTGTTACTGATGGTAGCCTTTGTTACTTTGGTCCCAGCTCTCTGCAGGTCATTCATCAGGTCCCTCCGTGTAGTTCTGGGATTTTTGCTCACCATTCTCATGATCATTTTGACCCTACGGGATGAGATCTTGCGTGGAGCCCCAGATCGAGGGAGATTATCAATGGTCTTGTATGTCTTCCATTTTCTTACAACTGCTCCCACAGTTGATTTATTCACACCAACCTGCTTGCCTATTGTAGATTCACTCTTCCCAGCCTGGTGCAGGTCTACAATTTTCTTCCTGGTGTCCTTCGACAGCTCTTTGGTCCTGGCCATGGTTGAGTTTGGAGTCTGACTGTTTGAGGCTGTGGACAGGTGTCTTTTATACAGAAAAGTTGAGTTCAAACAGGTGCCATTAATACAGGTAACAAGTGGAGGACAGAAGAGCTTCTTAAAGAAGAAGTTACAGGTCTGTGAGAGCCAGAAATCTTGCTTGTTTGTGGCTGACCAAATACTTATTTGCCCCACTGTAACTCCTCGTTAAAACTGAATATTACCAAAACCGAGGACACGTGTGCAGATTTTGGAAGGAAGCAACAGTGATTAGGGAGGAGCCAGTGGAGCGCGTCCAGAGTTACAAATATCTAGATGTTGGCACGGACAGTAAATTATCATGTAATGAACACATTCACTTCCTCTGGACAATTAATGACAATTATTTCCGTTTCCAAGGTTCAATCTGTCCGTAACTTTGCAGTTATCATTAGGAGATAAAAGGAAATGAGCAGTTTGCCTGGTTTTTCTCAAACCTTTTACAAGACAGTAACATTTGAGGCTCAAGACCTGGTTCAGGGTCCAGAACCTCGTCTGCAAGCTGGACAGGAGGTTCAGAAAACCAAAGGCCGAATCCAACAGACTTTTATCACTCAAGCCCAGCACCCAAACGTCTCAGTTCTGGTCCCAGTTCTGGTCTCAGCTCCTGCGATGACCCGGTTTTCTGCCGAAACTAACTATGTGAGTGTTCTGACTGAATCTGATGAGATGTGATCTGATGTCGCGCAGGCTGCAGCTGATCGACGACCTGTCCTACGAGGATGTGAAGAAGTGTTACAGAGGATCCGTGAGTCCTTTGCACGCACACACACACCCACACACACACACACACACACACACACACACACACAAACACACAGACACACACACACACACGGGGCTCTCGGTTCCCTTCAGCGGTTAAGGGATGACGACGGACTAGCAGGAGACCTTTCAAATCGCTTATTTAAGTCCCTGCAGAAGTTTCCGATGTCTGTCTGGTCTCCATGGAAACATCCTGCATCTAAAGTGTTGTATTTATCAAACTGGCGCGTCCGCCGTGTGTGTGCGTGTGTTTGAGTCTTTACGTTTACTGGATAAGCTCTCATTTTTAAATTATAACATATCACATCATATCTAAATATGTTCAGAGACGATAAGAGATCGTCTCTGAACATATTTAGATGATGTAACTTCTGACCCACGTTTGAGGAACCCAAACAAACACCGATGTTCTCTGTCAGAAGAAGATATATTTATTCATGTATTCATTTGTGGAACCTCAAGACTGTGAAAAGCTGGCACATTGTGGTGTATATTGATAATAGGATCAATTTTACTGAAAAATGAAATGAAATGAAAATACGTACTTAGATTTAGTTTAATGAGGGTTGTGAGCTGAGATCTTGTTTTTCAAATGAACCCTGACAACAGCGAATATTCATACTCATACAAACATAACACAAATCATCCCAGAAAAACCACAACTAACAATACAGTAATTAAATAAACTACCAGGCTCATAAACACATTAGATAACAAAGCTTTAACATCATCAAAATCTAATGAAATCATGCAGTTCGAGGGCAGTTTTTGATAAAAGCTGGATGTAATTCTGCCAAGAATATCGATAAATAAAGAATATCTAAGGTTGAATAATCTTCAATAATTACAAGATTTATATGAGAGATGTGAGGTTTATAATAAGACAATAGTGACATAATCTTCCCCTGTGTAATTTGGAATCTGCATTTAAAACTTTGGATTAAAGTGTAATGATTTAGAACTCATCAAAGATGGGCTGAGTCACAGAGAAATAGGACTGTGTCTTCTGTATAGAAATGCTCAGTGAAGCGTCGATACCGCTGATGGTACAGCTGAGGATCAGGGATCGAAACCTTCCGATCATCGGACAACCGCTTTACCCGAACCGAGATCATCTCTGAACATTTAGAAATATGAAAATACAAATTGTCCCCAGTGGTTATGGTTGCTATGCTGGTCAGAGAGTACCTGGTCAGACAATGATGGTTTTTGCATGTTGGAATACACAAGAAGTGATACACTTTGTTTCCATATGGACAGAACTGTGCAACATGTTTTTTTTCCTTGTTGCTAGACAACAGTACTGTGGTTTGTTTTTAATATCGTGGTAATTCAGAGAAATAATTCTTTTTCTGTGTAATTTAAAAACTAGTGGGGCAAGAATAGACCCCTGTGGTACCCCACTACTGATAGTTACAGGGTTCTCCCTGTGATTATGGAAGTCAAAGCCATTGTTTTTCTCCAGATTTACCAGCGATTCTACTTGAGTGATGTGAAATAATCAGTGACTGAGTGAATCACAAATGGCTGAATCTCTCTGTCATTAATCTTGTTCTTCCACAGACTGTCAGCAAGTACAACTCTCAGTACCACAAACTGTTCCAGACTGTTCCCAGAGAGGAGATCCTGATGAAAGGTACACGCCGATACACCCGTCCCAACCCAGTAAAACCCCTCTGTCGCCTCCTTTGAAAACGTTTGCAGATAGTGATTAAGACATTTGATCGGAGATGCAGTGGTGGATGATGGAGGAAGTTTTCAGATCCTTTATTTAAAGCTTCTCAGACCGTGAAAACAACTGGTTACAGGTAAAATTGATGTCAGTAAAATAAGTTTTCTCATAGTAATAAAAGCCACAGAACTGAAGGCAGTGAAATGTCCCACTGCTGGAGTTTGTGCTACGCTAATTTTTAAATATTTTGTACATGTATCTGTATGAATCTTATTTTCTCCAATGATCATACGATTGCTTAGGAAAAGATTTCAAAATAGTGAGAAATATCATCACAGGGACCCAGACAGGGACACCGACCAACAGTCCAGAACCTCAACATTACAAACACATTCAAATCATTTAAAGAAAACGCAGCAACTCATCATTGTACCACAATAATCAGTCGACGAACTGACGAAGCTGGACTTGTTCACGTTCCCCCTCCTCTGCTGCAGTGTATTCGTGTGCCTTGCTGAGAGACATCCTGCTGCAGGGACGACTCTACATCTCCAGAAACTGGCTGTGTTTCTACGCAAACCTGTTTGGGAAAGACATCAAGGTGAGTGGACAAGCTGCGAGCGGATATAACGACACTTTTTCTTCTCCGCCGCGTCGGTCCGTCACTCACGCTCGAGGAAACACGATGATGCACGATATGGACACGCGGTTGTCTGTTATCACTGGACGCCATCTGTATCGTTTGACCCGTCTGTCTGAGAGCGTTTCTCACTGCAGGGGTCAGTCCGGACCAGGAACCAGCCCAGTAGTGTGGAAAGCCTTTATCTTAAGAAGAGAACTTTCTCATTAAACTGAACCGTGACACGAGTGAAGGTGGAGGATGAGATATGAAGACGTTTTACTGTCCTTTCCGCCCAGCGCTGCCAGTTTACGTTGCACAAGTCTGCTCTGTGTCAACCAAATTCTTATTTCAGACGTTTTCTTTAGTTTCTGGCAGCTCCTGGTTTGTTTCCGAACTTTAGCATCAGCAACAAAAGAATCAGCTCATCGAAAGAACTCGTCGGCTGCAAACCGAACCTCGATTTTTACCGGAAGAAAACGACGAAAGCGAGAGAACTAACCCATAATGCGTCTTCCTCTAACGGTTTCATTGCACGGTACACAGTTTGTTTACTTCTTAATGAGAAGTGTAAGCAAAATAAGGAAGAACTCTGAAGTAAACAGACTGTAGTGACGACTATGTTCCATTTGGCCTCATGAATGTCAAAAATAGCGAGACACTTCCTCTGACAGGCCAAATGTCAGTTTGTTCCCAGTTATTGATTTCACGTTGACCTCGTGTCATGTACTCACCAGTTTACATGCATGTACGACTTCGCAGACTCATGTGTGTATGTTTGTGTTTGTTCCACGTGTTTATTTTGTTGCGTCAGAGTCCAGAAGGTCACGTCTCCTCACTCTCAGTGTCGTCACACAGAGGAAAATGACTTTCACACCAAAATGTTTGTCCGTCCGCAGGCGTGCATCCCGGTGGTGTCGGTGCGGCTGGTGAAGAAACACAAGACGGCCGGCCTGGTGCCAAACGGCCTTGCCATCACCATGGATACGGGACAGAAGGTACCACAGGACACAGCGACCGCTTACTGTAAACAAACATGGATGA
The DNA here is from genome assembly GCA_001698575.1 of Mola mola. Lineage (NCBI taxonomy): Eukaryota > Metazoa > Chordata > Actinopteri > Tetraodontiformes > Molidae > Mola > Mola mola. Next base: position 3,278,756 of record KV751377.1, on the reverse strand, counting down.
ACTGAGAGCTGCCTCAAAGTGGCTCCAAAACATCCTTATTGCCCCCTGGTGGCTGGCTGTAGAATAGACATGCATTAAAACTCAAAGCATCAAAGTTTATTTTCTTATGCTGTCCCCAGTACGTGTTTGTGTCCCTGCTGTCCAGAGACAATGTCTACGATGTCCTGAGGAGGATCTGCACTCACCTGCAGGTTTGTGGCTCCTCCGTGCAACTCTGGCAGAGAGTTTCGAGCCTGTTGGTTTTAGAATTCCTTCATCACTCGGTCCTGTGCGACTGTTTGCAGGTGAACGGGAAGAGTCTGAGTCTGAAGCAGTACCTGGAGGAGCCCAGCTCTCTGTCCATGGTAAGAGGACCGTCTCACTCTGCTGCATGTCTCTGTCAACATGACGCTGGAAGTCCAATTACTGACTGAACCTCTGGAGTTGTTTCATGCCAAAAGAGGCTCATGGGTAATCTCAGGGTCACACAGGCTGTAGATCCTCGTAAAGCGTTTTTGCCGGAAAATTTGAAAACACTGTAGTTTAATATCTTACGTTAATAAAACTTAATTGAATGAAAACATAAAACTTTTTCTATAAGATTTTAAAAGACAAGAAACTTTATCCAATTAAAATCATTTAAACCAAAATTTTAGGATTTAAATCCAAAATCATCTGATCGGTCAACAGGGACGTTTGGTTCCAAATGTTTAAACTCGATAGTAACGCTGCAACTGCTCCACCATGTTAGCAGATGAGACACAAATAAAACCTTTAAGTAAACGCTAAAGATGTTTTTTGTTGTTTTAGGAACATTTTACCACGCTGATGTGTGTTCAGGTGTTTATTTTTCTCATCGGTTTGGTTTTTATTCGTTGTTTGATGTGAGGAAACAGGGTCAAAATTCCACGCTGACGCAGAAGCATCGTCCACCATTATTTAAAGCACCAGTTTACAGCTTTTCACCACGTGATAAATCTCCGTCTTGTCTTTAAAGCAAACATTTGACATTTGGTGGTTTCACTTTCTCAAACAGGACAATCTGCTGCTTGTTTAACATCCACAAAATCTTGGTAACATCCATTCAGAGCATGTGAGCAGTGCATTATGGGGATGTTCATAGCACCACTCGTGTCAGGTTTAGTTTGTTGGTATGCGGGTGCATGTCTGTCAACATAATTTCACTTCCCTTTGTTTGAGACATGTTTGTTTGTTAATAGAGGTGATGTAATGACCCCCAGTTTGAGGATCAAACGGTTGTCAGACAAGAGTCAGGTGGTGGAATATCACAAGCTCTCTTGACCCCTTCATGCTCCCCGGATAAGAGGCTTTCCTCATGTTGCCTTCAGGCTCCGTCTAAGATCCCTTAAACACGAGCTGAACAACACGTGACCGACTCAGACCCGATATCCACAACAGCATGTCAGCAGGTTTCCCACCGGTTTCCCACTGGAGACGTAGATCTTTAAAAACTCTTCAGGTGTAGAATCTGTTTGGGGCTGATGTTCGGGATATGTGGTAGCAGGATGGTCTGTGTGTGTGTGTGTGTGTGTGCGTGTGTTATGATGAAGGCACAACAGTTCGGCTCATTTGTGTGTTTTACTGCCGGTCACAGTGAATTAAGATGATTAATATTCTCACAGCACTTCTGGTGCATCTCAGAAAATTAGAATATTGAATCATCATCAGTCATTTCAGAAATTGAACATTTAATATATTCTAGACTCATTACATGTAAACTGAAATGCTTCAAGTATTTTATTATTTCTATTATTAATTCTATATTCTTTTTTAGTCATAAAAAAAAAAATCACAAAATATTGTAATATTTTACCACCAATGTTTAAGCCAAAATAATCATCAAAATTAAAACAAAAAGGCTCTAAATATTTCACTTTACATGTGATGAATACAGAATATACTTTTTTGAATATATATATATATTCAAAAATAATTTTCCATGATATTCAGTTTCTTTGAGATGCACTTAGTACTTATTTTGGGATACATACAAATGGCATAAATTGAGATGACTGCTGTGCCTTCTGGTCCACAAAAATGTAGCTGAAAATATCCTGCATGTGGGCGCTGCTATTTGGAGCTGGAGTTGCCACAGCTTGGTTGCCCCCTGGTGGCTAGCTGCAGTACTGTTAATCAATCCCTCCGCTTGTGTTAGTCGATGGGACAAAACAAATTGCACCTCGGATTTTTCCCAAAAGGTGTTTTTTTTAGGTTTTCCTCCATCACGCCGATGCATGTTTGCGTGCTGGAACAGCTGCAGGCAAATCAAACGTCCGTCAGGGTGACACAGAAACCGTCTCTGGGAAAAATATGACGCCTTCCTTGAGTTCTGCTAACATAGTGAGGGCCACCAGGGGGCGATCCAGATGCTTTAGCTTCACTTTTGCTTCCTGGAGCTCTCATGTCCATCTTTTATATTAAGTTAATAGTTTGAACGTGGAGATAAAAACAGAGCATAAGATGTGAACTCTTGAGGTGTCACTGTATTTATTATTTTGTAGTAAGTTAAAGGAGCAGTCTGACCCTTAAACACAGAAACATCCTCTCACATCACTGCAAGTCATAAATGATCATAAATGATGATACAGAAACTCTGAGCTCCTCACTGCTGCAGCGGATTAAACTGTAGACTCCTATCTGAATTGCTCCGACACCTGGACCGAAAGTTTGTTTTCTCTCCGGCAGGACGAGTATCCAGAGGTGCTGAAGTGGAGGAGGGAGCCGTCGCTCCCCGCCGTCTCCTCGTCCCTCCCGGACCTGCTCGGAAACTCCTCCCCCAGCCTCGGCGCGGACCCGTCCTTCAACACGCACACGCTCACAGGTAGGCCAGCCCACCTGTCAGTCACAGCCGCAGGAAGTTACACGCAGAGAGGCTGCGAACGCAAGTGTGTGTGTGCAGACAGCAGCCTGGAAACGGAGAAGATCCTGCTGACAGAACCAGTTCCTGACCTGGGTCACATGGAGTACCAGCTGCTGAAACTCTTTATCCTGCTGTGAGTACCAGACGACATGCAGAAAACACACATTTCAAGTCACATTTTCTTTCACGTAATTAAATGAACATCACTTTATTATCTCCAGTATCCAGGATGTAAATACAAGTCAATATAAGTCTTTTATACTATTCAGTTCAGTCTCAGAAGTTTGAGCTGAAAAAACGTTTTGTTGTTGTCCTGTGCTGCCACCTGCTGGTTGATGTTGTGTACGAGCAGCATTGTGGTCTCACTGTAAAGGACCAGTTCAATCAAATCACGACCAAAGTGAATGAAGTTTAGTTTGTGCCGCTCAGGTTTGCACAGCAAGATTACACCTTTTTTCATGAATTACTGGTAATTTTTCCTGTACTTCCTGGAAAACTCAGAAATACTTACAGGTAAATAACAACGTTCGTAGTTACATTTTAATTTAAACTTAATGCTAAACTAACTAATCCAGACTGTACCAGTGTAGATTAGACCACATGAATGTGTGACATTGGTCATCATGTCACAGTGCTCAGTAATACATCAATAATAAACAATGTTAACAGGTTTAAACACGTCAGAGTCTGACAGTCTTTTGTTTTGGTTCTGTTGGATGAATTGTGATGAAATTAACTTGCGACATGTCTGTCAGTGTTTTCATGCTGGTCTTGTCCTCCTGCTACCTGGCCTTCAGAGTGTGTCGTCTGGAGCAGCAGCTGAGCTTCCTGAGCAGCCAGCCGACACTCAGAGACAAGTACGACACACACACATTAACACACGTCTGTATGAAGTACAAGAGGTATGAAGAGGTGATATGCGACCGAGCTGTTAAACCTCGTTTAAATCTCACGGACGAGATGCGTGCGTTAAATTTAGAGCTGGGTTTAGGTGTGTTTGGATTAGCTTAGCATAAAGACTGGAAACGGAGGGAAACACCGAGTTCGGCTCCATCCAAGAATCTGTCGACAATTAGCAGAAAATGCTCCTGTGCATCAGAACTATTTAAAAATGGACCAATGGGAGACAGGCATCAGGAAGCGACTGTTTCACTGAGTAATTCAGTCCGGTGCGTCCAATCAAACGTCACGCATGCATGCCGACTGTGTTTCCAGGTGCGGAGAGGTGCCCTGCTGGCTGGCCAATCAGAGGACGGGAACCTGACACCGACACCAATCGGAGAGAAAAGAATCCTGCGCTTACATAGACTTCCTGTTTGGTGAGAGGAGTCATCTCTCAAGAGAAGACAGACGGCTCCGCCCCCGCGGCGACCTGGTTACCGTAGAGATGTCACAGTATTCAACAGAAACAGTAGAGTGACCTTTGACCTCTGAAGACAGAGATTTCAGCCGTTCAGAGGTTTCGAGAAACTGACATGTAGATACTTCCTGTGTGTGACCTCGAGGATTGACAGAAGACTAACACAAGACAGAAGACAGGACGCGGTGAAGCCCCAAGACCATCACACCGGAGGATGTTCTGAGCAGCCGTTTGAGTGATTTCAGCTCCTCCGTCAGTTTGGCCCACAGCTCTAAATACTACAATACCCATGAGCCTCGGCTACTGTTGTCCCGAAGAAGGTGGATCTCAGTCAGTTTTATCAGCAGGGAAATCTTTAGCTTCTGCTCACCCTTCATGTGAAGCACTGGGATTGGAGGCGTGTCGGTGAAATGCACCATGGGAGTTTTAGTTGATTTCTCTCCTTCAGTTATGACCGCAGGTTCCTTGTGGCTGAGTTTTTAAATCAAAGAAGATATATCCTACTAGTTTATGTGGTTTTGTTCCAACAAGTCGGCCAGTTTGAGGTTCTTCACCAATTTTAAAAACGTGGGCGACATCAGACAGTCACAACTGATATTTTTACATTATAATTCTCTGAACTCTTAACTGCAACTGTCAACGTCCGATTGGTGACGCGTCCCTGTCCGCTCGCCCTCACTGGTTATTGCCGATACTCCGTCAGAGGAAGCCCAACCTGGAATTGTGATTATAAAACAAGTTTGATTTTCACGATTCAAAATCAGGGAGACTCTGAGTCGATCAGGAGCAGTAAAATAATCGTGTTGACAACCAAACATTTGAGGATTATTTGGACAAATGCTCGACTGTGACGAGCCACACATCTGGCCACGCCCACGAATGTGTCACCAGCATTGTTTAGCTACACAACAGAATTAGTTTAGTGATGATAACATGTCAGCACCAGGTTAACTTTGAAGCTAACTAATTAGAACAGTAATAGACAAAATGTGGGTTTTTGATAAAAGGAAGTCGACTACAAATCCCAGAAACATCATTATCAGAAAAAAGAAAATTGTGGATACATTAAAAATATATTAAAAATTTCCTCAGTGACCAGGGCCTTTATTAGAGACAGGTCCTTGTAATTCCTTCTGTTTGATTAATTATACGTGGTCACACTTGAGTATGAAGCCTCTTTATCTCCTAATCTGGTCTCATTTCCCCCGTTAAGGTTTCACTACTGCAACATTAACGCACTTAAACCCGGAGAGACTGAAATTCAACAATAACACTTAACATTAACAATCAGGAACACGGGAGTGTTGATAATAGCACGTTTAAGTTGTTAAAGTTAAAACGATGGAAATTCGTAGAATTCGTCGTTAGAATCGTGAAACTGAAAATTGGGAAAATTGTTCTTTGATACGAGTGTCAGATTCTGAATTCTGTCGATGTTTTGGTGGGGGGGTGGGGGGGGCAGGACGAGGAACATCCAGTTTGCATGTGATTTGTAAAGCAAAGTGGGGGCGAGTTTCACCTCCTCTGCTATCTGCTGCTTGTTCAGCCTGATGGGGGGTTGGACTCGTCTCCAGGATTTCATGTGGAACCTCCAAACCTCCCACAAATCTGTTCCTGCCTGAGTTAAATGCTCTTAACGGACGTTTGGCTGATTTGAATGAGGTCCTTTGGAACGAAAACTCTCCTCTGCTAGCTAAGCTGTGGTTTAATCAGAGCATCTTCCTTCTTGTGATGACTTTTATTCTACAAACACGGAGCATTAAGCTCATTCGAGGCAAACACCAACACATCATAATGAAAATCATCACATCTTATCCTCCAGCCCCGTCAGTGAATCAGCTGCCACCTCGACTGTTAAACTAACCTCTGCCGGACCAGCATCCGGTCCGGCTCTGAACAGATCCAGGTCCAGATCCACATCCTGGGAGCCGTCCCTCAGTCTGCAAATATGTGCAAACTATATGCAAATTAAAAGACTTTCTACAATAAAACAGCGTCAATGCCAAAGTTTGCCTTTTCAATTCAATTTTCTTTTTTTTTTTTATTTTCGGCGTCATAATTTACTGTCACAGTTCTTGTCACACGAGATTTGTTCACGTTAAACAGACATTATTACAGACCTGGATTTTATTGCAGGAAATTCATTATAACTACATGAGTTTTTAAGCTAAATAAAGGGCCATCATTCAAAGAAACCATGTATAAATACATAAACTAATAATAACTCAAGTCTAACTGCTGCCTTAAGTCACAGTTTAGCGTCTGACATGTGTTTTTAATTACTGAGGTGGCGATTCGAAGCCATTTCTGAATGGGTCCTCTGAGAATCGATTTTCTGTGCCAAATCTGTGACATGTTGGTATGAGCAGTAACGTACCAGAGCTGTGCAGAAATCCAACGTACAGGAGGAGGAAACACACAGTTCTGTCCGCTCCTTCCTTTCCGTTCTGGCTGTAACACAAGAATAACTAATAAACACGTTTCAGTCTCATGATTAGTTTGATTTAATTGCTCTTATTGTGTGTAAATAATGCAAGCTGGGTCCGATCTGTTTTTTCAGCAGTAGGAGGAAGTGGTGATGCATCAGCCATCTCAATGAGCAGAATATTCACATATCCTGCAAATACAAATTCCAACTACTCATTTTTTTTCCACCTTATTTCACTCCATTTTATAGATGAACATCCTTAAATTTCAGCAAATTTCTCTCCCAGTTTTAGTTTGTTGGCAGTAACACACTGACAGCACACATTTTCAGCCAGCTAACAGAAAAATAGACTAAATTTAGTTGCGTGTGGGGTGAGATGTTGAGCGTGAAACACTCACCAGCAGACGACTGCAGAGACGACCGGGGATCAGAGGACGGCAGCTGATTTAAGATCCACGTCTGTACAACGAGGTTCCTGCAGCGGTTAAACCCCTAATTATCAACTTCAACTGTACGTACATATGTTTTTAAACAGTTTTATTATGATTCTTTACCTTCTTGCTGCTCAGGACTTGATTTTCTCGGGAAAGGCTCAGAAAATCAGTCACTTTTCCAAAACGCCACAAGGGGGCACCACAGCAGCATCTTGACTCGGTTACCTGGATACATAAATGTCGCGCAGGTAAATTCCCCCACGGACTTCATGTGATTTTGATTAACTAAGCTGGCGTCATCGTATTATTCAGCAGGTTTTGTGCTCTCTGAGGGCAGACAACTTTAGGAGTCCAGTTACAGAGTGGATTTAGCTGAACGGGCAGGATTCTGTGAACTCTGACCTCGATACAGACCTCGGTCTGGGATCAGCGTGGGTCAGAGGTCAAGCTCTGCAAAGTGCCGTCAGGCTGTGAAATCTCCTCATGGCGTCGGGAAACCTGCTCAGGTTAAAGTGACAGTCGACTGACATGCTTCTCATTCACGCTGTCGGTTGTACAACAGAAGGTTTCAGGTAAATTAGTTATTTTGAAGCCACATTTATTAATAACTTCTGTCTTTAGTTCAGCAGTTCTCCATCTTTCAGAACTCCACAAAGAAGTTTAAAGGACCATCGTCTCCAATAAATGGACAAACAACATTTTACAGAAACATTCGGTTGGGACAGAACTTCACCGTATTTAACACCCTGCCTGCCGTTAACAAGTCCAGGTTCTGGCAGTCGGGGTCACGGTTCCGGGCGGAACATTACGCCGAGGGGCTGCAGGTTCGTCTCAACGCAACACTTCCTCCGACACCGAGGAGCTCCACGTCGCTGCTCACCAAGCTGAAACACAGAACTGAGAGCACTGGTTCGGCTAATGTTAGCATAGCAAGCCAGAGGCATACAGACAGACACAGTGCCTTCTGGGTAATCTGACTAAGGAGGGAGTGTAACAACTCCGCGTGTGTGAAGAAAAGGCGTGTCGCTCAGTTGAATCAACTTTTATTAACAGTCCTAAAACAGAACATACTCATGACCTGAGCAAAACCAGAAACAGAACCAGCAGTCCAGTTCTGGGGACACACAGGCTGAACCTGGAACAGATAGTCTTCCCAGTAACGAGGCTGTTCCTCCTGCTGGGAGCTGTGGGACAGAAAATACTTCCGCCGTTTGGTTTCTCCTCTCAGACTGACTCCCGTGTCTCTGGTCCCGTGGTTCTGGTGCAGTCCTGTGGCTCCCCGCTCGGTTCCCGACTCTCTCTTCATTTTATCATCTCGTCAGCTTCTTTCTGCTCCTCCCCTCACTTCTTCCTGCGTTTTTTAAAATTCCCAAAACGTCCCGGTACTTCCTGTCCGTATCCTCTTGGTTCCTCTCTGGCGTCCACTGTGTCACCGGCCGCTCCGGCTAGCAGATAACTCCTCCCCTCGGAGGCTCCACCATGTCCGGCTGGCTGGAGAACGGCCGGGGACCCAAAAACCCCACGCATCCTTCGCCACCTCCCACCCCGTCGTCGTCCTCGTCCTCCGTCCCAGCATGCATCCTGCCAGACGCCGACAGCAGCCGGACGTCAGAGTGCGCGTTGGCCACCGTGTGGCGCCGCACGCCGCCCGACTTCTCCAGGTATGCCTCGCCCTCCTGCTCCACCAGCGGCGCCAGAGACGACGAGTCGGAGGAGTTGTTATACTGAGTGATGGTGATCTCCGGCTGGTTGCCTAGCAACGACCCCGACGATCGCAGAAGCCGGGACTCTGAAGGAGAAGAGTTACACGTTCAGACCCACAAATACTCAGACACGACCGATCTGTCCGACATATTGATCGAGAATATTCCCACTGTAGCCGCTAATGCTAAACGCAGCCGTGTAGGATGGCTGCGCTCGTTCTGAACGTGTATTCACAAATAAGATGACGCACACACGAACACTGGGGCAGTAAAAATATCCCATCGGGTCTAAAACTCATCCGTACGATGTGTCACTGCTGCTGCGTGTCAAAATATCACAAAATCTTTTCTGCCAGACTGAACAAAAGGGGAAACACCAACAGAGGTCTCCAGTGTGCCCTCTAGTGGCCTCCTCCAGTAAGTCACGAAGCCTGAGGACACGTTGCTGCAGGACGCTGGTTAAAAAAAGTAACTGTGCCTCCGCATGAAAAGTCACCCAATCTGAAATATTTTAATCCTACAGCACTGAGCTTTAAAGCAACAGTTCAACGTTTTGGGAAATCCTCCTCATTGCTGATGAGTAAAATATCAGCTTGAGTCCTCTCTCACGTCAGCAGTAGCATATATTAAATATCAAGTTTTATCTAGTCGTAGCACAAAGACTGGAGAGAGAGAGAGGGAGGCAAACAGCGAGTCCGGCCCCATCCAAAGGTAAAAATCCATCAACCAGAAGCTCTGAGGTTCACTTGCTGATCAACATCTCCAACATAGGAGACACAAACTCTCAGGCTACACTAAATATCAGCAATAAGCTCAAACAACAGTAAGTTAGTGGGAGGACAACAACACAAAACCTGACTTCATGTTGACTTCAACTCATTTGTCAGTCCGACTCTTTGATGGAATTAAAACGTGTGCGTTCCTGCTGGTTCCTCTCAGCATGCAGGATTAACCCCTGTGTGATATAACAGTCCAGCATTGTTGCCTCGGCTCAGTGGCGTCACTGCTGGACTGTTTTTGGTCGCAGATGGGATTAGGATTAGAACCTGCTCAGACTCGGCCAGCAGAGTTTACGGGAGGTATTAGGCATTCCCCTCCTGAAGGAAAGCAGCTGAGGTTTACTGACGTTTCAGTTTGTGCTCCCGTTAGCATCTGTTAGCCACACTGCTGAGCGTCGTTCATCCAGGAGGGTTTATAGTGAAGAGAACAATAATGACATAAACCGCGATCATGACTCGCTGACTTTGGAAACATCTTGCATTAACTGGAATTTGTCTGGTTGACAGCGAAGGCTTAGACTGAGTTTTGGCTTCTACGGTCAAAAACATGTTTGGCATTCACAACAAAAGACAACCGCAAAACACAACTTTGACTGTTGAAAACAAAATTCATTAAATCAACCGTCCTACATGTAAATGTTACTGAACTTCAACCATTGAAGTGACTACGTGGTGTCACCAGTTCTATGAGGACTAAAATCTCCCAGATAACCAAGTAAATGTGGGGAATTGTTCCTCCTCCACTGACCTAACAGGAGCTGGGTTCTGTTGTGCAGAACGTTGTTGAGATATGGAGAGACGACGAGTTCCACCAGACGCTCCAACTGGTAATACTCCAGACTGGGCCCCCCCGACTCATGGACACCCTGAGGAGAGAGAGAGAGAGAGAGAGAGAGAGAGCACGAACACGAGCTGTTGGTCACCTTTTGTAGGTATTTTCTTCAGCGAGCTCTGACGTTTCGACACACAGCAGAGAGATGAATGAAGCTGGATTTGTGTTGTTGGACAATTACAGAGCAAAGCGAATTAAAAGTAACAGCTGACTTGATTAACTGTCTCGTTTGTGTCACAAACTGCAGGCAGCTGCTACAGATTCCGCTGAAAACTCTGGTGTATTAATGTCCCAATGATGGGAGGAAGATGGCCCTACTGCTCGGCTTAATCCAAATATGACCTTATTTCGATTTAAGGCACACAAAGGGCACGAATAAACATCATGAAACTGAAGAATTCAGAGGAGGATTTTCATGCATCCGTCTGTTCACATCAGGCGAATCGCAATTTTACGAACTGATGACATCAAGTGAGGATAAGTTGACTTTTGCTCTGCGAAACTACATTACCGGTGTGAAAGTTGCATTGACTGCCTACAGTCAATGAATTTATTAAAACATGTCTGACGGAGACAACAGTCAGTGCATGTAAACTTAGTCCCTGTTATGTTGAGTCAATCTGGCCAAAACTGCTGGTGTTGGCTTTCAACATGACGTTAAAACTCTGGTGGGAAGGAGTTAATTTGATTTATTATGAAATTGGATTAAAAAAAACAATTCTTTTGAAGGGAAAACAAAGCTCATCACTTGGGTCCAGACACAAACCCCTGACTGTATACAGAACATGGATTAAATTCCACAAGAGTCCCTCGTTTGTTAGTGTTGCATGGCTGCACCCGTAAATCGAGGCTTCAGTAACCAGCAGGTGACGTCACAGTGAGGTTTAGTGCAAGCAAAAAGTCTAATTCAACCAGAAATCAACAGACCATCGTCAAGGAGACGTCTGTGAAGCCTTGAACAGCAAACGAATATGACTCTCTATCTATGATGGATTCTCGAGACAACGAGGTTTCATTTTATTAAACGATCCTCAAGCTGAGAAAAGTGATTTAAATATCACAAAGTGGTTGAACTGAGCAGGAACTCTGCAGGGTGCCAGAAGCAGACAGACTACAGGGAATATTCAGCAGGCAGTAAAACCATTCAGCTCATTAGACTGACCAGACACCATCTTCAGGTTCATGATGTATCGCTATTAGAAATCAAATTAGTACTTACTGCAGACGTGCTTAATATGTTTTTACCACTTTTTAGCTACACTCGCACTCATTTTGACATCAAAATAAAATGGTTTACTTGATGACAGCGGTTGCCTTTTAACTATAAGAGCATGAATTAGTAATCAATCGTTATTTTAGTCATCCCAGATGAGCAGAAGGCTGTGAATGTGTTTACCTGCAGCACCAGCAGCATCTGTGTGACAGGTGGAGGGATGGAGGCTGCACTTCTCAGAGTCTCCTCCAGGTGGAGCTTCAACAGCACCAGGTCTCTGAAGGCCAATAGAGCCATCTGCCTCACCGTCAGCTCCTGACCCTGAACACACACACACACACACACACACAGCTCGGCACGTTAATCGAATGAGCCCCCTCACTAACGAAACAAGATGATTTAAAGATTTCAATTAGCAACCTTAGTTCCTCTAGGAAATAAACAACACACACACACACACACACACACAAATCACCGCTGTTTATCCACATTAGTCTGGAAACAAAAGCCCTCAGAAATATCTGAATGAGTCTTGATTAATGAAGTCTGAGGTTCTTGTAAAGTCTATTCAGTGGTTTCAGCCTGAGACCTCTTCAATGTAATCTCACCCACTTTAGAGGTTGTTTCCATTATTATTGAAAACACTTTGAAATCATGTTTATAATTCAAGATGATCCGACTTAAATGATGACATCACTTTTTTCACTGCTGATTCGGTGACATTTTTAGTTGTTTGATGATATTTCATTGGCGCAACAGCTCCAAAAGAAGGACAGATTACAGTACATAATTAAATAACACTTAAGCCATAATGTGTGATCACTATCGCCACAATCAAAGAGTCAAGTAGGAAGTCACAGTCATAACTGTTTCACAAAGCCTGTTGCAACATCCTCAATGTTGAGAACACGCAGTAAAAATGATTTTAAACTTCTCTGTATGACAATGCAGGTTACAGTGGTGAGGAGTAAACAAGCTGATTTTCACTCTGTCACAGTACACAACTGTACAAAAATGAAGCAAACATATACTCAATAGTAGCTCAGCTGTCAATCAATATCAGTCAATGTGATGCTCTGCCCCCTATTTTGAGTTTTTGGTTTG
>KV751377.1:3246844-3265910 GCA_001698575.1 Mola mola | reverse complement strand
CATGAAAAATAATGCAGCCAGACACCAGGGGGCGAATGAGCTGTTTTGACTTCACTTTTGAAGAGTCTTCCATCTTTATACGCACTCGGTGTAATAATTGTTCCACCTTTACAATTCAAAATCAACAGCTGGAATCAAATTGTCACTTTGGTCAATCAGATAGTTTATGGTATATATCATAACTAAATAAAAAAACATTAAAAAGTGTTCTGTTGGTTTGACTTCTCGTGTCTTTAATGGTGCAGAAGCGTCTGTCCGCTTTGCAACATGTAAGACATGAATTATTAGCTTCTTATACAATCATAAAAACAGTAGAACCTCTCTGACCGTTTTTAATAGAGATGTTCCGCATCACCGCACAACATTTTCCACGCTGGTTATGACATCATGTTGTCAAACGTAAATTAAAACACACTCTGAGCATTATAGAGTGTGTGTGAGTGTGTGTATCTACCTGGACGGGGTAGAAGATGGCCTGCAGCGTGGGGAGGACCTCTGTGAAGAATCGGCCCCACGCGTCGGCGAGGACGGCCAGCTGCTCGTCACCTAGGGGACACCGCAGCCGGTTACCACGGAAACGCATCACAAACAGGCCTGCTGCACCGTTAAACGTGAACTTCATTTTTCCGTTGCCCTGCTGTGGTGATGTAACTGTGTGTTATTGCGACAACAGGTGGTCACAGTGTGAACACGTGTCCCATCGGTCCAAATCACACACTGAGGTATACAAACACATGAAAGGACACGTTTCCCCCCTCTGGCAAATTAAAAGGTTTAAAGTCTATTGTGCTTTTTATTCATTTAATGTGTAATTTTTGAACTTCCCGCAGACTCACCAGAGTGGACCAGGACCTGATCCAGAACTTCAGACAGACCTCGGGTCAGCAGCTGGTTCTAAAACCAATAAGCACATACACACAGATAATACATAAGTGTGTGTTCAATGCAATTATCAGCAACCAATCAAAATAAAAATAAAAGTTCAGTTTTATTACTTCATTTACCCTCTTTCTATTTGGTTTAATTCATACTTTTGTTTTAATTTTCATATCCGATGTTCCAACACATTTATCATAATGATCAACCTTTCTGGAACCTGTTTGAAAGTTGCTCTGTAAACAGATTTATTTTTAAAATCAGCAGAGCTCCAGGTTGTGACCAGTGACCAGGAGGGGAGTCGAGGTCGTCGTCTCTCATTTAAATCTGCACGCGAAACAGGCTTTCCCCCCCAGGTCAGATGAGCGAGAACAGGATGGACGCCGTCTCAGGATGTGGACAGGAAATGATGAGTGCGACAGGAAGTCTTCCCCTGCCGTCGTCCGTCCAGCTCCACCTCCTCCTCCTCCTCCTGGTCACCTCCTGCTGATCTGCACCTGACGTCCGGGCAGATTAATGAGAAGGAGAAGGAGCCACTTGGCCCTTCAGGTGCCTGCAGCTTCAGGGCCGAGGAGCCAACAGTCGGCTCGGTCCAATCACGCGGAGCTGCTGCTTCACTCCGTCAGTGGTCCAGTTCACCGAGACTCTGCAGCTCCAACTTTCTTCTCTATCAAACACTCAAACCCCGCTTTTATAACGTATAAAGACACCTGACACACTTGTTGGAAATTAGAACATTTTTAAGCTTCGTCTCTTGTATTTGAAGCCCACAAATTGTGATTTTTAAATAAAATCTGATGTTGAATGTTATTTCACATGACCATTCAGGCTGAAGGCACAAGCCTACACAGCGTTAAGATCTGAGTTGGTACCAGTGCAGGAAGTTCGTCAGCTGATGACAAGATCAAACATGACAGACAGATAAACATTTTCACAGTTTGCAGTCAAGTGTGATGTCCCCATCACACTTCTGCTTCACATCTCACCTGTTTTCTAAGATATAAACAAAATAGGCTCTATTGTAAAAGAAAGGCAGGCATTCAGTTTAACTTTGATGACCTGGAGGCATGAATCATGTCAGTGGCAGACATATTAACCATGAATGCATGGAAATGTAACGCTGACAGGCAAACATCTCGTTAGCCTGTTAGCCTGCGACAGACTAATATCACTGTAATATGTTTCAAAATGATTTTAAAAAAGGTCTTTTTCCTCCAATAGTTACACTCCGAGTAGCATTTCAATTACAGTATTTCAGTGGTCACTTTCGAGAAAAAAAAAAAATCCAGCTCATAAGAGTATTTTTACCCTTTTTGTACGTATTAAACTATAAATACACTCATTAGTGAGCTTCAGAGGTTTCGGAAGGTGACTGTTTTTCATTTCAACACATCCCAACGGGCGACATCCCCAAATTTCCTGTCTACATGCAGGGATAGCTATCTGGCTTCTGGCTGTTGATTCATGTTTACCGTAGAGGCAAACAGAGTCGTTTCAATCTTCTATTGTTTACACAAATTTCCAAATTTTGCATTGACATTTACAGTTTCCATGTTGTGAAATTAAATTTAAATAAAGTGCTAATTTTCAAACTGTATGAACAGAAATGATCCAAGAATCATCGTAGCCTCCACACTAGTTCATACAGCACGTTGGCAGATAATAAAAAGATTAATGACTAATGATTAATCAAGGATACATTTTAATGTGAATTTCAGTTATTCTACACAATTAATGTTTACTGTAATGTGACTGATCGTTTGGTGCAGCTCTAAACAACATGAGCTCTGAAGTGTCTGTCTCACTGTCAGTTTCTGTTCCGGGAGGCAGAAAATACCTGGAAGTAGTCGGTGATGAAGGAGCCCATCTCGGTTTTCAGAAGCCACCTGGAAGGACACAAAGGAGTTCAGGAAGGAAGGCCGACAGCCGCCATGTTTCCGCTCACATACGAATACACAGAAACCATACTGACTTCAGACTGGCAGACACACTTCTTATAATCATATCTTCAGGGGAAGTGAGAAGGATCGACTGTGCAGGGCTCAAGACGGACAAACCAGGCACTAGCTTTGGAAAATAGTTAAACTGTATGTTCATGCTTTGCAACACAATTTCGAGATGAAAGTTGATGATAGTTTGTCTTTTAAGACTTCCAAAAAAATTACTCAATTTGTGGGGAGCATGTGGTTTTTCTGTTGTTTTGTTTTGGTGGAAGCAGAATGTCACGCCCACCTGATTTTCTTGACTTGCTCAGATTGTGTGTATTTCATCATTCGTCTTTAATTTTTGTGCTTCTTTCAGGGGGTGAACAGGCCGCAGAGTGAAGACCATGTGCACGTTAACGCAGATATTCAGCAACACAAATAGCTTCCTGTACATTTGAGCTTCTACACAACACACAAAGTTTTTATATGTCACTACAATGGATAATTTTCAATATGTCCCTTAACATTGATCCGGCTGATGTATATACTGTATGTTTGTAGATGTACCTCAGGGCATTTGGGACAAGAATTAGATCACCACTCAGTTCACGTGCCCATTGTTGCGGTCTGTAATTAGCTTGTGCAGGAAACAACAATAAGAATGGCGACATTTTGCATCGTTTTAACATTGAGTGTCGACACAAGTATTTTTGAATTAAAGTTAGAAAATACATCTCAAATAAATGAAATTAAATGAATATTCAGCTACAGTTTTGCCCACTAAAGGGGAAACATGGGATTGTGCTTGCTCTTCTCTGGTATTTGACATATCGGTGATGTGAACTGGATCGCCACCTATTGGCCAAGTGCAACTGTAGCGCGAGTACAGATAAACTGTTTCTTGTAAAAGGGAAGACGTGTGGACAGGATTGTTTCTGTTTTGAAGAGGGGAAAAATATACCTGGACAGCACCTAAATGGTTTCTCTTTTTGTTTGAATCACCACATTGATGCTAGCAGACAGGACATGCGCCCAAAACTGAAAACTAAAAGTACACGTCAGATAATTTATTCCCAAAGACGACTTCAGTTATTTCTTCTCCAGAGATGTTCAACCTCTCACGTTTCTGAACAGCCTGTTTTAATACGTTTCTGTGCTATAAAAAAAGTGGTTGACACGTCACGACTGACAGCGAGTCGGGCGCACGCATGGGCGGGAACCACGCACTTGCTCTCCTACGATGATGCCACAAGATGGCGGCAGAAGGAATTCACCTTTACTCGTGTCAATGGTCTGAACTTTACAACAGAGAGAGAAAAAGGAAGAAGTTTCTGTCACCTGATGCTCTCGTTAAGAGTGTACAGCTCGTTAGACTGCAGCGCTCCACCCTGGAACACCTTGATCACAGCTGACTGGACGCTGAGGACGCAGAAACAAAGACACGTGAGGTCAGAGGTCAAGAAGATTAAGCTAGAAGCTACACGCCCTGGCAGGGAGGCCTTCGTTAATGCGTCTGTGATAATCTATTAGGTCTGATTGAGCGAAGCGGGTTAGACTATTTTTCGTGCAGTTAAAGATAAGACTTTATTGATCCCTCGGTGGGGAAATTTCACACGTCACAGTAGCTCCACAGACAGTAGTAAAAAATAATAATAGTACAATAGAATAAGAAATAGAACGGGTTCATTGCCTCACGGATGCCACATGTCACTGCGCAGTGGTGGAGGAAGTGTTCTTCAGGCTGTCACTAAAAGTTAACACCACGTTGTAAAACTACTCCATTAAGTGAGTCTCACATTGAAAATGCTATGTAACTTGTAAGTATAAATCAGGAAAATTGGAGAGAGAAAACATTCTCCCCGTAATGTTTCTAAGGGTTATTTTTGGTTAGCAACAAGGTCATAAAGACAGTGTTCAGTCCTTCTTGGCTTTCTTGGCCAATGATTCCACTTGTTCCACCTTTATCGGGGGACAGTGACCAGAAAGAACAATGCCTATTCCTGTTTTGGTTCCACAAAAGGCAAACCTTCAATTTCTACGTGAAAACAGCATGAATCACAGGGTGAAAGTGACGCGTACAGAAGACCAATCTAAATGGGGAATGTGTCACTTTCATTGGCCGTTATGCTGCAAAATATATTTACTTCATCATGAGAAGTTGAAGCAAAAATTGCTAATATATGTGAAGCTGGAGCCACTTTCAGAGCAGCATGTAAAGAGAAGATCCCAATATCATGAATTAGTCCTTCAGTGGAGCACTTGAGTGGATGTACTTGTTTACGTCCACTTGTGCAGTAGTTTTTATTCTTATAAGGGGATTCAAAACTCAAAAGAGCCCAGTCAGGTTTCCACTGACACTTTCTGTGAAGAGTGGCAGCAGGTCAGTGAGGGACGAACATCATACGTGACTCAGCCGGTCGACAGGACGTCGCTGGCCTACTACCTCCATTTCCTCCTAAACATCCTGCTGGGTGCTGCGCAGGGCAGGAAACAGGCCCAAGAGTCTGTGAATTTCTCCGGCTAGAGTCGACATAACCTCGACGCGCTAAGACACTGAACTGCATGCTCGACGGTCAGGAAGTGTACGAACCCTGCCGGGACGCATTCATGCAGCGACACAGGGGGAGCCGCACTTGTTGTGTGATCTCAAAGAAAACACTCGCTACCAATTATACACAGGGTCCAGCTGCAGCCTCAAATTACTGTACTGCTCTACCAACGCCATCATGCCACCGTATAAAAGCCTGTTTAAGATGATTTGAAACTGACAGATCACGATCATGAGTGTAAGTTACACAAATCCCTGCTTAAGTAAGGTTTTTAATGCTCAGCATCATTAATGAACGGTCGGGAACGACCCCAAAACAACATTTTTACCAGTGACCTGACCTTCAGCAGAACCTGCTCCTGCCTGTGAGGACTGGAAAATATGAGCCAGCACTTTTTGCTCTCTTTTAATCTGATGTTTGGACCCATAACATACGTATATACACACACACACACACACAAAGACTTACATGACCAGTGACAGTTGTGTCCTAAACACAGGATGACAGCGGTTAAAGGAGAATTCCAGTGTTTTTCAACCTAATAATTTCCCAAACTTTTAGGATCTAAAATTTTGCAAAATACATATTTCTTTGAAAATTAGTACAGCATAGAGTTCAGGCATTTAGACCGTTTAGCTTAACATTTCTGACTCAGTAACTTTAAAGATACTGTAAAAAACTAATGTTTGTACAGTCTGTTTTTCCTACCTTTCTCTACTTCTGGTCGCTGTTCAGTCCAACCCAGAAACAACCAGACACATTTAAAACCTGTAACAACCGATATTTTTCACTGGAGGTACGTGTGCAACTCACCTGTTCCACACGCTGGTGTTGGAGATCTGTAGAGCAGGTGAGCTGGCGTGGAACCGGGCCAAGTCCGACAGAACCGGAGAGCTCATAAACCGAGGCCTGGGACGCCGGAAGGATCCCATCATGTACCTTGGCTGCTGTAAAGAGAACCAAATGGTCAGAGTCTGTGAAACAGGATTTCCGCTTCCATCCGTAAACTGCGTATGATAAGATGTTGCATTGTTACATTTCCATCTGGAAATCTGATACACAACATCAACGTCAACCACGACTGCTTGCTTTTGCTTTTATTTCATGTGTACCAGTACAATGACAAATCTAACACAATATTGTTTCACCATCAATTTCACAATGTGCAACATCACATCGAAGGTCAAGTAAGGAAACTTCAAACAATTCTGCTGCTCGATATGAGATTGAAACTTCCAAAATTGTCGCAAATCGTTGCATGAATAATCTGCAGGAAGTCCATCCAGTATCCACTACAGATTAAGCACATATTCTAATATTGTTGCAAATGTTAGATCGCATTACATATCAAATCTTGACACGTCTGTTTGTAAAATTGAATATGAGATACTTGCCCCATGCAGGGAGAGGAAGAAGGAAAGAGTTTTGACCTTGTTAGAAGAAGATAATCTTTGACTGATTAAGTGGATGTGGATAAATTTACTGACAGTACGCAGTGAGATTTCCTGCATTTTTTTCATATTGCGACATGTATCACAGAAAAATGAAAACTTACCCTAATATCACACTACCATAATTCTAATGGCTTAACACTGAAATAAAAATGAAATTTTTCATAGTTTCCACAATTTAAGGTTATTTGACTATTCCAATGATGCTCAGTTAGTGTTATGAGTGAGGCACTAATATAAACAAAGCAAAAACAACCAAACTGACAGGAGGAAATGAACCCTCAAACACACATCAGTATGATGGGAACTACCTGAAATGACTGAAAGCATCTTTGGGAAATATCTCTTTGATATGTATTTTTGAGTTTGTTTTTTTTCTCTTTAGTCTGGCCCATATCTGATCCACTACCACAGATCAGATCTGCTGCCAGCAACCGGGGGCTGATCCAGATGCTTCAGTTTCTTTGGAGCTCATGACAGCTCCCTAAAACATCTGTGTTCCTTTCGGGGG
The DNA here is from genome assembly GCA_001698575.1 of Mola mola. NCBI lineage: Eukaryota > Metazoa > Chordata > Actinopteri > Tetraodontiformes > Molidae > Mola > Mola mola. The sequence goes on along the minus strand of KV751377.1, from coordinate 3,258,598 downwards.
GAAACGTCTCGATTAATTGACTGAGTCGGCGTAAACGCGATCTGCTGCTCTGCTACCAGATCACGACGGCGCAGACTCCAAATTCCATCACGAACATGGGATGGCAGCACTCGTCCAGGATATTTTAGCTTCATTTTCATACAGTTGGAGGAAGTGGAGATGCTTCAGCTGTTTTTATTTACTGTATGTCAACGAGACGACCCAGAAAGCAGTATTGTTGGTATTTAAGCCTTCAGATGTACACGAAGTCTTTGCAGGTTTTACTTCCTGTTGTCAGCAGGCAGAGCAGCTTCAGCAGCATCTGATCCGTTTAGAAAACACGGCTAAACCACAGCTTCCTGTGGAACGGCGCCAACCCATGATCAAACTGTTTATTTACAACGCAGAGATCTCACGCTGCCTCGCTTTCCAGAAACCACAGACGCAGATGGCCGTGGCCCTGCTCCGGTTCTGCCTCTGTGAAGGGCGGCAGCGTTCACGCTCTGGCGTCACCACACGCCTTCACTCGTTGTTTTTGTACAAATACATTTGAAACGCAATCAGTTATCAGTATATATATTTGTCTTTATTCACCTCTGAAAGCCGACACAACCACAGATTTAATTTTGTGTCCATGGGAACCTTTCAGTCACTGTTGCTCATGATTACAGAGTGACAGAGAGCCTGTGCTTTTGATTACAGGACAGCAAATGACTCGACACAAATTATATGTTAACTTTAAAGGGGAATATCGCTTCCTATAAGAGTACATATGAGGATACAAGAGGAGCAAACAGGTTTTATTTTAAAGGGGACTTTTATCTGGATTATCACTATCACACCCTCCATGCACAAGTTAATATAACAACTATATGTTTTCTCAGAAGGTTCTGCCACTAACAAGTTCTCAAGAGTCAAAAGAAACAGTTAGTTACTTACTTAGTTAGTTTAAAAGCAGCAAAAAGGAGAAACCTCTGTTTCTGCACTGAACCGAAAGATGAACTCTGAAAGAAAACAAAAAGAGACTTCTGAGGTTTGTTTAAAAAGGAAAAACTCACTTCAGGGTACACAGGCTTCGGGAAACATTAGTAGAGGATCTGTACTAAAGGAGGAATTTAACAAGTTTTTTGGCTTTAAATGAGAATTCCCGGATTTTTCAACCAAAGCCCTATTTTTTTTAACTTTGAGGGACTAAAGCTCGACAAGGCAAGAATGCAACAGCACAGGGCGTGATGGAATTGTGGAAATAGTCTTTTTCACCACTAACTACACTCAAACTTTTACTGCAGATGAAACAGTAACATGTTTTTGACTCAGTAACTGTAAAGACGCTCAATGTTTCTGTCTCTTTTCACTGATGGAGCTACTGAGACACAATGAGTGAAATGCAGAAGGGGCGCAGTTTTCCAGAGCTTTCCAATGTTTACCAAAACACAAGCAAATCTTAATTGGAACAAATCTGTTTGTTTAATTTGTCTTAGTAAAAAAAAAGTTTGACTGTTTACTCCATTGGAGTAAATTTTTAAAAAAGATGTATTGTATGAAATCTTATGGAAATAGAATATTAGATTTAGATTGAAAAATAGCAGAATTCTCCTTCAACTTATCACAATAAAGTAAATATGGTATATCTTGCAGTGTAATGCCCAAAGAAAATTAATGCTATCCACGTTTAATTGGTTCCCTGCAGGACTCGCTTTTACTTTGAAATTCATGTTTGCACAAAATCTGCAAAGCCTGTAAAAATCTGCTCCCTTTTCTGGAAAAATATGTGCAGGCTTGCAACATGTTTCTCATGTTGGTGATCAAGTGTCTACGTAAGCCTGTAATCTGCATTTATCTGCACTAGAATATAATAATCGCCTTTTTCACAGCAGCCATTTCTACCTTTGTTTTTCTAAAACTGTGGCCTAAAATGCAGCATTCAACAAGTGGAGCAATTAGTGAGTAAGATCCCTTCACCAATAACGACTACACATCCAAAAATGGTTCTCCAAAGCTTTGACTTCTCCTCATTCTCAACTTACAGTCTCAGACTGAGGGTCCCCATCCAGGACGCCCAGGTGCCTGATGGGATCTCACAGCCCAGTATGTGTCCTCGGCAGCCAATGAGGCGCCTACTTCTGACGGTCAACACAAACATGCCATTGTTTATTCAGCCTTGTCCTGCCAAAGCTAGAGGAGGCCAATAAATACAGATTTTTCCCTCAATTAGCCAACCGAGAGGAGGAATGAGGAAACGGCGATCCGTCACTGGATTAGAGACGAGCGAACAGGGGTGTGAAGATACACTATATTTGCGATTCGATAAAAAATACACTGGACACAATTCAACATGTATCACGATACATTTACAGACCATAATTCTTACTAATTACTTCTTTGAACAGCAGTATATTGAATGGTACTAATGTTTTACCATTGCAGAAAGATATGACTGCGACCGTAATGTCACTTACGGGAGGTTTCAGGTTATTTCCTTGCACGTATTGTAAATTTGTTTATGCAGTTCTTTTGGAATAAGTCATCATTTCTGTATTGAACTAGATGAAATTTAATGGTATCAGACTATCAAAATATACATTTTCCAATACGGTATGATTTGATTTGAGGCCTCATGATACGATTATGGCGATTCATGATGTACTGTCACATCCCAACATCCAAGTTAATGAGTTAATTAGTAGAGTAAAACAGCATTGAATAAACAGTTTTGATTAAATCTACACAAATTTGAAGTAGAGAAAGGTAGGAATGCTGCTCCTTTATGAAGACATTAGCCTGTTGAGGACAGATTCTTTTTAAATCTTGGGAAACTTGTGATGTGCATCCATGCCTACTATCACCTGTTTATATTGTGTAATAATTCCTTTATGTCATGAATGTACATGTAGAAAGATGCAGAGTGCAAGTGTTGACTGCAGGCAGTGGATGAACTGACCTCAAATATACTCACGGATACTTTAGTGAACTATAAATTTGTTGTTCAGAATGAGCTTTGAGATATGAATGTTTGAGATCCAAAAAAAGTAACAAGTAGGACAAAATTCAGAACAATATGAAGGATGGAAAATGTTGTGGGGGGGTTGGGGGTGTAAACAGCTCTTCCCCCAGACAAAAGTGGGAGGGGGACATTTAATCTGACATGCTTCAAAAAGAGTGCGTGTGTTGAAACCAAGCCTGGAACTGCAGGTTGTGTGTGGGAACCCGACCATGTGTGCCCAGTTCACCACATGCAGCGTTTGCCGGATTTGATGTCATTTGTGGACAAACACACACACACACACACACACACACACACACACACACACACACACACACACACTAAAAAGCCGCTCTTTGGCACTTGGATGAGCGCACTTGGACGTTACGTTTGAGAAGAAGAACAGAGCCATCTCAGCTTCTGCTCTGAAAAAGTAGGCGTTAGGCGTCACAATGTGTGTCGGTGTCACTATGGCAACCCATCTGGTACACACCAAAACCATTCATCAAAAAAAGGTCACCGTCACAACGCGCCACCGTCCAGCAGATCTCTGTGATGTTGAGTTTAGTCCAGCAGACATTTCAAATTCTCCACTGAATCTCATTTTAGCTCTGAGACACATTTACAGTAAAAATTAAAAATGTTTGAGAAGCCAATGATGGAACGGAAAGTTGCTATGTACCTTTACCTAAGTATTATGCTTAGATACAATCTTGTATTTCCATTTTCTACCATATTATACTTCGACTCCACTTTATACTTTTTACTTGATAACTATTTGACCCTGCCAGGCTGGTGAACATGGCCACTTATGTGTTAAAAGGACTATCCTAAGATGACCCCAGGGGGGCCAGTGCAAGATCAGACAGAGACAGAGGACAGTTTGACCACAGGGAGTATGATATCAGGGTGGTTTTCTTGCCAGGGTTGGCTCTTGGTTATTAGGACTTCTGCACGGCTGAATAAGCTGGCAGTAAGTGTCTACCAGCAGCTACAGTCATGATATCTGCCCACAAGGAAACTCAGTAGACCACCTCGGTACTGAACCCCCCGTCATCAAAAGCCACGTTTCCACCAAGCAATACGATTCACTTCAGTTCCGTACGGCACACTTGGGAATGGTACGCTCACTACAGGCGTGTATTTCCCCTGGTGACTGTACCATTACCTGTTAGGCTGGGTAGACTGACAGCACCAGTTATGTAAGCAGCATGACATCATAAAAACGTGATACAGTGCGTCACTCTCATAAAGCCAACAAAGAAACCGTAACAACAAACAGGCACATCTGGCATTTTCTGTTGTTTCTTGAAAGCATATGTCTGTTTATCACAGATAAAAGGCTGCACACTGCGAGGAGAACGACAGCCTAATCATCGCAGGGAAATGACGATTGTGTTGACCAATAAGCAAACTGCAGCGGGTGTAGCCCCCTGCTTCATGGTTGGTACCCCGAGTGAAAGGTGACAAAACTGGCATGCAACGGTTCGCTTTTTAAGGCTACCATTCACAGCTTTTCACAACTTAAACCTAAAAAACTGCGTTTTCGTACCGAACCGAACTAATCTGAAGCTCACCGCATGGTGGAAACAGGGCTTAACTAGCTTCAGTTCATCTCTGAGGCAGAAGATGAACTCTGTCTGTCCGTATTCACCGGTTCCTAAGCCTGGCACAGTGAGCGTCATCTAGCGATTACTTCATCTTAAGTCATCTGTTCATCAGTAAATTCCATAAAACACAGTTCAGGGTAGTCAGGCAGAGCAGCCGAAGGACACAAGAGGGAAAACCAGAAAATATATGCACCAATTTCACCAAAATCAGTGCATAAAGTTGTGTTTTTTTACAATAATAGTGTGACAATAATGGGTAAGGCCAAGCTCTGGGTTTGTGTCACTTTGTTGTGTGGAACTGTTAACTGGAAGCTCCATGTGCACGTGAATGTGGTCAAAAAGATGATTTTCATTTCAGCTCGACTTAAAACCAGCTGCTGTAGGCCTCCACACAAACCAAAGTGAGACGTTTTCTCCATCCCCGTGCAGCCAAAATCAAAGTGAAGCTCAACTTTAAAAGGTTTCTGCTGGAAGAACCTCAGAGGAAACACAAGTTGGCTTCAGTACATTTACGCAATACGGACAGACAGACGGACGACGTGAAAACAAACATCTCCTGAAATGATCAGAAACAGATTGAGAATAAGCACTGCGTCTTGTGCTCACTTCCCTGTGTATTAACATGTATGCTAATCCAGCAACAGAAGCCCTCTGTCATGAGAAAGTACTCAGGGAGACTAATGCAATTACAGACAGACGTGTGTTCAACTCTGGGATCTTTTCTGGCAGCCAGTAAAAGTTTGTTGCAGTTATAGTTATGGCCGCAGCAACAAATAAGGAGCTTTTTCCTTTTGTTAAAATGATAAAAAATGAGTCTACAACGGTGCACAGATAACCTTCTAAACCTTCTGCTTCCTCTTCGTACAATAACTTCAATATGTGAGGTAACGCAGGCGGATGAATTCTATTTATTAGGCTTTGAAAACACTGGCAGAAAAGAAAATTACACAACTACTGTGCTTATGTTTGCATTTAAGTTACATTTTTCTGCTTGTCCTCACAGAAGATTTTATACATATCAAGTTTAGAAAATCTTTGATTCTTAAATGAGACAGAAAACAAAAAAACTTTTTTTCTTCAACTTTACATTGTGAAGTAAATGTAGTGTGGCTGTCCAATGAAAATCACATAATTCCACTTTCCACGACTTTCTACAGAGTCAGAATGTCCACATTCTTCCCCAGCAGCTGTCAGCGTCGGGTATCTACATGACCGATGGAAAGTTGTTTTATTCTGTAATATTTACAGGTCAGTGTTGTGCACAAACAGAGAAATTATGCTGGGAGTTCACAAAGACAGCTTTGGAGAGACTAAATAATGCCAGGTTTTAAGCTCTGCGATTTCCCTGAACCGAGTCAGACTGATGACGTACGCCAATATCAGATGACTGATGACCTATTGATTCTCCTGATTTCAATATAAAACACCAAGAAAAAGCGTTGATTAGGGTGATGAGTTGCGTGGAAATGTGGAAAAGCTCCTATCAACAGTTTACCAACTTAGTAGGATGTAAAAGAGAGACTTGAGTCTCATAAATAACCCAACATAACATGTCCATTTGGAATATAAAAACATGACAACAATGGCTGTGTAAACATAAGTTTTCGGTCAGGTCCTAAATATGAGTGATAACACTATTTTGGGTTAACTTTATAAGATAGTTTATGAGGAACAGTTACATTTTCTGAAAATTTCAGATTCAGGATCCTGAAAAAATCGAGGCCCGTTTTTCATTTGCACCATAGAACTGCTACCAACGGACACAATTTGCACTCAGATTGGTTCCCTGTTGGTTTTACTTTCACTCTCATAAAGCCAACAAAGAAACCGTAACAACAAACAGGCACATCTGGCATTTTCTGTTGTTTCTTGAAAGCATATGTCTGTTTATCACAGATAAAAGGCTGCACACTGCGAGGAGAACGACGGCCTAATCATCGCAGGGAAATGACGATTGTGTTGACCAATAAGCAAACTGCAGCGGGTGTAGCCCCCTGCTTCATGGTTGGTACCCCGAGTGAAGGGTGACAAAACTGGCATGTAACGGTTCGCTTTTTAAGGCTACCATTCACAGCTTTTCACAACTTAAACCTAAAAAACTGCGTTTTCGTACCGAACCGAACTAATCTGAAGCTCACCGCATGGTGGAAACAGGGCTTAACTAGCTTCAGTTCATCTCCGAGGCAGAAGATGAACTCTGTCTGTCCGTATTCACCGGTTCCACACGCCGGAGCTCCAAACGTGAGTGGTAAAGCTGATTGGCTGCAGGACTTTCAGCCTGCGTGAAACGTCTTCCCTTACTGTCTCGTAAAGTTTTGAAGACATTTTTGCGACCTGGCAAAAATCCGACGTTTGACCACTGACGGGCTGATCATCCAGGACAATGAACTCAACAATTTTGTCAATTTTGTTTTATCTTGGACACTTTTTTGCTGTCGTTGGCTAATTTCTCAGAACGCAGCATGAATTGATTGTTGGAAGCCGGCCGCCGCTGAACAACAAAGCAAGTTTACCGACAGTCCATAGAGTCAATACTCGCCCATTCTGATGATTTTGGTGGTATTGGTATTATTTCAGATGCTGGTATCGAAATCGGAACAACTCTAGTTGAAACTTTGCAAAAGAAAAAGAACCCAGTCTATGGAGAAAGCAAAGACAGCGAAGAAAGACCACGATAGAAGCGAAGGTAAAACAAGAGTTAACAGAGGGAACAGACAACGCTCCAGTGGCACGAGGAAAAATGTTCCCCTGTCGATATGATTCCTCTCTACAGGACCTGAGAGGGTTCCATGCCGACTTTGCTTCTATTAGATCAGTAACAAGAGCTGCCCACTTATTAAAACAACCAGGGTTTGTCTTAGCTTTGCTCTTGCTTTGGTCATCAGCCAGGATGCTAACAGTAGGCATGTTGCTAACACCTTCTTTGTGGCTGCATCACCAACAATATTACCACTCGGCAACACTAATAAGGGAAGTTGTCTACTTCCCCTTTAAGCAACTAAATAGTTTTTACAAGTACAGCTGAAACAATTAGTCCATTGACCAATTCTTAATTCCTTGCTGTTCTGTAAACTGAACCTTATTTTCTTTCCTGAAAATCCACCCTGGAAACAGTAAACATAGCAGAGTGAAAGTGAAGCTTTTAGGGAACCGATCTAAACGTGGATGTTGTTATTTCTCTTTATCCCTGGATTTACAGATTCTACATACTCTTGGACTCAGCAACACCCAGATCTTCCTACATGGAGTACAATGACTCCTGGACCAACAGAGTCCACCTGCGTCTGGATCACTAGACTTTCCATACATCCGGACTCATAGAATCCACAGACTCTGGGACTCATGGATGTTTTATGCATTCTAAATGAACTGTTGTTATCATGTTTTTGTGTTCTGTACAAGTGACATTTATTGCACGTCTGTCCGTCCTAGGAAGAAGGATCCTCCTCTGTGGCTCTTCCTGAGGTTTCTTATTTTCCCTGTTTAGGGTTTTTTAAGTTTTTCCTCACCCGGTTCGAGGGTCTGAGGGCAGAGGATGTCACATCTGTACAGTTTGTCAAGGCCCAGTGAGATAATGTGTAAATTGTGATTTCGGGCTATACAAATAAAATTTGATTTGATTTGATTTGATTTAGTTGTTACACTATGCAAAATACTTATTTCAACTTAAAGCTTAAAAGTTGCCTGTTGCCCACTTGAGTAACAGCTTTCAACACAGGACATTTACTTATAACAGTACCCCCACCACCCCGGATTGGTTGAGACCATAATCCCTCCATTACTGTCACAATTAAAAGTACAGAACTACAAAATTACAGTTTATTTTTCTGCAATGACTGGTTTTGTTTTATTAAAAGCTTTTCCTCAGTCTGCTGGTTTTAAAAGGGAAACTCCCCTGAAATCCCCACAAACGTTTATCTCGACACCCACGACTGTCAATGTCAAACATTTGTAGTTAAACTGAGATCGTGCAACCTTCCTTATCTACTCCCCCTTCTGTTAGTGATTTCCTACATTTTCCCACAATGCCATGCGGTAATATCCACATAATTAGAGGACGCGTCTATCCAAAATTACAGTGAAAGCTTGATTCGGAGCTCCAATCCACAGAACAAAATGCTCCTACGGGTCTCCAAGCGGTCCTGTAGCAGCACTGCATTCTGGGCTCTTGGGTTGTAGTTCCCCTCTGTAATTTCCTCTGTAATTCCGCTGCATGTGGTGGCTTTAGACAGTAGCTCACACTGTTTGGTTTCTGCTGAAACCACAGGCCAGCTGTAGAGATATCTGTCTTCAATTGCATCAAGTCATTGGCAATTTTTGTGCTCTTCAAATGGCCCCCCAAAATATTAAAAAAAAACTTTCTGGAAATCATGACGTGGTTTCATTAAGATAATCTGCAGTCATTGTTGTTGGCACTTTTGTGGAGGGACTAGTTTCTTTCTACCAAACTACGCTGTATCACTACACAGAAGGAAGCGCGCTCACCTGCTGGAGAGGTCTGAGCTCATGACAGGTTGGGATGTAAACGTCAGCAGGATCCATCTCCGCTGAACTGCATCAATAGCTATCTCAGATTACTTAGTTATGCCAGATTTAGATTACACGAATGTCATATTTGGCAAGTTGCTCTGCAGTGCAGCTGTTTCCAGTTGAGACTACACGTCTGTCTGACAACGGAAAGTCACACTTTACGTGATCTTCCAGCAGTGGAAACCCCCAACTCACCAAACTATTCTGGTTCAGGGAAACACATGAAGTCACACAGGAAATGACGAATCATCTAGATATTCAACCTGCTTCCAGCGATCTAGTCCGACATGTCGGTGAGCCACTCGGGTTGCGTCTCTGAGGAGCTCACACATGGCGACGGGTGATGACCAATCAAACGGCGATCTGGCCTTGCGATGGTCGTCTCTCGTTCAGATTTAACTAATAAATAACCAACGACAGAGACCAGGTGTGGTTTCAAACATCCACCTCACACACCTTCACCAAAACGACCCCACGAAAAGTACCTTCTAGTTAATTATGCTGAGAAGGCCGACACACTACAGCTGATATCTACAAAATTGAGAAACTCTCGCGAATCTTACTTAGATGAAAAAACAGAAGTAGGATTTTTAAAAGAACTAAACCACTTGTATCCATCTATCTACAATTACTAAAAGACCAGATTTAAAACTGCCTGCAGGGCATCAAACATCACTTAGTTCATCCGCAAACACTAATGGCAGCTCTGACCTGCAGTACGACTACAAACTGTCAATCCAATTAAGATTTAACAACCTGTAGATTTACGTACAGGAAGTGACCTGCCTGCGGGTCATCACAGTGAGGAACTAATCCTACCAGACGTACCTGTAGGTCTCACTGCTAAAGCTGCAACAATTAGCCCATCAAAAGAAAATTAGTTGCCAACAGCTTAATATTTATATCCCAAAAAATCCGGGATGTTATAGAATCAGAACTTTTCAGGCTGGATCTTCCTTTTTTGCACATCAGTAGATATCTGAGATCTGGAACCGATTAGATTTCCAGCATTTTCCGACGCCAAGATTGGCCACCAGGTGGCATTTTTTTGGTTGAATTGGTCTGAGTAGGGTTTGCACTGACTGGGTCGGGAATAAGCTCACATACATTGACAGAGACAACCTGACGTGTCTCCTCTGTGCTGCTGTTTTTGTCCGATTTTCGGGGATAAACTGTCAGTTTCGATCAGGTTAACTCGATCAATGGTTTTAATCAAACATTTGCAGTTTCCAGCTTCTTAAATGATGATTTCATTCCTCATTTTGTCTATAAAACGTCCGATAAACCCCTCACTTATAAAATACTTTCTTCTGTTTTTGAAATGTAATTTTCTGACATTTTATAGGCTAAATGAGGAACCAACTAATTGTAATAATCAAAGGAAGTGATTGGAAACAGAAAAGTTGCAGTTTTACTGTCTTAACATCATGATGTACCTTCATACCTTGCGGTGCTGCACAGATACACTAAATCTGGGGATCCAGTGGATCCAGCGGGTCCATCCTGACCTGGTAAACCAGCTGTAGGTCCGAGGACGACCTGCGGACTGAGACCTGCCTGCAAACCGAACCACAGAACTGCGCCTCGAAACTTCTTTAGTGCCTCTCTGCCAAACTCGCAACCTGCGTGGAACTTTTGGAGACTTCCACGGTCTTAAAGCGGCTCAATGTTAGAGATAAGTGCGCGTGTTTGTGCAGGTTTACGAGTCCAGCGCCTGAACCAGCTGTAACCATCACACGCCAGACCTGCTCCGACCGCGGGAACTCACCTCAGCCGCCGAAGAACGAGCGCCGTCGGGCCGCGCGTGTGACACTCAGACGCCGCTCCTCCTCATCGCCTCCCGCCATGAATGAATAAACAACGAGTAAACAACCGCTGTTTGTGGCGCTCAGCGTCCGTGGAGCAGTCCGGAGTCCGGAGGCACTCACTCAGCAGGGTGGCGGACACACAGAGAACCTCTCGCCGACCGCTGCCTCCGCGCAACAGGCGCGATGCTGCGGCGTGCAAGCTAGCACCTGCTAACTGCTCTGGCTTCCGGTTTACGCCTTCAAAGTAAAGCGTGAGCTGCGCTTTTTCGTTTGCGTTCACCTCCTACTGAAAATTGAAGTTGAAAGAAGCTGTAGAATATTAACACTCTGAAGGAAGAACTGTGTCACATTCATAAGTCAAAATGTTAGATATCTCAAAAGCGTCTCCAAATAACAAAAGACTTTCTCATTATTCAGAGATATTAAGTTAAATATTGGAAAATCTCCCATTAATGAAACTTAGAGAATCTTTTTATCACTTGGAGAAAACGTGGATGGATCAACCTTCCACCACTACCACCACGCAAAAGATCAAAGATCAAAGAAATGAATAAATTATTAAAAATATCAAAAACTCAGCAGCGCCCCCTGACGGTCACGCTCACCTGCTACAGTCTGCTGCTTCATGCGCAAAAGGCGCCGCGTGGAAGCTGAGACTCCTCGGACTCTCAGGTCTCCAAAAACCGCAACTCGCCGTCTCAAAGGAGATATAAACCCGACTTCACACAAAGATTCACCAATCAAAGGCCGACACGAATAGAACCCTCCTGACTGATAATCCGCAGCTACACCGTCACACCGGCCGGAACCAGCTTTGTCTTGGTGACCGTGTCAGCGCCCAGCT
>KV751377.1:3211933-3228810 GCA_001698575.1 Mola mola | reverse complement strand
GTGAGCTGAACTGGGACCAGTATGCACTGCATGTAGGTAACAGCAGCTCTCTCGTGTGCCACGTCTCAGCCTGCCCCTCACCATCACGGCAGGAATGTGAACCTGGACGGACTCCAGCTTTACGGCAGCTTCCCTACATGGAGGGAGTCATCAGGGACGGACTGACAGATGAGCAGCAGCACGGAGAGTTAAAGTCTGTCTCACCACAGGTACGAGTTCTCCTCTGGCTCCTGGCTGCTCTCCATTGAGGGCTTCGGGCGCACCGGTCCAGTTCTTCACCTCTCAGATGTGTTTTCATGCAGAACGAGGCGGCTGGCAGAGCTGCTGGCTCCCTCAACGAGTGTCCGCAGGCCATAAACTGTCTTTAATGAATGGGAAGGCTGGGAGAGGAGGGGAAACCCGTCGGAGTCTGCAGACACGCCCAGCTGCCACACACGGTCTGACAACAGCAACACAAAGAGAGAACATGCTGAAGGTCCTGCTGTGATTCCAAATAAAGTATGAAACCACCACAACAACAAAAACAACAGCACAGAGGCTGAACAAAGAAAACATTTCAGATTCCATGCAATGAACAACAAGTATCAATCAAAAAGGCTCTATGACATATGGACATTCAACATAAGGATACTAATTTGGCAGGTTTTGGAGGAAAAAAGTAATGTAATCAAATGATAACGTCACCAAAATCCACCCCCGAAAAACTTACTTAACTCAGATTGTTTGAGTTTAAGGTGAAAAAGAGCACAGAGTCACAAAAAAATAAAAGATCAGATCAAGATTTTAAGTGTTAAGTTCAACAATTTATTCACAAATGTGGTTTGAATTTGTCCTGTTTTTAGGAGGTTTGGAACCAGAACGCACAGCTCGAAAATAATAAAAGGTGGATGTTTTTCTTTTGCATTGTTAAGAAAACTGGATCTATAAATGTTTTCCAGGCTCTTTGAAGTAAGGCATGCAGGCATTTTGCAGGACTAATATGACTCTGGAAAGTGTGTGCTTCTGTTGTTGCACTACTGAACCAGCAGGTGTCAGCAACAACAGTGTAAAACATTTTTAGCATTGTGTGGTCAACATCAAATGAAACTTTCTTTTTAAGAAAATAAACCCTCAGTCGCCCCTTTTTCTAAATATACATTCTGTAAATCTATAATATGTCTGCTTATGTCTACCTCAATGACTGGCATCACAGTGGCATCAGGACTTTATTATTAAAAAAGTAAAATAGTATTAAATATTTAACTGTTTAAATATAAATTTAGCAAAGTAATATGTATGTATCTAAATCATGAATGAAATATTACATTCTGAAAAAAACTAAACAAACATGACTTTTCATGTTTTATTAAAAATCATTGATTTTTCCAGTGGGGTGCCTCAGAGTCTGCTGACTGTGGATAATCCACAGAAACTGTTGTATTGTGATGATTTTTACTACTGACTGCTTTTTTCTTTTTTTATTGAGGATTTTGAGTCCGACTCTATGTGAGAACTCCACATATTGTTTATTTGTCCTGTTGATGTGCCTTTGTGTTTTGATGATTTTTAGCTTGTTAAACACTTTGGTCAACTTTTGGTTGTTTTTAAAAGTGCTATATAAATAATTTTGACCTTGACCTTGACGTATTTGGAAAGGCCACATCATAGTGTATAGTTTTATTTCATCTGTGGTCACACATATAAGTCATATGTCTTCTCATCTTAATAACATTCAAAAAAATAAAAGGAGATGTAAATCTTGTATGTATCAATTTTCTAATTTTCTTATTAGCATTACATGCCAAATCTCACTCAAATATGACAAAATCTCATCAGCTTTTGCTTGAATAAACTTATTTAAGTAATGATACAGTTAAATGTTTTTCACAAATGATTTACATCTGGGTAAAGTAGTGATATATATACGAAAATAACCTTCCTTTTGAAAAAACATTAGTATTTTTAACTGTTTTCTACAATTTATTACATCCCCAGATGTTTCTGAATTGAAAACTTGGAGAAAAGCACATTATGTCCTTCGCATTAAAGCTTTTACTCTGAATTGGAACGGAAGCGGATATTTTGAAAAGCGGAAGTCACGATGTTTACAAGTGTGACGTTTCTGATCGCGGGCTAAGCTAACCGCTAGCTCAGCTAACGGGGCGCCCGTGCACGTTTTGGCGGGTCCGGTGAGTCTGAAACGGCGGTTTTATGAGGCTGTTTAAATGTTTCCGGTCGCTGTGACATTGAACCGTTTCATTGACGTCGTCCTGGTGCTGAGAGGCGGGTTAACCGTCCTCTCCCGGTCCAGACTGCCTCCTCCGGCCGCCGCTGTTCGCTGGAGGGCCGGTTACTCCAGACACACGCAGATGCCCCGGAAAGAGAAAACGGTGAGTTAAAACCGAGCATTAAACACTTCAACAAATCACCTCCATCACGGAGAATCAGTGACAGAATTTAATTAAGTATATTCACCACAAGTAATGTACTAAAATACAATTTTGAGGTACTTTGAGGTAATTTAGTATTTAGAAGTTCCATTTACTGCTACTTTCAACTCCCCCTCCGTCATATTTTGGCAAACATTGTACATTTACTGCAGTTACTGTAATTACATTGCAGATTAAATGCTGCATCAGAGTTAAATTATTATTATTGGTAGTCATATAAAATGAATGAAAAAAAAACACTGATTCTGTTAATCAGAAAAATGCTGAATCTTGAATCTGCCAATTGACCAGGATCATATTCAACCTACTAATGCAGCTCAAAAGATTAGAATATCATGACTTTTTTCCATGTCTGACTGTCTTTGGCGTCCTTATCGTGCCCGATGTGGAATGAGGCGTCCACCTGTGCCCTCCAACGCTCCCCTCTGTTTCTCCAGCCTCCAGGAGACCATCGGAGGACAACTCTGTCCTCCAGTCCATCTCCGATGGCAATTCTGGACCTACTGAGTGATGGGTTTACTGGATGGTCTCCCATGATTCTCAGTGTTGGAGGCTAAAGGCTGTTAAGGACTCTTTTGAGGCATCTGTTCTTAAAGACTAAAAACTCATGGCTGATGGTGTCGTTTTGGCTTTACCACTTGCTCATTGTGAAGATTTTTTTGTGTCATTTTTGGACTAAAAAAATAAGGTTTTTGGGTTTGTGTCCGTGAAGGTTCTCAGTCATCCAGGTCATCTTAATCTCGGAGTGTTTAGTAGGAAGCAACTGGACTTCTTATCTTGTTTGAAGACGTTTTGAAGAAGCCTTTCAGAACTTCTTCAGTTCTGAACAAGCCTTTCGGATGAGAGGCGAAACGTCTTCAAACAAGATAAGAAGTCCAGTTGCTTCCTCCTAAACACTCCGAGGTTCTGGGGTTTGGTACTGTTAGTTGGACAAAAGAAGCATGTTGAAGATGTCACTTTGGGAAAATACTCAGCAGATAAATGGATAATGACAAGTGGTAATTGTGGCCCTGTTTGTTAAACGAATTGACCGTCCTTGCTGTGACAGCAGGTGAGAGGGCAGCAGGCCGGAGGCAGAGCAGCGGAACCAGAGGCGTCCGGTCCAGTGACCCGAGACAAAAACGGTACTGTGACCATCGCAGTGCACGCGAAGCCCGGCTCCAAACACAGCGGCATCACAGGTCAGTTCCTCACTGTCCCAAGTTAGCAGACTGCTGCTGTGAACAAGTTATGCTCCAACAGCGTTTCTGCTCCTGCTCCCTCAGAGGTCTCTGCGGAGGCGGTCGGCGTCGCCATCGCAGCACCTCCGACGGACGGGGAAGCCAACGCGGAGCTCATTCGCTACCTGGCTGAAGTTCTGGAGCTGAAGAAAAGCCACATATCTCTGGACAAGGTTCATAAATTACACTAACTACACTTTTATGACTGAAGAAAATGATTTTCCAGCTATTTAAACAATCTCTGAATGGTTCCAGTCAAACATTTGGTGCCTTTAGCATCGTAAATGGCAAGATTTGCTGCGATTTAATAAAGAGTTTTGGGGTTTTGAAATGCTGGTTGGACACAAGAAGCAAAAGGAAGATGTCAATTTGGGAAACTTAAATGAGAATATTTGACAAGAACTAGAAAATATGAACTCATAACATCCATTCTGGCTTCTCTTCACTTCTGCCAGTGCAAGAAAGAGCTGATTTTATTATTTTATCTTATTTTATTCTTCTTTTAATTAACAAGGCTGAACATGAACTAGAACCCCATCTGAACTTTTCAACCTCAATTCTCTCAATACTGGACAAAAGAATGACAGATTTGTGTCCAGTGGAAATTTTTTTAATTAAAGCTTTAAATCCAGATTAGTTCGTCAGTTCATTGTCTTAAAAACATCCAAACATTAACATAACTGCTCCCTTTGTAAATTTTAATACTATTTAAATTACATACTTTTGGATCTTTTGTGAATCTTCAATTCATCTGATGATTATTTTCACGATTAATCAAGTAGTCATTTATAAACCATCCAAAAAGTTCTCAACAATTCTCATCACATTTTTTCGTTGCCCAAAGTGACGTTTTCAAAATTGTTTCTTTACTCCAACCAGCGGTTAAAAACCCCAAATCTCTTTCCTGCAGGCCTACCACAGGACTTTGTCGGGTGCATCGCTATTCACGTCTTAACACTGATATTTTTAAGATGACTCTTTAAGTTTAACTTACATCAAGTTGTTGGTTTGCTGTATGTTTTTTCCTAAGTTGTCTCTTTGAATTGTTAAGTGTTTTGGGAGCGGCTACACGGTGATTCAGCACTTTAAATATTCAGAGTGTCTGTTTGCATCCGTGTGAAAACAGTTAGATGGCAGCAAATATGCCATTTAAACCCACCACGACCAGACGTTTTATGAATAATAGAATACAGTGATGTGACTTTGTAGTCACTTCACTGTTACTTTTTTGGTTAAAGTAATGTCCTTTTTTTAGTTTTCAGCCGCGGTTACATCAGTTAATAGCCGCATTTTCTGTTCCATCTCCGGTGAATATAGAATTGTTGGCGATGGATATCTGCCTTAAAGAAAATAGTTGGATAATTTTTTCACATTGTTAACGGCAAAGTTGGGTTTGTAATTTCTGGGAATAAAGCATGAGACTCTATGGAAGTAACTCTGCTCCCCCTCCCCTCCCTGTTTTTGCTCTCTAGCTCCACCCTTCTAGACAGTTACTTTGCTGGGTCGATCTCCGTGTTTTTGGCTCTTTGATAATGCTGGAAGAGCAACTTTTCCTGCTGGGATTTTGCACCATTGTATCAATCTTTCACCATCTATGTGGGCGTGCACGCACATCTACCCTCTCTGAAATGATCCGCCAGGTTCTGCCTCTGTCTCGGGTCTCTTGCAGGGCTCCAGGTCCAGAGACAAACTTCTCAGACTGGACTCGTCTCTCAGTCCAGAGGAGGTGTTGAGGAGACTCAGACAGGCTGCGGGCTGACGGAGAGATGGAGGATTTTCCACGTTGCTCATCATGATGTTGGCGATCCTGGAAAACACGAGGAGACTGACTCATGAATTACACGGCACCTGTGAGCAGGAGGCGTTTCCTTCTGTGGAGCTGCTGGATGTTGACAGGACATGATGCAAACATGCTGGCATGTCTGGAATGACTCAGAGAAAAGTATTTTTCTGTTTATTGTTTGATTAAATGACAGACGGCTCAAGATAAACAGATTGAGTTTTTATCTGAACATTTGTGTTTAACTTTCTACTCCAAAACAGGAGTTTGTTTAATCCTTCAGGATTCACGCAGCAAGAATGTTCTCAGGGTGAAACAAAAAGCATAACTTCCAGCTGGAGGTTTTACTGGGAAATTTTAAACAAATTGTGCTGCGCACCGATCGGCCGTAACATTAAGACCACTGACAGTTGACGTGAATAACGTTGAACACTTCTCTACATTATAAAGTTCTGCTGTGAAACCTTTGAACCTGCCAATCACCCCTGAAGACCGAGCAGACCCCCCTCATGACACCTGCACACCCTGATGACAGTGGGTTCCCCCAACAGTACAATGCATGCTGGGAAAACGCAAAAACTGCTCAGGAACGTGACAAAGAACTTAAGGTGCTAACGTGGCCTCGAAGTTCCCCAGATCCAAATCTGATTGAGCATCTATGGGATGTGTCTGAAAAATTCTGACCCGTGGCGTTCCCATCGTGTAACAGATCACATGACCTCTGAGGTGTGCACCTGTGGTTCTCTGGCGTCTCGCGTGAGAGTGTTAGTGGCAGGTCCTCTGAGTACTGTGGGTTACTGAGTGTGGTATTGTCATGGTTGAGCAGAAGGTGGCGCTGTGTTACTGCCTGATGTTCATCAACAAGCTGGAGGAGATGTGGACGGAAACATTTTTATTGCTGAGTTCATTTGCAGCAGCTTCATACCAGTCTGACGATTTTATTCTCTGTACTGACAAAATTATGTCCTAATGACTTTATCACCTCCGCCTGCTTTACAGGTATGTTTTCTTTTTATTGTACTTGTTTTCCAATAAATCTCAGAGGATGATGTTCTACTGTTTAATCTGTTGCACTTTATTTAAATTAAATTACCCACAGCAGCCATATTAGCTCCATAATTCTGATGTCCCTGCAATGATAAATAAAATAACTTGAGTATAAAGTATGATATAATACATGCAGAGGCCATTCTGTATTACACTTTTAAGATTTCAGTTTTTATACACTTAAATATTTTTACTCAGGGTTTCTAATGGAGGACTTTTAATTGTAGAGAAATATATACACAGGTACTCAAGAAATTTAAGTACTGTGATTTTTCATCAGTTATTTAGGAAAGTGAACATTTATTCCACATATATTCTCTAGACTTTACACGTACACTAAATGTTTCAAGGATTTTATAATTTTTATTCATGCTCAAAAAATTAAGACATATCAAAATATAAGAATATTTCACTAACATTGAGTGTCTCCTCTGTAGCTGCAGAACATTTTAGATTTTAGGAGCCTACATGCAAATGCTAAAGGTAAGATTATCAGAAACATGAACTTTCCTTACGCTAACACCTGTAGAATTAAGTTGGTTAATTCAAAATATACCAAAATGGTGTAAATTGAAATTAAAGCTTATCATATCTGCCCCTCTTACCTCCACGATAAGAAGTTGCCCCTGAAAAATCCTTAAAACAGAGCATAACAATAAAAGACAATAAAGCACCTCTTTCCAAGATAAATTGATGACATAAAGCACTATATTTTTACTTTTTTTTAAAAAATAATCGTTTTATATTTGGCAAGTACTGTGTTTTTAAATGTGTTTTAACTTGTTTATTGTATTGTATGCTTTTAAATTGACACTACATCTGTTCCATAATTTCATTCCCCTGAGTGACAAATAGTGATTTTTAACATTTGTTTTTATATTTTGTTCCTGAAATAAACATGTTCCTCTCAAACAATACTAACTTTCTCTCGTTTTAGAAATGGATATTCTGTGGTAGTTTTCCATTTTTAACTTTGTACATAATTTGCAGAGTGTTTATATCTATTATGTCTCTAAATTCTAAGGTGTTTAGTTGAATGATTATTGGATGAGATTATTCCTGGTCCCTTGGTTATAATTTTAATGGTTTTCTTTTGAAAAACTGAATTTGTGTTCGTCATATATATGTATCTCTATACAGTACAGGCCATATATGGGACCATTAGTGAACAACATAACGAGTATAATCAATCCTTCTAATATATTATACTGTAAGATCTTTAGCTTCACAGTATAACATTTTGTCATTTTCGCTTTGACATCATTTATATGAGGTTTCCAGCTTTATTTACTGCCTACTTTCACTCCTAAAAGGGTAGTCTCCGATGTCATGTCAATTTTTATTTGATTTATTTTAAGATTCCTGTAGGAATTTTTCACCCGGTGTGTGAATATTATAAATTTAGTTTTACTTACAGTTTAGCGTGTGAGAAACTAAACATATATCATGAATATACAGTGTGCATAATGCAGCAGTGGACCAAAAACTGGTCCTTGTGGAACCCCACAAGTTATCTTTAAAAGTTCAGAATAATAGTTATGGATGTGCATATATACTGATCCCTGTCTTTCAGATAGCTGCTCATCCAGTCATGTCCTAACCCTCTAATACCTTTCTAGTTTAATTAAGAATAATTTATGGTCAACAGTACCAAATTTTGTAGATAAAAGAATATTCCCACTTTATACTAACTTTTTTCTGTTGCGTTAGTTGTTTCTTCCATAAAATCTATCAATGCTAGCGAACCATATTTCTGCCAACAGAGTGTATCATGTTATGTTATGAAGTCTTCAGGCAAACATTTTGGAACTGTTAAAGTTAATGAAATGGTCACCAAAATGCAAATGTTGTTCTCCAGATTTGCATCTCGGAATGACTTTGATTGTTTTCATTTTGTTGAGGATTGGTTGCAAATATGAGTCAAAGGTTTAACATTTTTGATAAGATGCAATTCATAACCATTCAAGTCAGCTGACTTTTTCACATATTGACTTATGTACGATATCAATTATTCATTTTTGTCAGTTCTTTGAATAAATACCGTGTACGTGTTTCTGTTAATAATATTCACACTGTCTTTGCTGCTTGATGCAGCAATGCATTTTGAAATATTGTATCGTATTAACAAAGAATTCATTGAACCGAGTAATTCTGCACTACTGTTAGCGCTCAAAGACAAGTTGAACACAGCTCGTCTTCAAATTACACAAATCTATGTTAGCATGAGAAGCTACAGCTAGCACTCTGAGGTCATGCGACCATAAGGTTTAGAAGGATATGAAGAAAACAGGACTCTGCTTGTCATTTATTATTTTTCTTTTTCAAATGTTCATATTGTTCTAACACTCCGATACAACCAAAGGCTACACAACAATCAGAAACAAACAAAACACGAAGATCGTGTGGATTTGCTCTGTTAATCCCATATTTTGAGCTCTGACGCAAAGCAAGTCTAAGCAAACAAGAAGCTCATTAGCATCAGTCATCCACCAGAGAATCAGAGGATTGTCAAAATTAGCGGCGCAGTAATGAGGCCGGTTTGCACGAGATGAAACTGTAAAGCTTCAAAGAGATCAAGGGCAGCATCAGCGTCTGAGTTGGCATCAAGGCCCGAACACATAATGAGTCCCCGTCAAACATCAGAGCCCGCGTGAAGCTTTGCCCTCAGACTGCTGAGCTTCGTTTGATATTCCAGCTCCAACAAAGTTCCTGCAGTGGAGCAACAGTAAACTTTATTTTTACACCACTCAGATCATTTTTGTAAGAGTTATGTGAAGTGGGCCACAGTTTGGACTGCGGTCGTTTTTCACGCCATGTGGTGAGCCTGGATCAGCAGCTTCCATTAAGCCCCTGCCAGCTGGAAGCACGTTCCCCCCTCATGTTGAGGGACAGGTTTCATTTTGGGAATAAAATGATGGAAATAAACGGACAAGTTTCCCCACAAAGAAGACGTCTCAACAGATCACATGTATAATTCTGTTTTCTTTGGTGCGTCATGTTCATCACAGTTTTAGGGCATATTTGATCTTCAGGTACCAACATTGTTTGAAACTAAAATCCTGTATTAAAAGTCCATGTTCTCATTTTAAAACCTGTGAATTTTTCTTGTGTGTCTTTGTCCAAAACACTCTGTGGTCCTTCAAGTCTTTTTTGTAGTTGTTTTGAGATTCTTTTTGTTAACTTAAAAGACTCTGAGAACGTTTGAAAACGACCACAGACTCTTCAAACAACCAAAAAAGGCAACAGTGTTAAAACAACCAAGAGTCGAAGAGCGAACAGTTGTTTAAAGACTTTGGTAGTTTTTTAAGATTCTGTATTTGTTTGAGATTTTATTAGTTGTTTAATCCATTAAGACATTTGTAGTCATTTTAAGACTTTTTGTGGTTATTTTAGTAGTCGCCGTAGTTGCTTAAGAATCTTTTTTGATATTAAGAATCAATTTTGTTGACTTGTTGTTTTAGTCTTTTAAGACACTTTTTAGACATTTTAAGACTTTTCAGGTGTTTAAAGGCTTTTGCGGCATCTTTTACAACAAATCTTTGTAGTTGTTTTAACATCTTTGTAATTGTTTAAATATTCTCCGTTGCCTTTGAGACTCTCCATTGTCCTTTAGGACTCTATCTGCCGATTTAGCACTTTTTTAAGACTCTTTAAGACTTTTTGCAGTCATTTTAACACTATTTGTAGTTGACTAAGACTCTTTTTGCTCATTTAAGTGTCTTTGTAATGGTTTTAAGATTTATAATTCCTCAACACTCATTGTGGTTGGGGCACACCCACGGCACAAAGCCGGACCTCCTGCAGTGTGTCAAGGCCAGAAGAGCTCATGGAACCCAGCTCAGGTGCACGTTTGCCCATGTTAGGGCTAGGACCGATTGACATTACTCATATGTCATCCAAATTAGTTGGAATGCTTGTCTTAACTTTTACAATAATTTACCGTAAAACCCAGAATGTTTTCCAGTTTGTCCGTTAACGTGCATGAACGTCCGTCCGGTCGTTTTTACAATAATTTACCGTAAAACCCAGAATGTTTTCCAGTTGTCTGTCCGTTAACGTGCATGAACGTCCGTCCGGTCGCTCTTGTGAACGCGACATCTCAGGAAGGCTTTGAGGGACTTTCTCCAAACTTTGCATAAGTGTCCACTCTGACTCAAGGACGGACTGATTAGATATTTGGAGGTTAAAGGTCAAAGTCTCTGTGACCTGAACTATCTCAAGAATGCATTGAGGGATTTTTGTCAAATTTGGCACAAACCTGCATTTGGACTAGAGTTTGAATTGGTTAAATTTTGTACAACAAAGGTCGCTGTGAGCTCACACTTAAAACTTAAAACATAAAACTCAGTGCTCATTACTTCCTCTCCCAAAATACCAGCAGAACAAGAAGACTTCCTGTTCCAATCAGAATACTCCCAAACACAATTGGTTTTGACAATACTCATGTTCAGGTTTGTACAACTAAAAACTGAGTTATCAATAATCTAAAATATAAATATCAAATATAAAACTCTTCATTATCTTTATTTGACCATTTCTTGTGATTTGATTAAATTTATTTAACATTTTTCACTATTTCCAATATTTTTATTCACTTGTGTTTATTCTATCCAACAGTTTGATCTACCTGCACTTCACCAGCTGTATAATCCAGAGTTTATTACAAAACATGCACGTAACCTTTGAAAATAATAAGAATTATACCAATCAAACTCGCACAAAAACCAGCCCAGCCCTTCTTCTTGACCCACCACTGTGCTTTGTAAGCCTTCCCTGTTTAACATTTGAATACAAGTTGTAATCGAAGATGGAGTCCTTCCAATCTCCTCTCTCGTTTAAAAAATGACCCCCCCACACACACAAACACATACACAAAAAAAGTCGTGTTCCCTCTTAAAGGCTCAACTGGGAGGGCAAAAATGTCCAAATGCCCTGATGATTTCAGTTCATTATATGCTCCCGAGGTGCATATTCGCTGGCTGATTCAGGCAACATCTTAAAAGAGATTCAAGTTGTTGGTCTGACTCAGAGTTAATAGAAAAAGAAGAAGGGCCCGGAGCCTGACAGAGGATCAGACACCCACAGAAAAAGGAGATGATCAAAAGATGCATCGTGCTTCAGATTCTCTCCTCTCTGCAGTGAATATCAACAGATTTTATCCACTCTAACAGACAAGAGTCAGCAGTATGTTTCGGGTGGTTTTGGCGGTGGTGGCGGGTCTTTATGCGGACATTTCTTTGCATAAAGAAACAATCACAGGCTAAATCGTGCGCTGGAGCCGGGCAGATCAAGACATCCGGGTTTAAACCTCTTACCTCGGCCTGGGAGCTGACATAACACGCTGCTTAATGCTTCAACCACTTTCCTTGTTTACTGTTCTCTCTCTGCACGCCCAGCAGTGGCTTCACGTCAGCACAACGCTCCTATTCTCAAAACTAATGCTGCGCTGGTAACAGGAAGATTTAGATGATGCTGCTCGGACTCTGCAGGCCGGATGTTTACCCACAACTATCAGCTCAGTCGAGTCTGAGATCTTCAGAGATTCACATAAAACACTCAACGTCAACAAAAATCCATGATCAGCAAAGCAACCAGTTACCTTTTAGATTCTCAGAGTTTGAAGAAAGTTCAGGAGCCAAAATATCATCACGTCATGTTATCTCGTTAGTATTTATATGGTTACATAAGTGTGCAAAGCGTGAGTCATCATCATCAACACGCTAGAAGTCAGACAAGATGTAACTTTAGTGCAGTGTTGCTTTGAGCAAAATGCTAAAACTACCGTGCTAACATGCTCAGGATGACAATGGTAACATGCTAATCATATAATCATGTTTGTGGCTGTGGGATTCCGACCTGAAGCAATTTTATTTTCCAATCATGGGGGTTTGGGTATGGGGAAAGATAGGGTTGTGGTCACATGTGTAAGGGTACAGATACACCTCTGTCAGCACCCGATTTACCAACATAGAACAGCTTCCCTTTCCCGATTTTCATGATGTTCCCAAGATTTAGTCAAAATTGATAGTAAAGGTGTTTAAGATTTGTTTAAATGCTCATTTCTGACACATTTCTGGCTGCTTTTGTCGCACATTTAGGAACTTGATGGTGGAGTTTGAGAGTCAGTCTAATGGTCCTTTTACTTTCCAAAACCTACATGGACGTCCACTTGTTTGTTCTCAAAGAAACTCAACTTAGCATTTTTTTGAGCTTTCATGTTGCCTCCTATTGCTTGTTCACACACCCTTTTTCCAGTGCGTTTGTGACATCACGCATCATGCAACGTAAGGCAAAGAGGGAGGTGGCAAAGGCTAAACAGAGGGCATATGATGAGCTGCATGAGAGGTTGGACACTGAGGAAGTAGCAAAGGATCTTTATGTCTGGCGAGACAAGTGAGGAGAGCGTGCTGAGAAGATGGAAGAAGAACTTTGAGGAGCTGATGAATGAAGAAAATGAGAAAGAAGGTGGAGGAGGTAGAAACTGGAACAAGAAGTTGGAAAGATTAGTAAAGATGAAGTGAGAGAAGCTTTGAAGAGGATGAAGGCAGTTGGTTCTGATGAGGTAGAAGCAGTTCAACGTGATCTTGGACAGTGAGAAGATGCCTAAGGAATGGAGGAAAAGTGTTCTGGTGCTGATCTTTAAGAACAAGGGTGATGTGCAGAGTTGTAGCAGCTACAGATGGACAAAGCTGTTGATCCACACAGTGAGGTGGAGAAGTATAGAGAAGGTCAGAAAGAGCTGCATTGTGTCTTTGTGGATGTAGAGAAAGCCTATGACAGGGTGCTGAGGGAGGAACTGTGGTTCTGAATGAGGCAGAGAAGTCTGTTAGACTGGTGCAGGAGATGTATGAGAGCAGTATGACAGTGGGGAGGTCGCTGCAAGAGTGACGGAGGTGGATCGAGGATCGGCCCTGAGCCCCTTCTTGTTTGCTGTGGTGATGGACAGACTGACAGATGAGGTCAGGCAGGAATCTCCGTGGACGCTGATGTTTGCAGATGACACTGTGATCTGTAGTGTGAGCAGGGAGCAGGTGGAAGAACACCTGGAGAGGTGGAGGTCTGAACTGGAAAGAAGAGGAATGAAAGTCAGTCGTAGCAAGACAGAATACATGTGTGTGAATGAAAGGGAGGCAGGTGGAACAGTGAGGTTACAGGGAGGAGAGATGGAGAAGGTCCATGAGTTTAAGTACTCAGTGTCAACTGTTCAGAGCGACGGGGAGTGTTGGTAAAGAGGTGAAGAGAGTGGGTGGAGAAAAGTGTCGTGGAGTAGAAACAAACAAAAGGAGTAGAAACAAAAGTGAAAGGAAGGTTTACAAGAGGGTAGTGGGACCAGCAGGGGTGTTTGGTTTGGAGACGTTTGAACCGACCAAAAGAAAGGAGACAGAGCTGGAGGAGGCAGAGTTAAAGATGCTGAGATTCTCTTTGGGAGCGACGAGGATGGACAGGATGAGGAACGAGCACATCAGAGGGACGGCACAGGTTTGACTTTTTGAAGACAAAGTTAGGGAGGCCAGGTTGAGGTGGTTTGAACATGTGCAGAGGAGGGACAGAGGATATATTGGTAGAAGGATGCTGAAGATGGAGCTACCAGGCAGGAGGTAAAGAGGAGATTGATGGATATGGTGAGAGAGGGTAAGAATTTCCCCCAGACTTTCATCAGCACGGGGGTGAGATGATGAGTGAATAATCATTTTTGGGTGGACTGCTCCTTTACAACACAGCACTCAGAAAGACATCAATACACTTAACTCCACCCTGTCCTGATGAGGATCACCATGTCCTTGCTTGAATAGTGACTTTAAATTATAATTCTGTGTGGATTAACATCATTATCATCAGGTTTGACCTCGGTGTGGACCTGCAGTCCTGCAGTAACCCGAGGAACAAATCTGCGTGTAGTCTAAGTGTCTACCCTCACAGGCAGGGACGGAAGACTTTAAGACGCAGCTCCTCTGCATGTTTCAGAAGGGTTTAAGTTAAGTTTGGGGACATTAACACCTTCATCCCCTCCATATGAATATGAAGCAAAAATAGAGTCTCAGCAGGCAGGGAAACATATTTAAGCATATTATCTCCTCCCCCCACCAGTTTTTAAAGTTTAATCAGAAGAGGAAATTGGAAAAGGCTTCGTCTCTCCTCCACCCGCTGCTGCTTCACACAGACTCATTCAGAAAATTTGTCTCACAAAGATTCTGGCTCTTCTCAGACAGGATGTTGTTTATCAAAACAAAGCCACTTCATCTGTAAGTGGATAAACAGGAAGCTGCACAAACATTCACTCTTCACCTTGTTCACGCCAAACTTATCATGTTTGATTTATATCTGTCAGTTCAACGTCCAGTCTTACTGTAATTCATGATGAAAACATCGTTAGAGCGCCCCTTGTGGCCGTTTTGGATGTGGAGTTGTGACACCTTCATAATGTTTTTTTTTGTCCAACCAAAGCAAGGTTTCGTTTCGTTTCGTTTTCTTCCGCTTATCCGGGTCCGGGTCGCGGGGGCAACAGCCTGAGCAGGGAGATCCAGACGCTCCTCCCCCCAGCCACTTCCACCAACTCCTCCGGGGGGACACCGAGACGTTTCCAAGCCGGCCGAGAAGCCGCACTCTCCTCTCCAGCACCCTGGAGTAGACCTTCCCAGGGAGGCTGAGGAGTGTGATTCCCCGGTAGTTGGAACACACCCTCTGGTCCCCCTTCTTGAAAAGGGGGACAACCACACCTGTCTGCCACTCCAAAGGCACAGTCCCCGATGTCCACGCAATGTTGCAGAGGCGTGTCAACCATGACAGCCCTACAACATCCAGAGCCTTGAGGAGATCGGGACGGATCTCATCCACCCCAGGGGCGCTGCTGCTGCGGAGTTGTTTGACAGCCCCGGCGACCTCGACCCCAGTGATGGGAGAGCCCAGCCCAAAGTCCTCCAGCTGTGCCTCTTCTTCAGAATGCGTGTTGGTGGGATTGAGGAGATCTTCGAAGTATTCCTTCCACCGCCGAACTATAGACTCAGTTGAGGTCAGCAACTCCCCTCCCACACCGAAGACCGTGTGGACGGGGTTCCGCTTTCCCCTCCTGAGTCGCCGAACAGTTTGCCAGAATTTCTTCGGCGCCGACTGGAAGTCTTGTTCCATGGCCTCACCAAACTCCTCCCACACCCGGGTTTTTGCCTCAGTGACCACCCGAGCCGCAGATTGCTTGGCCTGCCGGTAGCTGTCTGCTGCCTCGGGAGTCCCACAGGCCAGCCATGATCTGTAAGTCTCCTTCTTCAGCTTGACGGCCCCTTTCACCTCTGGTGTCCACCAGCGGGTCCTGGGGTTACCGCCACGACTAGCACCAGCGACCTTGCTACCACAGCTTCGAGCAGCCGCCTCGACAATGGCAGCGCGGAACATGGGCCACTCAGACTCCATGCTCCCCACTACCTCCGGGATGTGGTTGAAGCTCCTCCGGAGGTGGGAGTTGAAGACCATTTTCACAGGGTCCTCAGCCAGACGTTCCCAGCAGACCCTCACTATTCGCTTGGGCCTACCTGGTCTGTCCGGCTTCTTCCCCCGCCACCTGATCCAACTCACCACCAGGTGGTGATCAGTTGACAGCTCTGCTCCTCTCTTTACCCGAGTGTCCAGCACATACGGTCGCAGATCAGATGATACGACTACAAAGTCAATCATTGACTGTCGACCTAGGGTGTTCTGGTGCCAAGTGCACTTATGGACACTCTTATGGCTGAACATGGTGTTAGTTATGGACAAACTGTGACTAGCACAGAAATCCAATAACTGAACACCACTCGGGTTCCGATCGGGCAGTCCGTTCCTCCCAATCACACCCCTCCAGGTCTCGCTGTCATTGCCCACATGAGCGTTGAAGTCTCCCAGTAGGACGATGGATTCCCCAGTAGGGGCACTCTCCAGTACCTTTTCCAAGGACTCCAAAAAGGGTGGGTACTCTGAACTGCTATTTGACGCATAGGCACAAACCACAGTCAGGACCCATTCCCCAACCGGGGAGCTATTAATAAGCCCACGCCTGCTCTCCGCCTCTCACCTGGGACAACTCCAGCATAGAACAAAGTCCAACCCCTCTCAAGAAGACTGGTTCCAGAACCTGAACTGTGCGTTGAGGTTAGGCCGACTATATCTAGCCGGTATCTCTCAACCTCTCGCACAAGCTCAGGTTCCTTCCCCATCAGAGAGGTAACATTCCATGTTCCGATAGCCAGCTTCAGCAACCGGGGATCGGACCGCCAAGGCCCCTGCCTTTGACTGCCACCCGATCCACATAGCACCGGACCTCTATGGCTCCTCCTGTGGGTGGTGGGCCCACATGAGGACGGACCCATGTCTCCTTTTCGGGCTGAGCCTGACCAGACCCCATGGAAAAAGGCCCAGCCACCAGGCGCTCGT
>KV751377.1:3166463-3211762 GCA_001698575.1 Mola mola | reverse complement strand
CTTTGTCTGGCCCCTCACCTAAGACCAATTTGCCTTGGATGAACCTACCAGGGGCAAACAACCCCCGACAACATAGCTCATAGGATCATTAGGGCACCCAAACCCCTCCACCACGGTAAGGTGGCGGTTCCAGGAGGGGCCAAAGCAAGGTGAATTTTTTTAATTTATTTCATTCACTCATTTACAGTCCTTACTGAAACTTACAAAATGAGAGCTGTATCATTATAATTCATATTTTTTTAACCCGTAAAATACCCCCTGTGATTTCTGTTAGTTGGTGGAGGAGCAATTATCGCTTTCATTCATTTCTATTATTTAAACGAATTATTACAAAGTAAAATTATCCTCACAGACAACTTATTTATGTGTTTCCTTATGTTCTAAACATTTTCTTATTTTTATTTTGAATGTGAAGCATGTTGTGATTCCTATCCAAACACTCAGCAACCTACGTATGTACGCGTCATAATGGTGACGTCAGTGAGGAGGCGGGGCGCTCCGTCCAAACGTGAGGCGCGCGGCAGGAAGTGCGTGACACGCAGCTGGAGGCAAGCAAGCGAGCGAGCGGCGGCGCGTGGACTCGCGGGTTCTGGTTCTCCTCCTCCGGTTCTCTGCGCGACATGTGGGCGCGAGCTGTGGTGTGCGCGGCGCTGCTGTCCGCGCTGTGGCCGACGGGAAGGACGGAAGCCGGGAGGGACGAGCGAGACGTGCAGGACCAAAACTACTCCACCTCCAACAGGCTGGTGCGTGCGGTTCCGTTTGCGTTGACGTTCTCTGTGCGCGTGTTCGGGTCTTATCTTCTTAAAAAGCACTGTACAGATCAAAACAATAATAATAATCAGGTAAATAAATATGTCGGAACTGCAAATGATACTTGATTAATCGATTAATCTGAACGCCTTCCTTTCACTCAAACACTCCAAATATTGTCTGATTCTACTTTTATATATATATATAGGTCAAATCTCAAAAAAGTGAAATTCCATATTCATGACAGTAAAGGGAAATATTTCAGGATTGTTTTGTTTGAATGTTGATCATTGTGATTTGTACAGTTACTGTGAAATATTCTAATGCTTTCGAGATGTTGAGTTTTTACCTGTAGGTCATAATTATCAAAATTAAAATAGTCAAATTCTCAAGACATTTCAGTTTATGTGTGATGAGTCAAGAACAGGCCATATTAAATTTTCACTTTCTGAAATAACTGATCTATATTCAGTTTGTTTAATGTACTGCACTGTAGTAAAGGTATTGAGCATCTTCGTTGATGATATATTTAATTTCAGATTAACAGCACAGATCAAAAACCTGCGAGTGACAGAAGTCCAAATGAAGACGACCGACTGTTAAATACCAGCAATGTTTAATCGATCAATCGATTCCTCCGTTTCTCTGCTCTCTTTGTACATTTTAACATCTTTACATACAACTGATTGTCTTCGGGTTTTTTGGGAATAAAATCTGACTTTTGAGCAGTTAACCAGTGAGGAGGAAATAACAAACAGGTGAATCAGTAATTACATCCATCGATCAACTTATGTTGTAAATAATTTGCAACCCTGAAATAAATAATGGTCTGTTTGAAGTCATTTTGAAGCCAAAATAACAGAAATATGTTTATTTAAGTGTTATATCAAATTTAATCAATGAGGATTTTTTTTCCCGTGGACTGAAACTAATGAATGGTTATCCAGACGATAAGAGAGAGAAAATCATGCCTGACTGATTACTGGCATTATTATGCAGAACTTTAGACTATTATTGTATTATAATTATGGATAGTTAAATTAGCAGTTGGTAGACGTGGATTAAGTAAATCATCAGAAATAACTAGTGCAAATGTCATAAATTGTCATAAAATGGAGTTACTGTTATTTTTGTACAGTCGGTCATCAGCTCCACAGTACAATATGAAAAGTCAGCTGTTCGTGTGTTTGTGTGTGTGTGTGTGTATGTGTGCGCGTGCGTGTGCGTGTAGCTCGGAGCGCTGCACGAGGTGCTGGAGAGACTGCAGACCAACAGGATAAATCCCTGGGAGAAGAAGTATGGACAGGTCCCCTCCGTGAGTCACACACCATCTTTGTGAGGACACTCACTGACACGGTGCAGGAAAGAACCAATCACAGGACATAATGTTGGATGAATCAGGTTAGCTGGTTACTACAGCAACGGTCGTAGCTCTGCTGAACACAGCTAAACACTGAAGACTGATTGACAACTGGACGCCATGACATTATTGGTTGAAATTTGCCTTTACATGGTCGTGTAATTTCACGTGACAGCTGGTTTTACCAGGAAGAAAACAGGTAAAAGTACAAAAACGTGTTTTTTGTCATTTTTTTGGCCTGTATTCTATGGAAGATGTGATCTAAATGATCTAAATTAAAAATTAAAATTACACTTTGTCTTCTCAGGAGGACTTTAACCATCATAACTAAATGCGTAAACCTAAAACACAATCTTAACCCTCAAAAAGTCCTTTAAAGCTGTGCAGACCATTCAGAATTTCGTGGCAAAGGTCCTCACAAAACTAGTTTCAAGTTGACCTTTTGTCCACACAATGATGGAAATACACTCACACACATGCTGCTACTTCTATCTTTGCGGAGACACTGACCCGTCTCCATACATCAACCATCACAGCTACATCTTAAACCTAATTCGACACCAAAAGCCAGTTCTAACCTAGAACCAGGTCTTAACTCTCAACAGTCTCTTTAGAAATCATCAATTGTCCTCACGATGTTGGATAAAATCAAAACATGTATCAACTCAGAAACGTGTGCCCCTCCCCCCCTCCATTTGAACAGTTCTGAGACGAGACACTTGATTAAAGGACCAGTCCGACTCGAAATGATGTTGCCAGCACACGAGTCCAGGATTTTTCAGCCTAATTTTTACACAGTGGGAGGACGTGGAGATGCAGCAGCCATTTTTGTTTCTATACTGTTAAAAACCAACAAACTGGAATGACTGAACTGAAATGTGAACATGGAGGTGTTAACTTGTTCATGAATGATTTAAACCAAAGGCGTTGTGTCAAAGTTTAAAAACCAACCGAATACTTTGTCACACAACTTTTCAATGTCATAGTATTTATTAAATATACAGTATATCATCAATGTACTTCAGAATTTAAAGTACTGCATTCAGTATTTCACAAAATATCTCAATGTGATCGATAAATGTACTTGGGTATCAAAAGAAATGTAATTATAAACAGAATTCAAACCTCCATTATATTTGATCCTCTGATAAAAATGCAAATACTGCTCTCCTGTACTCGTGTCTCAAAAAATTAGAATATTGGGATTTTTCATTATTCGAGATCGAACATTGTCAAACAATATATTTGAGTTTTCACATGTAAACTAAAATGTGTCACGCATTTTGCTATTTTAATTTTGATACTTATGAAGTACAGCTCAAAAAAACCCCCAAAGTATTCCAATATTTCAGTGTAACTGTACACGTAATCATCAAAATAAAAACAAAAATAGTAAACATGTAATGAATATAGAATAACTGAGCTTTTTGATTGATATGAACCAAACACTCTATCACTTTGTTTTTGAGATGCACGCTTGTTTCCGAGTGTGTACTTCATGCATTTCCTGTGTGTCCTGTCGTCAGTGTGACCTCGGGGAACACTGTGCCGTCAGGAAAGGATCTCGCATCGGGAAGATGTGCGACTGCCCCCGAGGAGCGTTCTGCAACTTCTTCCTGCTCAAGTGCTTATGAGCCAATCACATTAAATCTCCATATCTCACAAGGTGCATTTGAACATGTACATGTTTCAAATATATAAATGACGTAAAGTCATACTTTAGAGTGTTATTAACCGTCTGGTTGAGGACCAACATGTTGTGTTGCATTAAAGGAGGTTTATCTCACTTTGTTTAGCGACTGCTGTTTCATTCACCTCAGTTTCAGCTCCGGTGTGTTCTGGGAATGAGTCAGAAACAACCTTATTACAGTCCCACTCTCAGCCAGATCAACTGTCAAATAGCGCACGCTGAGGGAGTGACGCCTCATTTCCTGCTCAGGAAACCATTT
Organism: Mola mola; assembly: GCA_001698575.1. Taxonomy (NCBI): domain Eukaryota; kingdom Metazoa; phylum Chordata; class Actinopteri; order Tetraodontiformes; family Molidae; genus Mola; species Mola mola. The sequence goes on along the minus strand of KV751377.1, from coordinate 3,207,703 downwards.
TTTAACTTGGATTTTATTGAGGAAATAGTTTTCTGCTCGCTGCCAATTATAATATGGTGCTTTAACTTTCCTAATCACACCTGTTAAATAATTCAGACAATAGGCATGGACGGATCGATACTGCGATAATCAGCTTCTCATTTAGCATCAATTTATTTAAAAAATAAATCAATGTAAATTATAGCATAAACCTGATGTAGCAGAAATCTAGAAGTCTTATTAAAATGCAGTTGTGAACATTTCTAATTGTTTAATCTGACTTTTTCCATTAGATTCTTTTAAAATGACACTATTTGCTTTTGTGATAAATGTATTGTCTGTCCGATGCCTTTAAAACAGTCACATCCCCTTCAAAGAAATTGTGATGCATCAGCAACAATAAAATTCCAAGCACAGATGAGCCATTTTATACTGAACTGCACCCAACCAAACGTGCATCTGCTCGTGGATGAGACGCCGACTTTAATCTGTCGGGTCAGCAAGTGTCATCTGGTTCAATTATAGAAGGCAGAAATCTCCAAAACTGAGCAACTCACACCTAAGCTGTAAATTTGAGTATTTCTACACGTACGCTGACATTACAGATGTGATTAAAATGAAAAACGAGGCCTAAATGGTCTCAAAATAACCTTTTTAAAGTGAAACATGTTTATTCCTGTGATTAGGAGAAAAGAAATGTCAGTAATTAAGATAAATCTACAGAGAAAACGTGCTTTGACACCACAACAAGAAGAGCCCAATTCTGCCAGAACATTTTCCTCATTTATTCAAACATGCTTCTATCTTCATTACTAAAAGAAGTCATTAAACACCGGTTTAACAAAACAATCCTGCACAGCAGAGATTTTGTCCCAAACGGTTTTATTAGGAAGAAACTTTACACATGTCTAGACTCCTCGGGGCTGCCTGAAGTTCATGCCGACGGTGGGCTGGGTGACCTGCAGGTTGGACAGACTGCCGAAGTCCTGGAACACAAGGAAGGAATACTGGTGTGGGTGCAAAGTGCAAGACATGACAAAAAGAAGCAGCATTTAGCTGGGAAAAGCTGTATGAGAGCACCAGGGTCTGAGAGGAACAAGAGATCCTTCAAACACGGGAAAGGCTCGCACGTTTCTCTTCCTGCATTATCAATGACCTGGCCACCAAAATGCCATGACCACTTTCGATACAGGACAGAGGAGAGAGATGACATGTTTGGGAAGATTCAGTTGATCACTGCATTGAAGTGTTTGTGTGTCAAAAAACATCACGTGCTTACTCAGGAAAAAAAAAAAGCATTTCCACCAGTTGACTGATATTTAAACATACTGACATTCACAACTGCTTTCATACAGTTTAAAGGAACCTGTTAAAGTGACACACAATTTAACTTTAATTTACTGTTATTAAATTTCATATTTTAGTCATACTATGCTCTCTTTGTTCACTAATACAAGAATACAGTGGGGTTCCTCTAACAACAGAATGGTAGTACAATGTGTGTGGTGAAGGAAAGTGAGCAGGAGAGTGAAGAAGAAGCAGCAGCAGCAGCAGCTAGCTGCTAGTTAGCAGTGTTTTAAATGTTATTTGAGAAGCCAAGTTGTCAATAAATGAAGCTCCAACTTGCCCACACCGAGATGGAGTCCACCATTAACATTTTAGTCTCATCTCGTTAACAAAAGTTTGAATGCAATGAGGAGGTGCTGGCTGTTAGCTGAGCTGGGGCAAAGACAGAAGCGACACATCTAACACAGCATACGCACTGATTGTTACACTGTGCACCCAGCAGAGGTGTTTTGCCACGTTTGTAGTGCCCGAACTACTGCACGAAACATGTTTCTGAGAGGTGTTGCACTTGGACGATTCCGACTCGACATCTTAACAAAATTAAGCCAAGCTTTTGAGTGTCTGCGGTCCTGATAGCGTACAATTCTAACTTTATGTAGACTCGTGTCGTGTGCAAAGGTTATTTAGGAATCGATTGGCAGAACCGAAATTAAAATTTCTTAATGATTCTGAAGGGATTGAAACTTTGGAACCAGGTTTCGATACACGTCTTTTGTCATTTACTGGGACGGGTGAGGTGAGTAAGAGTTTTCTTTCACTGGAGCTCAGCAGCCACTTCTGTGCTTGCATCCAAACAGAAACTTCTGGAGCTGTTCTCGCATAAGCTAATCATCGACGTCACCACGCGTGACAAAAGCAGACCGATACAGTGAACGATCTGGAACAGCAACTGGCTGTCCGACATAACGGCATTAACATGCTGATATTCCTTAAAACATGTAAATTTCAAGCCAGGGACACTAGCTGCACTGTTTTTGTTTAAAGAGATTCACCCTATAATTTTAGGAATTCAATTTTAGTTTATTTGATTTGGAAATTGTTTTGAATACCAATTTTTCTATTTTATAAATATATATCCAAAGACGATACATTCGACAGTTTTAACCTGTAAAGTTACTGTCAGGAAGAAGTATCGTGCAAAAAGCAGAGAACTGTAGAGACTCACCAGCAGCTTCAGCATCTCCTTGGTGTCGGGATCAACTTCAATGAGCTCCTGGTCCAGAGCAGAAACCTGCACAGGTGCACACACACACACACACACACACACAGAGTTAGACATCAACATCCGTTAGCAAGCTTGTCTCTTCAACAAACATGGCCTCTTAATAAAAATGTGGCACATCGCTTCATTCCTGATTATATCAGTACTATTATGAAGGAAAGAAGCTAATGTGGTGATAGAAATATTAAGCAAACAGCTGACAGTCACTGCTAACAGCGCTACAGTGGTGATCACTTTAAGATCAGTCGCTCTGCAAACCACAGTAACACGGACAAAGTGCGACAACAAACTTGACCCCACCCCTCACTTTTATAATTTAACTAAAGTAATCAGAAATCCTGACTGAGTCTGCAACTGAGAATAAATTATCTGACGTTTAAACATTTTCCCACATTAACTGAGCAGTGCACATGCAGACGGTCAGAATCAGTTTGTCTGAGAGCATCAGGGTCTGAGAGGAACAGTTGATCCTTCAAACACGGGAAAAGCTCACAGGTTCTTATTCCTGTACTATCAATGACCTGGTGACAGGACGCCATGATCACTTTCGATACAGGAGACCGTGACAGCAGTGAGCATACAGAATTAACCACACAGCACAGATTGCCTGAAGTTATCGTAAAGACAGACAGCCCGACTCATTCTGAGCCTGGTTGGTGTTTTTGCTGCATACAACCAACCAGATACTGTACAGCACATGGACGAAGCGTCCGACAGTCAAATTGAAGCAGTGTAGATGTGTCCTAAACCAGCACTCTAAATTCCTGCAGCATGTGATTTCACTGGCCGCAGAAACGAGTAAGGAGTCAGTGAAGTACAGCAGTAGATGTATAGCTGAAACAGGGCTAAACAGCTGTAAACAGCTTCAGAGGGGTTTCACAGTCGCTATAAACACACAGCCACGTTTTAACTTTTAGCAACGTCATTTAACTCATTGATCATAGCCAATTAAGCTAATAAGCACAGCAAAGATGAGTCAAGTGTCGTATGTAGATGGGCGAGCAGGTCCATAGTGTTGTCAGAGCTGTCCCTCAGGCCTCCCCATGTCATAATACATAACTGGTAGTTCAGAAACCAGCATGTGATGTCAGGGATGGTCTGCACTTGTATGCAACAGCTAACTTCAACCAAGAAACCGCACAAGTCAGTGATCAGACAGCTGCTCAGTATTGTTCAAGCCATTTACACTTTCTGAGTTTTATTTTAAGTTCTGGTATCTTCTGGTATCAGGTGGAAAGAGGTTTTCCCATCCGATCAGGTGTTCTGTCATGTCATCTGTCATGTCGCTGAAACTCAAAGGTCACGCTGCCAGGAGACACTCCTTCTAGAGAACTTGTAGCTAACAGATGGAAAAAAGGGCACTATCCAGGCTGAGCTCACAACACAGAACCTGTCACGGTCCAGTACTCCAACACGACACCTCTTTTGGTTCCAGTGAGGTTGAATAATACAAGATGGTCCGGTGTGCGTGTTCAGTTTAAAGCTGAATACCAATATGAACTGAATCCATGTCATAAACAGCCAAAGTCTGCCTGGGTTGCACAAAACCTGGAAAAACTCATTATCATATCTGATATAATGTATATGTGTGGGATATGAGAAATACACATGAAATTTCAGATACATGCACAATGACGCTATATTTGAGAGAAAAATTCTCTTAAGTTTACAAATCACCCAGCACACATTCCAGGACATTCTAACACACAATCCTCTCCAGTGGAAGCTACATCAGGAAAAGCAGAACTCCCAGGAGCCTCATTGTTCGACTAGACAACACATCTATGGCTGACAACTGATCCTGCATGACGTGTTGAAATCTTCATTTAAACACACGGTAAGAGACAAACTAAGCGGGTCAGTAACTTTTGGATGTTTGATAACTCTGCCATGTACTACAACACAAACAGTAACTCCACAAGTTTCTCTGAACCATTGTGTTTTAATTACCGGAACTAATGTCGATACCATCCCTACACATCCTGTCGGCACCAGTTGACAGATTAATAAACTTCTGCGTTTGCTGATGGAAACCTCCGGTCCAAACAGCCTTCACTGACCTCTGGTACGTAGTTGTCCCTCCTCTCTCTCTCCTCCTCCTGCAGTTTGATGGAGATGCCTCTGACTGGACCCCTCTGGATCCTCTTCATCAAATGTGTCACATACCTGCATCAAACAGACAAAGATTTCACAGAACGAACAATACAAACAATCAACATGGCTCTGCACTGGCACTGTGACCCATTATTTTCAGTAAATGTTGAGTGTCTGGGAGCACCAGGGTTTGAGAGGAACAGACAATCCTTCAAACACGGGAAAGGCTCGCAGTTTCTTCTTCCTGTACTATCAATGACCTGGCTACAAAGATGCCTCGATCACTTTCGATACAGGGCGGCCCGCATTCAGCCCAGAACTCACCCGGCGATCTTGTTGCGGAGCTTCTTGCTGGGGATGATGGCGATCTCCTCACACACCCTCTTATTGGTGTGGAAGTCGCTACCCAGCCGGGTGTAATATTTCTCAATGATGACCCTGGCGGCCTTCTTCACCGTCTTGGTCCTGACTCGTCCCTGCAAGATAACCACACATCACAGATTCAGATCAGCATACCTAAATCAAAAGTGGAGATGGTTTTTATCGAAGGCAATCACAGGGGGATTATGGATCTAACATGGCTAAAACAAAGGGGCGGTTGCACCATAATAGAATCGACGCTTAAAATAGCTATGAATCTGTTGTCACAAATGTTGGGAGAGCATCAGATTTTTAGAGCCAGTTTACGTGTTGACCAAATTTGTGAATAAATCTGCCCGGTGGTCTCATTTTATGCCTCCGGGAGAAACAACGCTCGCTGCGTTCAGTGCAGAGAAGCTAACTCCCAGGTTGAATTACAGAGCTAGCTAACAGCGAGCATCCATTATCAATATTTTCACACTGAGGCCTTTGGTCTAATTCATTAAGATGTGTTGTTATTCAGTGGTTCCGGTCCAATTAATCAGGTAAGACATGAACGGACATCTCATTCAGCTCCGCTGCTTCGGTTAGCCGCAGCGCTCCGCTAATACACGACCAAATAAAACGCTTCCTTCGTGTCATCTAGCGTCAATATCACGATTAACATGAGTGGCGAACATTCCGGTGTCCGCAGATGAAACAACCGTGACATAAAAACCGCTAATGATCCGAGATTGCATTAGATAGCTCAGGGCGACATGCAACAATTACCCACCATGTTGGATCGGGCTGGCAGAAGAGGACTAGCAGACTTCCGGCGGAAGTTTAAATCCACTGACGGAAGTTGAGAACACCATCAACTTACTGTTGCTGCGCCATCTGTCATATGGAGGCTTGAACTACCAAAACAACAATTCAAATTACTTCATTTTATCAGAAATCAGTGTAAGGAATTAGTGTCAGAAAGACAAGACAAATCGTAAATAAAATTAAGACAACGGCCACACGAGAGATCATCTTTGCTCATAGCTGCCTGTAATATTATGACAAAACTACCACTTTTACTCATGTAAGAGTAGGATCACTGTAATATGACATTATTCTATAACAACAAAGAGTATATTGTTGTCTTAAGTATCAAAATAAAAGTACTGATAATTCATAAAAATAAGCGGCGCAAATACATCATTACACTTGCAACAATGTGTAGCATCAACTTTGAAATTTCAAGGATCTGTTGGGATCATTTGTGAAGGACATTCTAAAGATGCATCCTTGTAAGTTTGTTGTCAGTTTTGCAAAAACACAGGGAGGAGATTTACAGATTTTGAAAAACAAGGTGAGTGATCGACCGTACAATTTCTACCAGGTCAAAGCATATTTCGTTTTTTACTAAATAATCCCCACATTTTGGTGGAGGTTGCAAAGTGGAAGTACATAGGATTGAGTTGTGAAGTTTAAAAGATTGAAACTTTCAGGAATATAAGCACACGAAGCTACTCTGGGGAAGTTTGGCACTTGACTGGACCTGTGTGTAGAAAGTGGAAAAAAAATGAAAAAAATTGGGGAAATAAAAACAAAAACTGGCAGCTCTGCTGAGCGTTGAAGAGATAAAAGCAGAAATCAGACCAGAAAATATTTGTCACACAAAGGTTTATTGCAGAATACATTCTCAGTGATTCTTAGTAAGAAACATTCCTGTGCTTGGAAGAATAACTGACTTAAACTGTTACAAAATGCTTCGCATACAAAAATCTGTTTACTTCCTCAGCAGCAAACAGACCACGACCCTTCGTTAACGGCTCAGCCAGAGAGAAGACTTTTCATCACCGGCTCTTAAACATCACGTGGACCACTGAATCGTCCACACCGATCAATAGAATCAACTCAATCTGGTTTTGGTGTCTCTGGATAATGTCTAATCACGCTTTCACTTCATTCGTGTGAATTGATTGATTCATCGAGTAAAACCAGATGTCTCGTTTAATTCTATCACTGGACACAATATTCTGGGTGAACTGTTCTGTGTAAATACAGCTAGAGATACTTGTTCTTTTCTTGCCTATTTCTCTATTTCTACTGAACTACACCTCAGAGGGAAGTCCTGCTATTCATTCAAATGTTTTAGTTACTGGTTACTCTATAAGTTCACACAATTAAAACTGAATACAATCAACATTTACATTCTCTATTATTGTACAATATTGCATTAGATAGTAGATACTAGTCTAACTAAAGTACATCTCATGTTGTCAAATCACTACGTCTTACTTACTTACTTAATTGTTTCATTTATCTTAAACAGCTTCCCAAACTTTTGTACTGCTTCTTCAGCGATTTTATGTTTGGTACAATAATGGACAAAAGTGTGCAGAAAATCAGTTAAAACACCCCTGAATGTGCTATTTTATCAATTTTCTTGGGTTTCTTAAAAGTTTTGTGTCGGCCCACAAACCTGAGTTTCCTCTCCATCACGTCAGCATAACAACCATTTCAGCTCATAATGAAAGAAGCTGTTTGATGTCCCAGGTCAAAGGAAAAAATATCTAAATTATGGTTATTCTGATTTTTTTTTTTTTGGTTGTGTACTTGTTTGTATCACAAACGGACATTCCACGGTCTCCTCAGATAAAGTGCTGACAAGATTACTAGTTTTCTTTACATGCAGTTAAAATGACTGTTATTACTGTAATTAGTTCCTATTGAAATGAACAACTTGCATTACAGTGGAGGCACTCAGACAGACGGTCTGCAGTGTGTCAGTCGCTCAGACGTGCGTAACACTGCTGGGAACGTGCACGTGCTTAATGTGACAGTCTTTGTGCTGGAAATTAGGCTTCAAGTCTTAAAGGGAAACGCGCACACGTGCGTCTGAAACGTGGCGTATTTACTGAGCGAGCCTCAGTGTAGCAGCTGGTGTTTTAAAGTGTGTCCTGTGGAATTATGGCCTTCTTTTCCTGTTATGTCGCCTGCTGACCCGCTCGTGAAAAAGTCCAAATACGGAGGTGGGAATATTGCATATGATGGAATCAAGATCAGCCTGCGCTACAATCTCATCTCTGTGTTCACGCCGAAGTCCGTGATGAGCTGTCATGGCAACGGCAGGGGCACCAGCACGTCCACGTAGCAGACGGGGAACAGCCCTGAGCGGCCGCCCAGCGTGCCCTCGTACCAGTCGGCGTCGACCCGATCGGTGAGGACGATGACGTCGCCCTCGCTGAAGTCCAGCTCGCCCTCCCGGTCCGGGTGGAAGGAGTATATCGCCCGGCAACAGGGCTGATCCAGGGCAAGCTTACCGTCAGCTGAGGGAATTCAATTTAATTTAACTGAAATGAACAGAATGAATTGAACACAATTGAACCAATTTATTTAAAACTGAATAAAACTGAACCAAAATGAAGTGAATTTAATGGATGTGAACTGAATTTAAATAAACAGAATCAATCCAAATTGAACGGGTGAAATTATGAGTCAATAAATAAACAAAATATTATTTTTATTAAATTCATCTAATCTGATAAATAACTTTTTAATGGCAATCAATTGCACTTGGTGGAATTACCTTGAAATGAAATGAATTTAATAGAAATTAACTGAACAAAATGCGACTGAGAGGAATTGAACCTAACAGAACTCTACTGAGAGGAACTCAGTTTATTTAAATGAAATTGAAGTGAACAGAATTGCATTGAACTGCACCGCAGTGAATTGAACCGACTTAAAATGAGAGCTGGAGGGAAAACATCAAGCGAGTCACAGTGGAAGCTGCCTATAATTGGTGATTGATCTGAGAATGTGAAAAATGTAATTAGAAATTATGATAAGTTGTGTTTGCATCAGCTGTGGGCAGCAATTTTCTCTTGTACACTAACATACTAACAGAAATTATTAAAATCAGAAACCGATCAACCCTTTTTGGCACCATCTCATCTGAAGGTTCTCAGAGAAATGGTCTTTTCTGCTTGAGATACAGTAATTTGACATAAACGTGAAGTCATCTCACCGTAAGAAGAGACGGGATTGTCAGGTGTGGACGGCGACGTTGTGAGCTGCTCTCCTGTCAAACATACAACATAATACGTAGTTAGATATTTTATTCCAGAGACACATGGAAGTGAACAAATCCTCTAAACCAGAGTGACCTGAGGAAGCTGCAGGTGTGATGGACGGCTGGTGGAAAAATCCAGCTCCGCCGCTCTGTTCACTTCTGATTCTCGTCTTTCTGGACCAGAACCGTCGCTCCGGTTTGTTACTGGCAGCCGTCAACCTGTTTCAATACAGAACATCTAAACTTTATGAAGACACATAAAAACAGATTGAGTGTGCAGCTATTCTGCAGCAACCGTTCAACTACAGTTAAGTCTACAATTATTTGGACACCATTTTTACCATTTTGGCTCTGCACGCCACCACAATGGATTTGAAATAAAACAATCAATCAATGTGACAGAAGATAGTAGATCTCAGTCTTCCTTTAAGAGGTTTTACAATCCATCTGCAATGTGAAGCGACATCAATTTTATAGCCTTTGGGTGAATGTGAGCAGAGAGTATAGCCCTATACACCTCAGAATTCATGCTGATACTTCTGTCAGCAGTACCTCCACCATGGCTGACTGATAGTGTGCTACGCTTCAGATCATGAGCTAAACTTAGAGGCAAATGGAAACATAACGCTTTTGTCTGCGTTTGCTTTGGGGGAAATACAACTTCCATCAAAAAACTGCTAACATGGCTGAAGGTGTATTGGGAACACAAGTAAAGGTGTATTTTCATTTAAGTTCTTTACTTTGGAATTTTTAGCCAACGCTAGTGGCAAAGTTTGGTTTGCTATCAAAAACCTGCAAAACTAAAAGTGTTTAATGCTAATAAGCACATTATGGCATGCTGACAAGCTAAGATGGTAAACATTATCCCTGCTAAACATGTTAGCATTGTAGCATAGTGACATGGGCACGTTGTTATTTTCAGCCCGGGTTTATACAGTATCTCTAACCAGACGGAAATGTGAATAAACTTCTCTGAGTGCAGTGACTTCAGTCCAAATCATCAGAATTACCATGAAATTAACCAAACAATCTCACCCGAGGCCTCTCTCTGTTTCCCAGTCCTCTTCACAAACTTTGTACACCTGATACCAAATGGCCAGATGGTTGCACGTTTTTGCCGTGGGTATCAATCGTTATGCAGGCGACAAACACAGGCTTACCTCGCCTGCAGGTTGCCATGGAGACCCAGCAGGATGTGGTGGGCGTTGTGGTGAAAGTCGAGCAGAGCAGCGACCAGAGCTGCCAGATGACCGAGCTGCTCGACCTGCAGGAGGAGACACGATGAGGACATTCGTCAGTCACTGTGCATTCATTACAACACCAGACATATGTAATATTAATAATATCAGTATTATCTTGTGGGTATCTAGTCTACTAACCTGAATTTTGCTAATTGCTGAATATACAAGTTCCTCAATACAGAAAATGTCAAAGTCTATTTGTCTCCATCACAAACAATCAAACACAGGTTATTAGACTGACGAAATCTGAGTTAATCTGGCCCTTTATAACAACATTAAGATCTTGCTATACGGGGGTGCAAAAATATCCCAGATGGCAACTTACTGCAGCATCAAATTTGCCCATTTACCTGCCCGCAAAACTGGGTTGTCAATCATCGCCCAACCACCGCCCTCGTTTTCGTAACAATAATAAATAATGTAACTGATCAGGAAAATCAGCACATGAGCACATTTCTGTACGATAAGAACTACCAGAACCAACAGAAACAGTTTTTGTGAAACCTTTATTTGAGGTGTACTTTAAGCTTTTAGTTCATTCAAAATCTACCCGATGTAATTTGAGGAGGGGTTTATGAGCTATACCTCATCCCACCACCAGAGGGCGATCAAGATGTTTTGGCTTATTTTCGGAGGAGCATCTCATGTCGTACTTACGTACAGTCAGCGGCTGTAATGTTAGCTTAGATTTTTAGCCTATCGTATATGTAAGAGCACAAACACGTTGCGCTGATTGAGAGTTTCTGTGTAGTTAGTTCTCTGTTTCCTGTTTTATTTTGGCAGTGTCTTGGCCTTATCCTAGTCTTCCTGTTAAGGGTTCCTGCCTGCTTGAGTCTTACACAAACGTGTCCTGTGCCAGGTCTTCTTGTTCCCCAGTGACAGCAATCTCCTCGTGTTTAGACCCTCTTTGTGTATTTTATTTGTTCTAGCCTGCCAATTTGGAAACCTTTGCCTGTGCTGCCTTCCCAATCGGATTAATCGATGTCGACTTTTCCCTTGATTGTTAGTTGGTTGGTTTCGGAAGAGAGGACAATGGGGCAGATCTGTTTAAGAGGTCACGGATATGCACGTCCACCTGCAAGCCCATCTACACTTGACATGTGAGTCTGTTTGCTTTAGCATTAGCATTAGTGTAACAGAGTTAAAAATGTAGTTACTGATATATGTGATTTTTGACAAAATAAAGCAGTCTTGTTTTATAAATGTGATTGGGAGCCACCTTTGGCCATATGGTGTACTGCAGATCTGCTGCGCATAGTCCCGTGTTGTTTCCCTATGCTTTGGATCCGGTAGGTACACTGTAATGAGCACTGCACTCTATACATTAGTTTTCTGATAGCAAAATGACTTTTAAGTTGATAACTTGGACATATCCCATGTGTTATATTATTTCTCATGCATTGTAACGATGTGGGTGCATTTTTACCGTTCAGACAGAAAGTTTGTTAATGTTTTCCTTTTGACCGAGTTTCTGCATACTGATGTTAACATGACTAGCCGTAAACTCCGCTACTATCGTCCATGCTTTTAATGCATTGATGATCTAGCATGCATTGAAAGTAATATTACCCAGCGTCTATAATGTGTGTATGCATAAACTCGGTTTAGCTTCGGCACGTGTACGAGACGACAGAGAATGTTAAGCGAGTACTCCCGAACGCTAATTAGCTGTCATTCCATGTGTGCGAAGATTCTGTCTGGCGTGTCTCGCTTGCTAGCAAGCGCTAATAGTGTAATGTAATGGGAATGCTTTGTTTTATTTTTCCAAGGTATGATGCTCCAAATATGAAATGTAATTAGGTTATGAGTAAGTGCTGTAACTTCATGCACTCATGGTTATTCCCACTCAGTATAGGAAGTTATGATTATGATTAAGAACAAGATACTTTCTAATTTTTCTGTTATGTTCATATTATTGCATTTATGTAAAAGATGAAAGAAGCGGTTTGCTTTGGATCCGATGCTGTATACATGTACACCACAGCCTGAAGGCAATGTTTTGTTTTATTTTTCCAAGGAATAAATACAAGTAAATTCAACAACTTCATCTCATCCCTGACTGCCATTCAACCGTTACATTAGCTCTATGGCTAATTTGGATAAAGAGAATGAGAACCTTCAAAAACACATTAAAGCATGTCTCTCTCTCTGTGTACACAGCGACCCTGAAACCCTCCTGGCTCTTTACCTATTCAACGTAACAGTTACACATCTACTACTGTACTGTGTGACGGCATGTTAAACAGGTTGGGGGTCTGCAGTCGCTCCAGAATGAATGGGGACTTGTCAATCAAACTGTAGTCACGCCCCACTGATTTGAAACCTCAGCGAACAATGAATTTTTATTTAGCTGTTTGTGTGTTTGTTTATGGCCGATAATTCGTCAATCAATCATTTTTAAGTCCTTTTTAGAAAAACGAAGAAGGAATTTTCTTCTTACCAACCCTGCAACTCCTACTTGCCGTTGCTAAGATACCATTCTCAGGGGCGGGGTTTATAAGTGCTTTGAAGTGCTTTGAGGTAGTTGAAAAATAATGATGCAGTGTTTTTTCTTATTTATATATCTACACATTCGGTATAAACGACCCGAATCCAATGTTTGGTTTAGATTAGAATTTCCAGTACACAACGCTGACTACAATGGAGACTCTTCGCCCACTCGTCCAAGTGTACCTGGACGAGTTGGAGACAGTCCAGTGGGACAAGTTGGAACCAGGGTCTGTTAAGAAGACAGTAGACAACATTGTCATGCACTGCTCTGTGCAAATAAATATTCTATTTGCCTTTATGTTAAAACACGGGGAATTTCCACAGTCCCAATCTGAGCACGTCAAGCGACAACTCCAAAAGCTCATGGGCGACCCTTTCCCACTCACTTGTGCAGAAATGAGAGGTGTTCTTGAGGACATCTGTTACTGGAGGAGCGAAGAGGTGGCAACGTTCGTGATGAACGAAATAACGAAGAAGGTCAACTCTGAGCTCTCCAGAAATATGGGCAGCTGCGGAGGATGTGCGTTGCTGTTTTCCAGGCGTTCCGCCTTCAAACAGAAGACGATAATATGCATGATGGTGAAAGGATTTCAAGGAATCTTGGGCCGCTCCCCAGTGGATGAGAATCCAAACTCGGAAGCCGAATCGCATGAAGCTTCTCCTTATAGAATCGTCATTGATCGCATCAAGAAGATCCTGGAGGACCTGACAGACGATTTCAGCGTGCTTGACGATAATGAAGACGTTACAGAAGCGTATGACAAACTTTTGCCGATAATCCTCGGGGATACAGACAAGACAGCATCTGAGATTGTCAAACTGATAAAGAGAGAAGCTCAATACCTCTGGAAACGGGTGGGAAGTAAAACCACTGTGTTTTTCTTTCGAAGATTCGCCAAGGTGTCAGTCCTTAGCCTGGTGGCTAAACTGAAAAAAAAATTTCAGATCCAGCTAACAACTGAAGGGAATTCATCGGCCGTCAAGATACTCGACTGGGTGAACTGGCTGGTGGAGGACACGCTCCCATCTCAGATGTACCTGGACGTAAAAGGTGCAGGTAAGAGGTGGGTTTACAACAGAATTGCCAGGAATATTAAGATGCAGCCTGAAATCACCTCCGAGGAGCTGTGTGATCTAGTAGGCCTACACCTAAACCTTGACGAAGAATTTCAGTTCGAAAACATAGACAAGATATACGGTGAGGTGGCCGCTTTCATGATGGACATGATGGACTGGTTGAACCTGCAGGCAGATCTGCATGTCAGAGAGAAGGATGTCACCAGTGTTGCTCTGAAGAGAATTGAGAGAGTATTGAGAAATGTCCCGGCATTCACAGAGGGCCTCTCGGTGGAGGAACGTACCCCTTCTATCCCGATCAGCGAGGAGCCTGTTCAAGGCGGATATGAGGTCGCAGCACAACCAGACTCATTCATGGACAACGAGTGTCATTTAGTGGTGGCGAATCTGGTCAAGTCGATTCTGAATGCTCCCACCAACATCATGAACGACGGCACTGTCAATACTATTATCCTGGAGGTGAAAAAGAAGCTCTTGGCCGAGCTCGGAGACTCTAAATTTTCTTTTGATCTCAATAATCACAGTACTAACAGGTTGATCAAGACAGTGAAGAAGGACTTATCCAACCAGCTCGGCCGTTCAGAGTGGGTGCCGTTGGCCCTGCTGTCAAAGGAACCAGAGTTTTTACAATATACTGCCGTGACTCTGAGGAAGCATCTGGTGAAACCTCGAAAGAGGACAAATGTCACTGTGTCCTTCACAGGAGCCTTCAGGTCCTTCCCTATCCACATCAAATTTTACTGAAAGACTGTGATCACTGGCGTCATGTTCAAAAGTCATTATGTTTCTGAGTCTGACTGGCAGACAGGGGGTGGAGCTTATCCATTAGCTCAGTGGCCCAGGTATGGATAGGCCGTGCCGTAACGGCGTCCACAGGGGGTTTGGACTGTGAACCAACTTGAGTGTGGTACAATAGTGAAGCTACTATTTCTTATGAAGAGGGACCCACTTACCTTCCTTGTTCATTTCCCAGACCCCATGATCCTTGTGGAAAGGCAGCAGCCAAGAAACCACTTTTTCACAAGCGAAAAACGATGAAAAGACTGAGACATGCTAAAGCTGATAAAATTATGGCTGTCAAAAGAACATCCATTTTTGATTAACTGATTATAGAAAAAAGGCGCATTTAGACAAAAGATGTTGAAGATTGATCACACTGAATCCATGTGTCACTGTTCATGTTTCACAGCAGCTTAGTAAACATGATGGATGCAAAACGCATTGAATGGAAGATTCACATTCAAAAAACACCACAGACAGACAAAGATCACTCTCCCCTGCAATTCTTGCTCTTACTAATTTTCTTACCATTGGAGTAATTTATAAGCCTGAAATATCACCTCAACACCGAACACATAGCTATTTACTTGGCAGTCAGCTCAGCCCCTGGTGCTAATAGTAGCATTAGCAGCCAGGCTTGTCAAGCTACATTGGATGAGGCCCTCAGGGACTGTTAGCCTGTTGTGATGTTATAACTGTGGTCCAAGCTGCTCTGTCTGGGTAATCATGGTTATTTTATTCATGGCTTGTGATGATCATGATAAAATTATTTAAAGTCATGTTAGAACTTGTGTTCCCGACTTTTTGACACAGCCCTTCACGAACAATACAATCTGGTTGCCAAATTAAACTGTTGGGGCCTGAGTTCTTCACTGTGCTCATGGATCATGAACTGAGGCAATCACATCTCCTCCGCACTCATCCTGAACACAGGAAACCCCGCAGGGTTGCTGCACCCTGCACCCCCATTAACACCTTCAACTCCGTAATAAAATTCACAGAAGACGCTTCAGTGATTGAATCTATCTCAGACAACAATAAAACAAAATGCAGTCATGATTTGAAATGTGTTGAACAGGAGATATTCTTCCTGTTAAAAGCTGCCACAGCAACTGATTTTCAAATTCAGGGGACCATAGAGGGGATCCTAACCAGCTGCATTACTGACAGCGATGCCAGCCGCACAGCTGCTACTCACAAAGACCTACGTCAAGTGGTGAAGGCAGCGGGCTGGATCATCAGGCAAGAGCTCCCGAACCTCGACAGAAAAAATGCCAGCAGATGAAGAAAAAGGCATCACACAACACACCCTGGGACAAACTGTTTGAGACGCCGCCAGCTGGTAAATGGTTCAGGACACTAAAGGCGTACTCACACTGGGCCATCCGTACCGTGCCCAAGCACGTTTGAGACACAGCGAAGGAAAAGGGAACGCCGTTAATGGTGTAATGAAGACGAAACTTGGAACTGACCAGGTTAGGGTTGCGGTTACCATGGTGATCCAGCAGAACACTGGCAGTCCTGGCTTTCTGCTCAACATTCCTCACAAAGATACCAATGTGGCTTCCTAGTACACCCCTCTGTTCCATGAATTTCCACTCAGTCGAACACACACTAAGGTCTCTCACGCAGCGGCTTTGATACCTATCGTTTCAAGTCATGTTTGAACACTCCAATATTATTTGGTCTTGAAAGCACCGTGACAGAAGAGCAGGTTTACAAAAACTACAAAACTGAGTACATTCAATTGGTGGTGTTTCCTGTGGCCGACATTGCTGTCATTTATGCCAGTTTGTGAACACTTAACTCATTGAAGGCACATTGTTTGGCAATATCTGAATTTACAAATCGCCCCAGAGAGTCACAGCCCCCTTGAGAAGGGCCCATGGAGAGTCGTTTTGTCACGTCGGTCTACCGTGTTTTTTGGCTCGATGTAGGAAGTTGTTGATAATGCTGGAAAAAGCAACTTTTCCTGCTGGGACGTCTGCCATTGTATCGACCTAGCACCACCTCTTAGGACCTGCACACGGATCTACCCTGGTAGAACAGCCAATAGGAACACGCTCCATCTGACCAGACACAATATTGGCCCAAAAGTGCCATCCGAGGTACATTTCAGTAAAGCTGCAGAGAATTGTGCTGTTTGACTTATAATCCAGTCACCAAGAACGAGAGACCTGGGTTCCAGTCCCACTTAAGTCAGGCTCCGTCTCTGTGGAAACGGATGGTCTTCCTAAACATGTAAACCTTTGTCACCTGTTTATACATCACATACTGTGAGGCTTTTGGACTTATATTTTTACAGATATTGTTTACTGGATCAATAGACTACACATACCTCCGGATTTCATGGATTTCACCTGCTCTTGGTCCAATGAACTTTTTATTTTAGCGTGTTTTAGTCAGTACTCCCTCATTGTCACTGACTGAGAAAACAACCACAGAAAGTAATGTTTGCTGGCACACATGCATCTCATCCTCAGGACACAATGATGAACTGTCTACAAAACTGCACTAGTTCTAAATAAGAGTGTTTACTACACTCACTTTACAACTTCTGTAAAAAAAAAAAAAAAAGAACTTTCAACTTTATTCTATTCTTTAAAAAACTGGTCCCATTTCCGCTTCTGTTTTATTGTTTTTGTGTTTTTATAGCGTTGTATTCTACTTTCATTTTTGAAAGGAGAGAAGCATAATAATGTGTAGTGTAATGAATGACAATAAAGACAATTGTGATTCTGTTGATGAAACAATCCTCCACAACGTGCCGTGAGCAAACAAACACTTAAGAATATAGTTCCTGTCGTCCTGAAAAAAATGAACTGGTTCCTTTATTGTTTCTTGCTCTTGTCGAATGACAATAAAGACAATTGTGATTCTGTTGATGAAACAATCAATTGTTTCTTGCTCTTGTCATTTGGAAAGGCAAAGGAAATCCTCCTTCACAGCCAGAAAACTCTTGTGCAAGAGCTACTGAATTAGCTTAACCTGCAGAGACGTGCAGCAGCATACAGTCCTAAGCAGCAGAGTAATAGAAAGGAAGGTGGGCAGGTAGGTGAGCTTGCTGAACCTGGCGCTCCTGACCAATCCCTGACAGGCCCAGGCTTATCTTTGAGCAGCTACAAAACTCTCTTTAAAAGCGTGTTCTAAAAGCGTGTCTAAAAACTGAACATTTTGCTCACAGAGTTTATTCTCACACAGGTTTACCTCATTATTTGAGGCTTTCATCACGTTTAAAATGAGCATGTGACACTACAACCTTATGAATATAATATGTGTGTGCCAGAAAGTGAGGAAAAAGCATAAAAGGGCCACTTTAAAAAGAGATCCAAAACCTGAAAACATTTCGAGCCAGCAGACCATTTGGGTGGAGGATTCCTTTCTGCATAGAGGCCCAATTATTCTGACCGTTTTTATTTTTGCAACCAGTTGAAACAAACCCGCTGGGATTTAAATGGCATTCAGGTTTACGGTCCTTCTGCACTGGCTTCACTTTTGAGGGCTGTAAACTTTGTCCATGTTCTATATTGAGTCAGTGGTTCAGGTAAAATACCAGCAGGTGGCGATAGGCTGTATTTTCCATTTATGAAGGGAACCTGGACGAGCTAGGACACCACTCTCAATCATCACTTAGACCGTTCCGGTGAAAATACGAGTGATCTGCAAGAATCAATCAAGCACCCTTGTGCTCGCTTGATTTAAAGTTGCTACTTCGCTTCCCTCACGTTTATTTCCCTTCTGATGACCTGATTCTTAGTGAGTGTTCAATCTGAGTTTAAAATACGAGACTCACGTCGTTCTGCAGCAGGACGAACATGCTCCCCTCTGCCTGCTCTTTGGATGTGATGAACTTGTTCCACGCCTGTTGGACCTCCTCCACCGGGACTTTCCCTCTCCGTCTCCTCTTGTAGTCAAAGTCCAGTCGACGACCGTTCAGCTTCTTCAACTGGTACTGAGGAACCGATCGCAACGAACAGCAGAAGTGCAACGAGAGGATGTGATTCTTCGGTCAGTTCCCTTATATTCTGGGTACAATACTTACAATGGGACAAAACTGTGAACTTGTAAAATATTCTTCTTACCCTGATCTCCTTCAGCTTAGTGTTATGGAGGCCCTGCAGGGGGTTGATGAAGGTGTGTTGGACATTGACATCCAGAGTGTCTCTGGCGTGAGCAACCTGCTGCAGAGCTTCACCCACACCAGACAGGGCACCACCTGAACCAGGAAGAGGCCCAACAAGGGGAGGAAGCAGGGTTCGGACCAGAGGACCAACCCGTGAATCAACCAAAGGACCAACCGTAGGACCAACCAGGAGACCAACGACAGAAGGAAGGAAGCAGAGGACCAACCAGAGGAGGAACCAGAAACGATGGAATGGATGGCAAACCAGTGGACAGACCAAAAAACCAACCAGGAGACCAGCCGAAGAGGGAACCAGGAGAGGAATCCACGGAACCAACGAAGACCAAGCGGAGAAGGAACCAGGAGATGAACCAGACGACCAACCAAAGGAGTGGACAAACCAGAGGGACAATCAGAAGTTAAAAACAACATGAGAACAGAATGAAGCAGTACAGAAGAAAAACACAAAGTGCTACTGGAGAGTTTGAAACACATGGAACCATTTTTCTGTTCCAGATTTCTAAGTGTTCAATAAAGTCCAAAAGTTCATCATAAAATTCCAATAACAATCTGAAATACAGAGAATCGTTTTGCATCAACACAACAAATAACTTAAAACCAAGAGGTTAATTTTTTTCCCCCATTTTTACAGACCTCCCATCCTGATCCAACCAAACCACAGAAAACTAATACTCAAACAACAAAAAAACATTTAAAAAGAGCATAAAACTCGACTCAGTAGTCTCAAAAGGAAGTAAATGTCTAACATTAAAGCAGATGGAGATTAAAATGGGACATTCATTCACGTTTCACAAAAACATTAATAAATGCATAAACTCTGAACAGCACTTACTAAAAGTGTACTAACTCAAATAGGATCAACTTGTTTATATTCAAAATAAATACTGAGAGAATAAAAAGCTGCTCGTCCAATCAGAGGAGAGCAGAAATGTGAAAAAACATTTATTGGTTTTCTTATTGATTACTGCACTACCGTGTTCAATGTCATTTCCACAATGGGAACACGGCTCTGTGAAGCTGACGTCATACCAAATTCAGACGCAGCTCCGAGCTCGTGGCCGTGGCGCAGCATGCAGTCTCCCAGCATGCCCTCTGTCTGGGGGTAACCAGCCGCCGTCGCCCGTCCTCGAATCCTGGACATTGTGTTGAGCACGCTCAGTTTAGCTCTGTCCGCTGTCAAAGCACAAAGACACGAAGCTGTTCAGGTGGAGCTGATTTCCTGTTCAGTTGCTTGAATTGTAGGCAAATTCTATTCTGACGTAATAATTGTGGAAGCAAAAAAATATATATATAATATAAAGGATTATTGCCCTTTTTTGTTTTTATCATGCAATTATTCTTTTTTCATCTCGTGTCAAATACAATACAAGAGGTGAAATGAATAAATCATTAGTGATTGATAATGTATTATTTTTTAAGTAATCTCGTCTCCTGCTCAGACACGTTCCATTAAACGTTACCTGCTGATATGCGGTTACATTGGTATGAGTGCAGAGACACGTGTTGTGTTCATGACCGTGGGTTTTTCTCACTACCTGGGTTTGGCTGTAGAAACTCTGTGGTTCTGGACAGCAGCTCGGCCAGCAGAGAGTGGATCACCAGGACACACTGAGAGCCAGACAGACAGACAGAGAGACAGGAAGTCAGTCGGCGTGTCTCCTCAGCTCAAACCACATCAAGCTTTACAACACTTTTACCTTCTCCATCCTCAGGAAGTCTTCGTCCATCTTTGTGCCTTCGGCTCCCATCAGCCTCTCGCTGAGCAGCTGCGGGAGGAACAGCAGAAGAAGTGGGAGCCTCAAGCACACTGCTATCAATAATAGTAATAACCGTCCTGATGGCCAGCAGGGGGCGACACCTCTGGTTTCACAGCGACCTCATTGGATGTGAGCGTATGAGAAAACGATTTCTGACTGGAACAAACAAGGTTCCGAGGGAGTTAAATGTTCTCAGTGAGTGGCTTCTTGTTCAGTCCTCTTCAGTGGATTATGGATTATGGTTATAAAAGCAGGGATGTTTGCTGGTGATTGACATTTCACTGCCTGTCAATCAGGATGGAGGGTAGCTACTCGTTTCTGAGGCTTATCGATGACAATACTTGTTTTGTGTTCAGTTTTTCTGTTTCCTACATTTGTTTTAGCCTGTTTGTTGCTAGGAAAAATTAGCACTACATATTAATAATAATTGATTCATTAAGAACAAATTTGAGACACTTGTATTTTAATTGAGGCCTTATATTTTATACTTGTACTCCACAACATCTCAGAGGGAATTATTGTAATATAGAGTACAATTTATATATACTATTCATATATTTATAATATTAAAAACTGAATAAGGACAGTTTAAACTTTTGATACCATACATTTCACTGCTGATGTTTACCGTCCTTTCTGTTCAGAATGCAGTTCCTTAACACTAGCTTTATCAAAAATATTCCTATATATTCAAGTGTTGTTACTACCAATTTGAGGGGGGCAGCAAACATAACTACTGAAGCTATTTTGTGGTATTGTACTTTCACAAGTGGAGCCACAGTGAAGTATTTCTACATGTTATAGACAGTAGCTGCAGTATAGTAGTATTGTCTGGGCTGTGGTGACAGTATCAGTAGTGCAAGTGTGTATTATATCAGCTGTTGGTAGAGCTCCCAGTGTCAGTGGTGACTGTAGGAGTAAACAACAGTAGGATATGAGTCGAAATTTCAATAACTTACATTTTAGGCTCGCAGACTGAAACATCAGTCAGGTGTTTAAAAGACTTGAAGTCTCCAACATGTGGTGGATTTAGAAACCACTGACCTGATGTGATGGATGTGATGGATGTGATGGATGTGATGCAGGCCTGATGTCGCAGTTAATCCACACAGTCCAGATTTTTAGTCCAACCCCCCCTCCCGGTACATTTAAGGCAACATCAGCCCGATCGAACCCACCCGGGCCCGGTCCGTCCCGTTTACCTGGTTGGCTTTGTGGAGCTGCTTCTTCATCCCGGAGACAGACATCCTCACCGTCGCAGCGGACACGAGCAGCCGCCGGATACGGACAGACGTCTCCCCCCTGCGAGGCTGCTCTCACCGGGACGCGTCTCGACGAGGTTCATCCTCATCGTGTTTGTTATGTAAGACTTGTACATCTGTCATGGCAACAGTTCATCTTCTCACTATCTTTAGACACCGTTTTAGACCGTTTTTATTACCACTCTTTGTGCTGGATTTATTTATTATTATTTATTATGTCGCTATATTATGCTGAGATTTATTGTTATAATTATTACAGCCTTTGATAAAAGTCCCTGACTTTCCCTAATCCACCATTGTGGGGTTATACTTTTAGTTTTAATGTTAATTATTAGAATTGTATGTATTTTATTTGAACAATTCTAGTTGTTTGTCAACAGACTTGCCTGTAGTACGTACATACGTATAAATTTTACTTTCTGATATTTATGTTGCTGTTAAATTTATTAAAAAAAATCAATCGTGATCTAATTTTAATTGCACTAATCGTCTTTTTTTTTAAAATCTCTCCCACTTTACAATTAAATTTTATCTGCTTTTCTGACGCGGTGTTTCTTTGTTCTACTTCATGTCCCATGAGCAGTTGCGCCACCTGTCACATGACTGCCCCGGGACGTCACATGCAACATGGCTGCTGCTGTCTCCGGCGAACATTTTAATAACTTACAGCTTCTTCTGAAGGTATCTACAAATAATATTAACACCTTTAAAGCACTTGAACCCAAACTGTAACCTTTGTTTTTTGTGGGTTGTAGGCCGAGTCGTGTATCCGGACGTCACAAACACATTTAACGTTAGCAAGCTGCTAATATCCGTGTTTCATTCGAGGATTAATGATGAAAATATGACTGTACCTCAGTGAAAGTGCTGTTGATAGTGTGGTAAACTGCTCCCTGGAAATGTTCTTTCCTCTCGTTGTGTATCTGATGTTTAAGGATTAATCTTACTGTGGATGTTTAAGCGCATTTAAACTTATCTATAAACTGTCAGCGAGCTGAACTTCTTTTCAGCTTTGTGACGAGAAATTTTCCAGCTAATCAAAGTTCGTTTGTAAAAAGTTAATTAAGGACAATTTGCTAAACACATTCAAATTACTAAAAACATTCAACAAGCAACAACGCGTTGTCTCTAAAGTTTCATACTATCTCAAGGTGTCTGCATTTATTTATTAATGTATTTATTTTTTGTGCGGCTCACTTGGTCACATGCGGTGTTTCCCAGCTGCTGCTGTTGTTGTTGACTGAGTTATTTTTGTGTCCTGAGGCTCCATCTAAAGATGCGGTGAGGGACGTTTGCATTCAGAGTCACAGAGGTCCGAGTCAGCAGCTGACCGAGACCACAGCAGCCACCCTCAATATAACTGCAGGCCAGGCTGCTCAGGTAACACACACGCAAACACACACACACACACACACACACTCAGTATAACTGCAGGCCAGGCTGCTCAGGTAACACACACGCAAACACACACACACCGTATACAAACACACACACTCAGTATAACTGCAGGCCAGGCTGCTCAGTTAACACACACAGGTGCATTCTAGTTGTTTGATGTCCCCCACAAACATATTGGAATATAAAAAGAGTCATTGGTCATCTTAAACTGGGCATCTAACTCAAGCTAATAAATACCTAACATATAGAATCAGATTTATCAGCCAAGTTTGTTCATATAAACAAGAAATTTGACTCCAGTTCAACTTAGTTCTCAATGTACAAAAGAAACAAAACGAAGAATAAAGTGTAAAATAAATAGACTAAAGACAGAAGTCTGTGTCCAGAACAATGTTGGAGATGATTAGTCTAATTATAAGGAGTTTTTGTTTCATCAGGAGATACAATGAAGAGATGTGCTAATATACATATGAAGTGGAGATTTATTGCAGAGAAGTTTTCCTGACGCTCTGTGACTGGTAGGAGTTCATCGGAGCGACAGCCTGGTGGAAGTAACTGTCTCTGTGTCACATGGTCTTGGCAGACTGCGCTCTGTAACACCTACCAGAGGGGAGGAGTTTAAACAGTTTGTGTGTGAGGTGTCAGCAGAGATGTTACCTGCATGTTTCCTGACCATGGACCGGTACAGGTCTTGGATGGATGGCAGGTCAGCCCCAATCATCCTTTCTTCAGTCTCTTCCTGTCCTGTTTATTGGCCGATCAGAACCAGACAGTGATGGAGGTGCAGAGGACAGACTGGATGATGGAGGTGTAGAAAGTGATCAGCAGCTCCTGAGGCAGGTTAAACTTCCTGAGCCGTCGTAGGAAGTCCAACCTCTGCTGGGCCTTCTTCTGGACAGTGTGTCTGTGGGAGGTCCACTTCAGGTCCAGAGAAACTTTGGATCCCAGAAACCTGAAGGTGTCCACAGTAGACGCTATGTTGTTGAGGATGATGAGTGGGGGTGGTATCGGGGGGCTTCTCCTTAAGTCCACCATCATCTCCACAGTCTTGAGTGGGTTCAGCTCCAGGTGGTTCTGACTACACCAGTGAACCAGCTGTTCTACCTCCTGTCTGTCTGGGGACTCGTCACTGTCCTGGATCAGACCGACGACTGTGGTGTCGTCTGCGTAGTGTAGGGGTTTCGCTGAGGGAACCCCTGAGGAGCGTATGTGTGATCAACCTAACCTGTAAAATCCAGATGGGGGAGGTTTTCTTTTTTTCTGTGTTTTCGGCCATCATTTTCCATCAAAGTCAGGAAATTCCAGTTGAGAAGTTGCCTGACGGAGGTTCTGCAGTCTCCTATCAGAGCCACATTGCACCGACACTGACAGATGCCTTTTCTTTGCACCTCTGACACCAACTTTATGCAAAAACATGACCCCACGTCTGCTCTGAGGAAAACAAACATAGCAAAAGATAACTAGACCTTAATCATGTACACGACGGCTGTGAAATACACTGCTGATTATACTGCAGATCACACTGCAGATAGGCGTGAAACGTGTGGGAATTAAAATTGTAAATAAATGAATTTAGATTTAAAAAAGATGAACTAAATAGTGACATAAAGGGCAGATTGGAGCGTGATATGGTGGAGTAGATGAAGGTCATGTCTGTGCATAAACACAGCTGTGATTTAAACCTAATCCCAGATGTTAAACAGCTGAGGTCTGTGTGTGTTTGTCGTCCAGCTGGTCCAGTCTCTCCACGTCCTGTCTCACCACGTCCTCTTCCACAACCTCAGCTCTCCGGAGCAGATCCTCGGACTCTTCCCGGAGTCGTTCCACTCGAGTCTGAAGAACCTGATTACCAAGATCCTGCTGGAGAACAGGTCAGTTCACTCGGGGCTTTATCACACCGCTGCTAACGTCACATGGCTCCGTGACATCACTGCATGTGGACGTCAGTGTTGCGTGTCCCAGAGAACACAACATCACAGAATGTTTTAAAAATCCAAAGTGCCTGAGGAGCTGTGGGCAACACACAGGCGTAAACACTTAAAACGAAATTCTCAACCGTGTTTTCATTCCATGGACAGCATCACATGGACACCACGCTGCCCTCTGGTGGATCTGTGTGCTGCGATATTCTACAAAATCATCAATGTCGTAAAGAACTGTTTGAAAAAAAGTGTTGGAAAATGAGTAGATGTAAACATGTAAAGGGAATAAATTACAGAAAGAAACAGTTAAATTAAAAAAAAAATAAGTGTGAAACTAAACAAGGGATTTGATACAAAAATTACTTATAAAAGTGTTCAGTAATATTTTCTACTTTAATAAATGCCTATATTTATTTTGACTATATTTGGTACATTAAATAGTAAACTAAATTGATTGACTTATTTTTTTTTTATTTTATTTTGTCAGTTTTGGTCCTCCGTACTGCTGAGGCAGAAATCTTACGAAGTTATTGATCAGAATATCTAGTAAGATTAATTTAAAGATCTGTCATTTTCAAGGATGTTTTCTGGGTGTAGGTTAAATATTCCAGTGTTATTGATTGACTTTTCATTCTACACTTGGACTCCACATCAGTTGAACTGTAAGTTTTTCAGTTAAACAACCTTTGACCTTTGACAGAGCAACTGATTCAGATGTGTGTGAAATAAAGGATAATATTCTTCCTATTGGTTGGCTGATGATGATGTAATGACATCATGTGTTTCCCTCTCATGTGTTTCAGTCCAACATGGAGGACGGAAGCGCTCAGTAATCAGAGTGAGTCGACTCCACGTTCACGCCTCATCAGTTTGGCACCGCTGTGTGTGTGTGTTTTTCAGGCTCTGAAGTGTGTGTGTGTGTGTGTGTGTGTGTGTGTAGTCTCTCTCCCTCAGCTGAAGGAGTTGGACTGGAGGGTCGACATGGTGACCGGCTCCAACACGCTCAGTCGCATGTCTGTCCCGACTTGCCTGGTTCAGTTTAAGGTGAGCACCGACCAAAACCACAGTCTCCGTTTGCAGTAACTCGGTCATGTGATGTCCATGTATAAGTACTGCAGTCGGTGTCCAACGACTGAACTCTGCTGGACCAGAAGCTCCCTGTGAACATGGTTACATATGACAGCAAACACAGCACCGGCAGAGGCCGGTTTGACCACAGGAAACAGTACAAAGGTGGTTTTCTAGCCAGGTTTGACTCCTGGGAACTCAGATGGCTCGGCTAACCGGACTATGAACCAAAACTGCGTAACTACCTGAGCTAACTGACAGCAGCAACAAACAAGTTAAGTTTTCTGCCCATCAGAAACGTCTGTCAACACCTCGGTACTATGTTCTCCGTCGTCAGACCGGCCTCCGTTTTTCTCGAGTTCTGTTCACCGGCCACTGAGCCTCTGTTATTTACCTGGAGAAAACGAATCCGACTCTTATTTTTTTTTAAAAATAAGCTTTTTGTGTCATTTTTTTTGGGTGAGATTTAAGAAGACATTTGTGTTTTCAGATGGACGATCCGTCGGCAGGCGGCGAGTCGGTTTCCGCGGTGACGGTGGAGCTGAGCAGGGAGTCTCTGGACACCATACTGGACGGACTGGGACGCATCAGAGACCAGCTGTCCGTGGTCGCTGGGAAATGAGGAGACAGCTGATTGGTGTGTTGGTGCCGTGACATCACAGCTCTCTGATTGGTTGTTTCTTACAGACTGATGCTGATGTTTGACTGTTTTGTGTCAACGTTAAAGATGTTTCCCGGATTTCACGGAAGGTTTGTATGATGTTTTAACCTTGAACTGATGAGTTGATCAGTGAATGACAGAAATGTAGATTTCATTTTTCATTTGGTAAAATTCCAACAGATTTTTGTCCTGTTTGTAGATCGTCTGACCAAGAAAGAACACATATCTGTCAAGATTTGAAGGACATTTTTCATTATTTTGACATTTTTCTACATTATATAATTGATCAAAAGAATATTTTTAGCAATGTATCATAGAAATTACTCCCTAACTGCAGACTTGAATTGAAGATTTTTCCTATTGAACACTTACACATCTGAAAATAAACTAATCTTTGAGACAGTCTGAGTAATGTGTAACTACATTTTATGATTTCTTAATTTGCTGGATAATTAGGTTTCCATTACAGACACAATTGCTCTGTTGCTAATGTCACACAGAAATACTTAGTCTTCCACAATAACAGCACACTTTGAGCCTCATTTAATTTTTTCGCCCTTTTATTCATGTAAAATTAGGATTCAGGTTTTCCAAAAGTCTTAAAAGACACAGCAGAAAAGCAAAATAAAGATAGTAAAGTTTTACTTCAGTTTTTGAATGAAAAATCATTTTTACGATTCTCTAATTTACTAATGACTCACTTCATTTTAGGAACTATTTTCTTCCTTCCTTCTGCACTGAAACTTTACTCCTAAATCAAGAATTTGTATGGTATTTATGACAAAAGCCTAAAATGTCGGGAAATACCGGAGTTCTCTTTTCAGTGTTGTTCCTGCGCTGGTCCAAGTCATTCCCACAATGCATCCTGTCTCAACATGCTTTTTGTCCCATTCCGAGTATTTATTCAGCCAATTGATAAAGTAAATACAAGTCAGTTCTCTGGACAGAATCTTTACAAAAGTCAGAAAAATTCGTTATCAAAAATAAACTAAGAATACAAGAAGGCCTCTTTGATATTCACACAGGACACGAGCTCTTAGTGTCAACCATCTCCACAGTCGGCATCAGATATGCGCCGATTGTCTTGTTTAATTTTGTTCTAAATAAACCACAGCTTTAAACACCCGAAATATGTAAATACAGAGCCCATAAATACAAGAGTTCCCGTTTAACACATTGAGATTAGAATCAGGCAGAGATTAGAGTGTGAGAGGTGTGTGTGTGTGTGCATGTAGGACGGTAATCCCGTCCATGTCCACCTCCACAGAATGAACGCTGAAGTTTCCCAGACCCTGAAACACACCAATTGCCATGGTAACTCATTCATTAAAGACCTGCTCCAGCCACTGATTAAACCCTTTAAAAAACAACGAATTTCTGTTTTGTAGAACTACATGGTTTTTGCCTTAAAATGTCTTGGATGCAATTCTACACCTTTGCTGCGTCTTGCTTGTCGGGATCTGCAGCTCTTCTGTCCCCTTCTGACCCTCTAAACTTGTCTACTATGTCCTGCACAGTGGCGAGTTCTAACACTGGAGTCATTCAGCCGTACGTAGGGTTGGGTATCGAGATCTGGTTCAGGCAGTTCGATTCCACTGGGATCATTAAGAGATTTTAATTTAAGGTTCGCTAATCAATTGAGTGTGCTGTGTTTGACGTGTTGCACCTCCATCTTCCCGGTTCAGCTAACAGCCAGCACCTCCTCGTTGCATTTAAGCTTTTGTTAATGTTAACGGTGGACAAACGGCCATTCTGAATGATGACATCCTCATCAACATCATCAACTCAGAAAGTGAGAGATGAACGCAGACTGAATGTCAAGTGTTATCCTTTTCCTGCCACGTGTCTGTGTGGGAACAGGAAATGTGCTTCGGGCTTAACTCGTTCACTTTCAGCAGCAGCAGGGAAACAGCAGACGCCACTTTGGTCTGGAGAATTTGGATCTTCATTAATTGACAACTTAGCTTCTTAAATAACAATTAAAACATTGCTGGACTGCTAACTAGTGGCTAACTGCTGCTGCTTCTTCACACAGTCTAGCTCACTTTGTTTCACCACACACATCATACAACCATTTTTTTTTTTCAGTGAAATTACCACGTGACATTTTTTGACCCTGACTATCAAAGAACGGGAATCACTAACATTCAGATGATACCCAACCCCATTCATACATGTTTGAATCAGACACGGGTTCCTAGGAAGACGAACAGCAGCTGCTTATACGAGGTCGCCTACATGTTGACGCATCAGAATTTTAGGTTTTGTTTCTACAACCTTAAGCCCCGCCCCCCCACTTCATCAGGATTGGTTCCTTAGGTTTTCTACGCAGAAGACCCAGGCAGTCAGAATTAGTGTTTTGGAGACTGTCATTGGTGGATCGCTGAAGGGAAGCAGGAAACCTCGGCCATGATGTTGACGCCCGGAGTGCATAAAAACATCACATGGACAAGTCAACATGGTAAAACGTAAGGTTTTCATCAGAGGCTGCCTTTAACTGTTACTGTGAATTAAAAACTTTACACAGATTTACTAAAAACAACGTTGAGGTCAAGTTTTTCTTATCAAAAAAACCTACTATTGGCAGCATTTTAATGGTGTAAACTATAGATATATTCACGTATATAATGCTTGTATTTCTTTGCATTTTAAAGTTGCTGCCCATCTGGTAGGAATAAATAAAAATTTGCATCTTACTGATTCACAAACCTATTTGATCTCAACATACACACCTGTCTGCAACATTGACAGTGGTTGTTGTGAACAAATGTTTCAGGTGCACCTGAAGGCTGTACCGCTGCGTGAGGTAACTGGGTTAATTAGGTGGATACGATTTTCTGTCTGATACACCCTGTGTCTGTTTTTTCCTACCTTGTTTTTTCCAATTATAAGTACTGTGTGAAATAACGGAACAGAAACAACAGAAATAATAAGCTGTGTTATGTGTGGTTTGATTGAAGCCTATCAGACTTTAATAAAACGATGACATACATGCGAGTAATGGATCAGCCAGTCATTTATTGATCAGCTCCTCACCTGAGTGTTGTTGAGGACCCGCAGCACCGCCTGCTGCTGTTGAGGCTCCCGTGTCAGCACGTAAAGGAAGCCCCCACCTCCGGCCCCTGCCAGGCTCTGACCCAGGACCAGCGGTCTCAGGGCCTCCATCATGACCCTCACTGATGCGGGCTCAGAACCAGGAGCCATCAGCTTCTTCTGCTGCCATGAGCGCTCCAGACATGCTCCCAGTGCAGACAGAGAACCTGGAGGAGGACCAATCAGAGCCCTTCAACATCTTTGATTAAAAAACCGCCGGTTTGTGGTTTTCTAAGTGAATTATGGGAAATGTAGGATATCATTTAGTTGTGGAGTCATATGCAATATTAGACAGGTGGTTTTAATGTTATGGCTAATCAGTGTTTAACGGACTGGACGCAGTACTTTTACTTTAAAAGGAACATTAGTGGTATCAGTAGTTTAACTGCCTGCAGGATGAGGAAACCACCTCTGTTTTTATCTATGTGGTTTCCCTGTATAATCTCCATTTCAGCGAACTTCTCACCTTCTGAACAGGCTCTGGCACAGTCCTCAGAGTTCGCCACCAGTTGGTTGGCGTTTTGGACCATCGAGGGTAGACGGCTGTACCAACTACGAACCACATTCTGCAGGCAAAAGCACTACCGCTACCATCATTTTCATATTTACTTATACAGTATATATATATATATACACACACACACACACCCACACACACACACACCCACACACACACACACCCACACACACACACACCCACACACACACACACCCACACACACACACACCCACACACACACACACCCACACACACACACACCCACACACACACACACCCACACACACACACACCCACACACACACACACCCACACACACACACACCCACACACACACACACCCACACACACACACACCCACACACACACACACCCACACACACACACACCCACACACACACACACCCACACACACACACACCCACACACACACACACGTACTCAGGACGATTCTTCGTGTTAAAGATCATTAAAAGTCTGAAGCACCTGTTTATAAAAATAAACAACATTTCTGAGCAGTGCTCCTCTGATTGATATGACCCATTTTGACTTTGACGGACCTGCAGCAAGTTGCGAGCCAGGCGCGTTTTTCCTGTGTACACCAGCAGGAGGTGCTGCTCCAGAGAAAGCAGGAAGTCCTTGGAAGGGCTGAGATGTTCCACCTCCACCTTCAGGGGCAGAGACGGTCCGGAGCGACCCACCTTGACCCCGCCCACCAGACCTCCCACCTGATCCTGCCAGCCTCCACCTGAAGAAGAGTTTCTGTCCAGTCAGAGATTTTCCTCCTTACAGTAACCAAACTTTAAAATGAGCAAACTCTTAATTGAAGAGGTACCTGTGGTGAGAATCTGTTCCAGGTAGAGGACAGCGTGGATGAGGGAGTCTGTGGTGTACGTTCGCCCAGTGCACCTGTAGACGGCAGCCAA
Organism: Mola mola; assembly: GCA_001698575.1. Classification (NCBI taxonomy): domain Eukaryota; kingdom Metazoa; phylum Chordata; class Actinopteri; order Tetraodontiformes; family Molidae; genus Mola; species Mola mola. Next base: position 3,176,335 of record KV751377.1, on the reverse strand, counting down.
CAGCGCCCCCGCCAGGATACTACTGGTACCTGCAGGTCAGGAACCAGTCAACCTCTGACCCAGCGGTGGACAATTACTCACATAAAGTACAAATGCCACCCTGTAAAAATACTCTGTCACATGTAGAAGTCCTACATTCAAAATGATACAGAATGTTATGAAAAAAATATGTGCATGTGCATTTTTAAAAATTACAATATCAGTATTTTAAATATTTAAGAAAATGAAATTTTATTCATATATATTTTAAACTTATTACATGTTAGCTAAAATTTGTCAAGCATAATTATTGCTTACAGCTATAAATAAAGTACATCTCAAAATATTTGAACATTTCACTGTAACTGTGTGTGATGTCATAAACCTCAAAATTAAAACAAACTAGAAAAATTACGACCTGACAGTTATAATCCTCTGTGAGACAGTGAAAGCACAGTGGTGGGTCAAGAAGAAGGGCGGGGCTGCTTTTTGCGGTAGTGTGATTGACAGAAATCTTATTATTTTTATGCATGTTTTGCAGTAATCTTTAAATAACATAGTTAAGTGTATGGGTGGGAAACTGTAAAGGATAATGAGGAGGATCACATGATTTTGGACGACTCAGTATTTAGTGGGGCAAACGTAAACATGAATAACATGAAACATGAAAAAAAGCAATGTGGTTAGGGCAATTTTTTATAGGAACAGGACATCTTGTTTTGTTGGTACTTTGGGAGAGGAAATGAAGAGAACTGAGTTATATAATTAGGTGCAGATCAGCAAAAAGTTGGACTGAATTCATTACATAAGAACCTGTTTGTTGGACCATGTTGTTGTTTCTAATCCCCCTTTCATACTGGCCAGAAATCCCACTGTGCTGTGACCTCACAATATGGAAGCTAACAGTGACCTTTGACCTTTAAAATTTAACCAATTCACCCTCGAGTCCAAATGCAGGTTTGTGCCAAATTTGACAGAAATCCCTCAATGCATTCTTGAAATATTGTGCTCACAAGATTTCACGTCACTCCGACCTTGACCTTTCACCTCCAACGGTCAAAGCCAGTTGTCATGTGTGTCCCACATGAGGCAGCCGTGACCTTGACCTTTGACCTGTGACTTTCTGCTCTTCTTTTTATTTTATATTCTGCTCATCGTTATTTTCGCTCCTCGTTAAGACTATCAGATACATTAACGAGCAGTCTCAAACCCCCTCTAATGGTGAATTGGTGGTATTTCATGTCGCTACAACGGACGCAGTTACGAAACGAGACAGAACTGTTCTGTCTTTTGTGGTGTTTGAGTGACCTCTACTGGTCTTTCAATGAAACTGCAGCAAAGAGACAGGACGCCACACGACGAGCCATGATGAACTTCTTCTGTCACCTCTGGTGTTTTACTTTAATATATGTAGATATTTGAGGAATCAGAATTTATTATTGGTCCTAATATCTGTCACTGCTACCTCAGTAAAGCTTTTATCTCATGTTACACGCCGTTTTCTCACCCAGTCCAGATCCAGTAGGCAGCACAGACCAGCTGTGGAGCTCCACCCCTCCTCCCCACCTCTGCATCAGCTGATCGCCCAGAGGACACTTGGAGGAGAGAGACACCAGTCCGCTGCACACACACACCGCCTTAAGCAGGGCTCCTGTACCACACACGCACACACATGTAAACATGCCACAAACTCACTAAGATTCAGCCCATCTCATGACTCAGCCTCTTACCTGGTGCCTGAGGCTGGCAGTGGTCCCTCATGTCATCCAGGCGTTCACACACCGTGGTGACCCCATTGCCCCGCCCCCCAGAGTGGCTGACCAGCAGGAGTCGAGGTTCTTTGATACGCCGGGCCCGGGCACCGATAGGACGCTTGCCGTCAACCTTCACTGCAATGTTGGTCACAGAGCCGCCTTGCTCGAAGGCGATGGGCGGAGTGTCGCTCCAGCCGCCTGAAACACGAAGGAGCTGCTGATCACCGCGTTTCAACAGGCGGGACACAAACAGTCACATATTCAACTGCAAAGAACCGATGGATGACTGATATTCACTTGCACAGGAACTGGATGACGAGGTCATGGCTAAATAGACTAGGGAAACATTTTTACAACATGAGGCGGGTTTTATATCAAACAACTAGGGAAGTCAGGCGTGTGAGGAAAATAAATTAGTCAGGGCAAATTCACAATTTCCATCAATCAAATGATGACATACAAAATGAGTGAAAAAAACAGTGTGGTGTGTTATTACTGTAACATAACTGTTACTGTCACAACAAGTCAAGGTGGTGCTAATTGTAACTACCAAGGCTTGACAAGACATCAACACTTTCCAGCTCGTCCTGGGGGATTCCAAGGTGATCCTTGGCTACACAGGAAATATAATCCCTCCCGCAAGTTTTGGGTCCACCACGGGGTCTTTTCCCAGTTGGACAAGGCTGGTAAACCTCCAAAGGGAGACATTCAGGAGGCATCCTGACCAGAAGCCCAGACCAGCTCAGCTGGCTCCTTTCGATGCGAAGGAGCCGCACATGTTTCAGCTGGTTTCATCTGATGACTGGATAATTACTGCAGTGATTTAATGTTTCAGCTGGTTATTTAACCCTAACAGGAACTGGCTTCTCATCTCTTAACAACAATGTTGGAGGAAAAGTTCCGTGTTCATGGAGAAGATGTGACTTTTTTATTTTTTGGGATTAGCAGTGTGCATCTAACGTCCGTGTGAGCACTCGATGCAGGAACCATTTTCTCACCAGCCAGGTCCAGTCTGGCTGGACACTCCACTTCCTGCCACTCCTCAAGGGGCGGCAGCTCACTCTGGCCAATGGAGATGAACCTCTGTGATGACATCAGAGCTTGTCGCAGGAGCACCTGGCCGGCGCCCTCGTAGTGCCGCGCCGCTCGAACCAGCAGGTCCGGCCTGCAGGGGGTGGTCACAGAGACAAACTGACAAGCTGTCCACCAACGGAGCGCGAAAACTCTGATGCGAAGTGAGGCTCACCTGCTGAGCCAGTGCTCTCGCTGCGCAGCCAGTGCCTGGACTCCGCCCCTCAGGTTGCCCTGCTCCAACAGGAAGTAGACGTGGCTCCAGGCCTCGTTCGCGGCCGGGCCGCTCCTGATCCCTCCCATCCCGCCCGCCATGCACACCAACACGTCAGCGATGCACGTGAGACAGCGAGCGGCCAAACCCAGCTCTGACTCCGCCTCCTGCTCTCCGCTTCCTGCTGCGACTAAATACCAGACGAGACAAACTTTGACCGTTCAATAAAATACAGCCACACTTGTTATGTCTCATGTGAATTTGTACAGAATTTTCAAGCATTTCACAAATGAAAGAAGTATTTTTGTAGTTTGTCTTCAATTTTTTTTTTTTTATATATATAGAGGAAGTGGAGGCCATCTTTATTCATGCCAGTAACTGTGACTCACTGCTGTCGAGGGTCTCCAGCAGCGCCCCCTGCTGGCCTCCCAGCACCACTGCCCTGAAGCAAGGCAGCAGGCAGGCATCCGTGCGATTGCACAGGGCATCAACCACCCTCCTCCTCCCGACTCGGAACAGTAAATCCTCCCTCCACTGTAGCTCCGCCTCCTGGTGGGTGAGCGACATCAATTCCTTTAGAGAGAGCCTCCACGCTTCCCTCCACCTCTGCAGAGATCCGCCGCTGCCGCCGCCGCCTCCCAGCAGCCAGCCGACACCTCCCTCCAGAACCACGTCACCTCCTCTGGGATAGAGGACCGGGAAGAGACGAGCCTCCAGGAGGGAGCGCTGCTCTCCCCTGACCCACAGCTCCTCCGGCCTCGAACGGGAGGAGAGATCTCGTCATTTATTTATTCATTCATTCATTTTTTCAACAGGATTTACAGCTTTAATCTTATTTAGACAGAAATTTAAAAAAAAAATCCAAATCTAAATTAAGTCTCACTGGATTCCCGTTCTGCTGTAGAAGAGGCTCCACCGCTGGTTAAGGAAGGAGGCGCTTCCGTCATCAGAGGAGACCTGAGGAAGATGAGGAGGAGGAGGTCAGAGACGAAGATTCAAATCGTGTTTTTGTGTCTTTTATGCTTCTGATTTGAGGTGATAAGATTTTTATGTCTTGAATCTATAAACATTCAACATCTTTAGTTCTGAGATTGATTTCTCTTGATATAAAACCTTTTATTTTGCAAGTTGTGGACTTATTTTGCTAATTCAGTTTAGTCCAATTTTGTAAGATTTCGTCCTAATGACCACAATTTGAAAAGAATCTCGCTTTTACGTGTTTTATTATACAAAATGTCCATAACAAGAGACAATATTAGCCACACATTTGGTCACTGGGTTACTTAGTGTCAGAATTACAGTGAAAATAAACTGTCTTTGATTAAAATGATTATTAATTTCTGTTGGGAACCTCCTGAAGGACGCTGGGAGGTCCCTTACTTGGAATGCTGATAAACAAAGTTAACTCAAGGTGTTTGAGTTTGAAAGCTCCATAATCATTTAAATGCTTAGTGATTCTGACCTCCAGGTTGTCATGCACTCCCATCACTGTGTAGACCTTCAGCTTCAGGTCGCCCAGCTCAATGCAGTGTCCCTGGATGATGATGTCATTAGCCAGCTCCAGCTGCCTGAGACACTGTGATGTCATCAACTCGAGACCTGACAGCAAACAACCGGACGCGATCTCCAGAGGTCCCTGATGGGGAGGTCACAGGAAGCGTTGAGATCCTTCATTACAGTAAAACTACTAATACAACAATAAACGTAGGCAAAATCAGGAAAATGTACTTCTCAAAGTAAAAATTTAGTAAAATGACACGTATGACTAATTTACTATTGTCTCTACTGGACCATCACATTAGCACCTGTAGTGGTGCAAAATGGTATTATGAGACTGGACCGAATGGAGCTAGCTCGTAGCATGCTAACTTCAGCAGAAATATCTGCAACACGATACAGAGACAAGTTTCAACTGTTGGGTCTTTTAATTCATTACAAAACACCTGATTTTAGAGACTTTTCATGTGTTTGTGTGTGAAAAGTTTTTATCTGCAAGGTAACGAAAGCTGTCAGAGAAAAGGAGCGAAGCAGAAAGTTTCATATGGCAAACAGAAGTAAAGCCTGTGGACAAGTACAGTACAGAATAAATGTATTTCATATATAAAACATTAAAGCTGCATTCGTTGACTCAACCTCAGCACTGAACTCCTCACCTGTAGGTGGCAGTGTTGCACCACCGATCCAGCTGCCAAGGTAACGTCTCCCTCCAGAATGCTGTTGATGATTCGAGCTCCTTGGTTCACCCCATCCTCTCTCTGAAGGGAAACAGGTAGCCATAACCCGTTTTTCGTCCTGACGTCAGAATGACGATTCTACAAACAGGAAGTATCACCTGGATGTGGGACAGAGTGTTTCTGTCCGTCCAATCACTGCACAGTCGCTCCATGTGCTGCCGTCCAGATAAAGTCAGGTAGTCGTAACGACCGCCGGGGATGTAGGCTGTCGGAGCAAAGAAAGCATCATGAACTGATAGAGGAGGTGCCTGCAGGACCTATGACATCACTGCTACTGCAGAGCCAATCAGAACCAAGTATGACAGTTACACAAGTGGAAAGTGAGGGTCACAAACACAGAGGGTCAGTGAGACAGGCACGGTAGAGACACGCACTCAGTGTTAGCGGAGTTCCTCTCAGGATCCTCCACAGCTCCGTCCTGCCTCTCCTCACTGCCGCCCCCTGTGGACCATCAGGAGAACTGCAGCCGGTTCGAACCTCTCTCACAAACTGATCCTGAGTCAGATCGGAGCAGAGGCATTTCAGCACGTCCAGGAACAACGAGATCTGAAGGAGAGGACAGGGGAGGACAGGGGAGGAGAAGACAGAGCTGTTTTCAGGTTTAGTGCTGAGAAACAGAAATATTCTTCTTCTTTAGTATCATGAAAACAATGTCTGAGTATTCCTGAAGAAATAAAATTATTTCATTCAAATTGTACTGCAGTAAAAGTACAATAGTACTGTCAGCTTTATGTTGATCTGAAAAATAAAGGTGTTAATAAAAAAACCCAAAAACAAAACAGTATAAAATAGTAAAAGTATATAAGCATAAAATTCAACAAACAGCATGAAATGAAAATCCTTAAACAAAGGTCATCATAATCCTGCCTGACCACAGCGCTGCAGTAAATATAATTATTTCTCTCCACCAATGACATTGCTCTTTGGGAGCATGTTGTCATCTCTGCGTGACCAGACAAGCAGAGGTCACCTGGAGGGGCGGAGCTCCAGAGTCCAGGCCCAGGTAGGTGCAGCCATCCAGAGGAGGAGTGACGTGGGTTTGCAGTAACTTCTCTGAGACCGAGCTGCTGAAGAAGACTGGACCCGACACCTGCAGAGATGCAGGCGGGGACATAAAACATCACCTGTAAGGTTTTTCTCTCTAACAGCATTTTTTTACAGCAGGTTTTTGTGTCTTTTCAGAGACGTTTCCACCAAAATGAGAACAAACGATGAGGGAAAATACTGACAAACTGTTGGGCCTGTTTTCATTATCACATTTAAATGGTTCACTCTTCTTTTTTACCCTGGTTTGCTTCAGTCTTGCACTGAGCTCAGAAACCAAAATGTCACCAAAGAAAACATAGTCAAACAGGAGGACGCACCATTGGAACTTTCCCATCAGGCATCACTGCTTGCAGAATCTGCTTCTGTGTCTCCTTGTAGATGATGTCCCTCACCTGTCCCTGTGAGACAAAACAAATGCACCTTCAGGGACCCGTTAAACCTCAAAATGTTAACCTGGAGGGTAAATACAGGAAAAAAATGTCATTAAAGTTTAAATGACAACAAGGAAAATCTTAGTTTAAATAAAGTGAGCACTTGTTGGTCGGGAAGGTAGACGCCATGATTGACAGCATAGGAAACGTCGCCTGGCAACGCCAAAACCCGAGCGCCGGAGAAACCCTCCCAGGATATGGCTGACACACACACACACAGAGACATTATTCACTGGCTGAACCGACAAAACAAACAATCAGGACGTATTCTCAGTATCGTTCTTTTAGATGTTTGTAGTGATGGTTTGCACACTAACCGAAGTCGGGTGGGATGCTGAGGATCATGTCGGTGCTGCAGACCCAAACGCCGGGAGGAGATCCGGGACAAATCTGCCTCAGAGAGAAACGACTGTTGTATTTCATTAACAACAACAACAAAATAAGATGTGTAAAATCCTTTAGCTGTGCTCAACACAGTAACAACTCTACTGAAAATACTCAGTAAACTATACATATTTACAGCAGGGTTACCTCCTAAACTGGATATATCACAGACAAGTGTCATCACAGTCACAAAGTGAGGCCAGAACTCTGACATACTGTCCCTTCAGCCTCAACAATTCCCCTCAAAGTATCTCTGTGGGCATTCAAGCACCTGTTACCTCAGCCTCCATACCAGCAATGGTCGGGGCTTTTTTTCAGGCTGTCTGTCTTTGTGTCCGGGCCGTTCTCGTGAACACGATATCTCTGGAACGCTGTGAGGGATTTTCTTCAAACTTGGCAGGAATGTGCACTCTGACTCAAGGATGAACTGAATAGAATTTGGAGTTCAGAGGCCAAAGGTCAAGGTCACGAGGACCCCACTTGTGAATGCACACAAAAAAAACTCAACAAAGCCACTGATAATTGGCTTTGTTCATTAAGTACATTAACTTTGAACATTCACTGGTTTTTATATCCTTACTCACTTGTGTTTATTTTATACCTCAAATTTTATACCCCACTTTCACTTAACCAGCTCTGTGATCCAGAGTTTATTACAAAACATGCATCTAAACCTTTAAAAATAATAAGATTTTTCACCGTTCTACAAAAAACGGCCCGGCACTTCGTCTCGACCCACCGCTCTGCTTTCACTGTCTGCTTTCATTGTCTGCCTCACAGAAGCATTTAACCACCAGGCAGTAATTTTATAGTTTAAAGGATTCTTTATGATTTTATGATGATCTAACTTATAACTTAGATAAGGTTTATTTGTCACATACACAATATATAGTACAAAACACGGTAAAATGTGTTTTGTACCTGCAATTGGAAACATTACTGATAAAATATAAAGCATAAAGTAAAATATGATAATAGTCGCAAAGTCTGTACAAATGTGCAATATTAAAGAGTCCTTGTTAACAGTCGAGCAAATGTTCTGAGAGCAGAAATTCCTTTTCATCCACTACGTGTTGGTCCTGGGAGGAAATGTTCAAAGCTCAAGAATATTAAAAAAAAAAAAAAAATAGAGCAAACCACTCCCACTTGCTTTCCCAAATGGTGGAATTATGATATTATAATCAAATCCAGAATGCCGCCATTAAGGACATTTAGTTTCTGGTGAAGAACTTCAGAACTGCTTCATATATCATCAAAAATTTGAATCCTACACTTATGTTTCGACGGTCGAAGAATTTAAGGTGTGGCAGAATTTTTTGCAGGGTGATTAATATCATGGGGAGGTTATTGTTCAGCCTTGGCAGAGTTTTGCTCTCACGTTGCTTTTGCTTGTGTACCCTGTCTGACAGCCCTGTGTGTGCTGGTCTGTTTGGCTTCCCTCCTTTTTGTTAGCAGACCTGGTCAGTGAGGCAGTCCAGCAGCAGGTCCAGGCAGCAGACCGGAGCCTGGACCCTCTGGCTGGGTTTCTCCACCGGCAGCCAGCAGAAGGCTCTGCTGCAGGAGCTCCAGGGGAAGTCCCGGCCCTGCAGGGAGAGAAACAATGTGCACGGGCTGAAGAAGACAGAAGTGAACGTGTGGAGGAGTGAAAAGCACAGATGCACTCACTGTGTGGAGGATGAGGATGTGAGCATCGTGCAGAACGTCGGCTGTCACCACCTGAGGAAAGCAATGAAGAGGCCCAGTTAAAGACTTGAATTCACAGCTATTGAGCATGACCGAGTGTACTTGTACTTTGGACTTTTACTTTATGGCCGTCTCTGCAGCGTAGCTACCTGCGTTACCCATTTTATGGTTATATTTTATGGCCTAATTGCTGCAGTGGAAGAGTTTCTAACTTGGGTAAATCTGTTCACAAATACCCGCCTACATGTGGGCCAGGCATAAGAGCGTTGAACAAGAGCGGGGCAGCGAACGAAGCTGCAGGACTTTCTCGTGTCTTTAACGATGCCACGTAAGTTCATTTTAAGTGTTACATTCTTATATTTACAACTGTATTCAGTTTTAGGTTTCATGTGTTTAAACTAAGTTAGAGAGTGCAGGTTGTCAAAGCTAAATACTGTTTATATGCAGGCCTACAGTGCAGCCAATGTACACAGTTAATCCTATGTTAGTTTATGCTCTTGCTTTAGAAATCACACACACACACACACACACACACACACACACACACACACACACACAGACAGACCTCTGTACAGTTAAAGTTAGTTGGCATTGTGACTTTGTACTGTAACCATCATTAATGATGAATCAACGGTTTTGCCCCACAAAGAACAAAATGACATCTTCAAACGTTTTCTTTGAGGATGAAAACATTCATTCTACTGTCAAAGAGGAGTTAAGAAAAAGAAAAAAATTCATGTTTAAGAATGTTTTTTCAAAACAAGAATGTTTTTTCAAATGTTTTTTTTAAACATTTCGTAAAGCCACTTTAAGAACAGCAGGTGATTATATTGTCGATGTACAGTTTCATTATTGCTGCAGCTTTATGTTATAACTTTGGCTTTGGGGATTTTACTTGAAGATATTTGGGTGTCAATACAGCAAACAAACTCCTCTTGTGGCCTGAAGGCCTGTCTAAGAATGTAAAAACATCCAACAGTCCAGCAGATTGAATGGTTTTGACTAACACAATTCATTAGGACAATAAGGCACATTTTTAAGGCTTTTACACCTTTAGACAAATCAAAATAATCGA
>KV751377.1:3127475-3143344 GCA_001698575.1 Mola mola | reverse complement strand
CTGAGAGGCGAAGTGGTCCGACTCTACAAAAATGTGAGATTTTTTTTTTTTTTTACTATTATGGACTAAATATCTGCAGAAACATTCTGAGGACCCTCTGAAGCAGCAGATTTTCAGTATCATCTCTGACCATCAAATGGCTAAAGAAGCTTTAAATATACCTTAAATGTGACAGATGCTATGTTGTTTTTTGGGCGATGACAGTTGCAGTGAGGTGCTGTGGCAAGGACATGACACATGCTTTAGAGGGGTTTTGTTTGTAGGATGTTAGACATAATGAGATGATTTAGCACCTGAGTGACTGTCATCCTAAGAAAAAAAAAAATATTTTGCAAGAAAACTATGCTTACAGCGTGGCATGTGAGCTGGTGCCACAGGTCACTGGCAGCTTCCACTTAGTGCCAGATGATTCCAAACAGCAACAACTGCCACAACAAGTCATCTAATGCACCATCAAATTGGTGGCATGTGAGTTAGGACACGGCCGTTGTAATTCTGATTGGTGCCACGATTTTAGTTTGCTGCCACTCGTATAGTTTTCATTTCCAGGTCCATTGGCACTGGACAGATAATTCTGTGTACACTGAATCAGGTCAAGAACAAGCCAAGTGCAGCTCGTTCAGCCTTTCAGGGTTTTTCTTCATCACATGTGATGTTAAAGCAAAAAGAAAAGACACTTTGTACTCTGAGAATTTGTTATATTGATATAAAATATGAATGAAGGAGGGGAAATTACATGCTTCACCCTTATTTAAAAAAAAATATTCTTTATAAAAAGAAAATGAAGGTCTTTATTGCTAAATTTATTACTGCTAAACAAACAAACAAATAAACAAACCCAAACGAACATGTGACCACGGAGAGAAACAGTTCTGTCTGTGCGACTCCCCAGCTTCTCCACCTCGGGCGAGAGTATCCCAAAGGCGCCGACTACTTCAGGGGCCGTCTGAGAGCAGCGTTTGCCAAAAACAAAAGTGTGCAGAACCCAGAGCAGATTAAGGAGCTGATCGCTCGGGGGGAGTACGTGACCCGAGAGCTGGAGGCGCTCTACTCCCTGCGCAAATACAGAACCATGAAGAAACGCTACTATGAGGAGTGACCACCCACAGCAGGAGGAGAAAACCAACATAAAAACACACTGCAGGAGCTCACAGGTTTGGTTCCTCAAGAGTCCATTAATGACTGAGATAACACAAGTATAAAGACTGTGGGGGTCCGTCCCCAGAGGTCAGAAGTGCTGTGTGGCCACGATGTCCACGTCGACCAGGTTGGCTCTGCAGATGGGGCAGGTGGTGTTATCCTGTCAGGCAGAGAGCAGGAATTAACTTCACATTCACTCATATCTGGATATTTAACGTACAGTTTCAGTTCAGACTGAAATTAGGCTGCAATTCGCTGATATTAATCCAGCCGCAGACTGACTGTAGATCAGACACATCAGGCGGGTACGACAGCTGATCTGAGGAAACATCTCGCACCAAAAATAATAATTTTAATGAGCAATGTGGCTGCTGCGGCTTTAAAAGGCCAAACACACATTTATCCAGCCAGGTAGTTGTGGTGCCAGTTGCTCAGTTTTTGAGATGTCTGCCCTCAGATGATGACCCGCTTATTCACAGAACTTGTTGTCTTTCTGTTTCACAGTGCAGAAGGAAACAAGCATCTGCTCAAGGAACAAAAAGCATGATGGATATGGACAACAGAGCTCCCAGGAATAAAAGAACAGTTTTCTATTTCTGACGGCCTGTGGTAAAGGTTTTTCATTGGAAACGACTGAGAGGACGGCATGAAAAGTTAATGCTGAATTCTGAATAATGTGTCATAATATCTCTAATAACAAACACACGGTCAATTTAAACGGGTTATTCCATAAATGTTGAACCAGTTTTGACACCTCTGATCTGATCTAAAGGATGGGATATTAGCCAATACAGGCATTTTTTAACTGATCAGGGATCTGCAATCACCCTGACTGACAGAAGGCAACTAAAGTGTCCAAGTGTGGAAACGGTTTAAACTATAAAAAGGAAAAGAGTCCAACAGTCATCTGCAATGTGAACGTCTCCGATAGGTGTTTCAGCAGAGCTTTTCAACAAGGCTTTTAAAGAGGGGATGAATATCCTGGAGAGCGAAGAGGTCTCCTCGATACTCAACATGTTTTAAAACACGAGTTGGCTGCTGGTAGTTTAACAGGGGATGGATAGAAATCTTACATCCAGTTGAAGTTGGTCTAAACCGTTCCAGGTCCAGGCAAACAAGAGTCGGATCAGGACTCGTTATCGGCCGACTGAACAGATTTCATGAAAAGCTTGAACTCGTTTCAACCAACTCTGATGACAGAACACGCGTGTTACCTTTAGCCATCTGTCAATACACTGGACGTGGTAGTCATGGAAACAGGGCAGAATCCTCAGCTTCTCCCTGTCAGCGTAGTCGCAGAAGCAGATCTGACACCTGTCAATCAATCACAGAGGAGAGTCAGCGTCGGCGCCGTCCTGCCGCGGCCTCACAACTGCTCTTCCACTCACTGAGTGTTCCCGGCGCCGTTGCCACTCTGGAATTTTTTGGTGGGAAACCTCTGGATATCCCTCCGGCTCAGCTTCTTGGAGATGACGGCGCCTTGACGCTCCTCGAATTCCAGCAGCGCCTGAAAGACGAGTCACCCACATGAGTGTCGCTCACACGGGTTCAGGTGTACACACAGAGGAAGAGGACGAGGTCTTCCTCACCTCGTAGTCGTTTCCCTGATGGTGGTCAGCCAACGCCGACAGGCCGTGCCAGCGTCTGCCCCGCCCACGTCTTCTTCCCCGCCCACTCAGATCTACCAAAACATTCAAATTTGCTTTACATTCTGTAGATAAAAAAAATCCTTCATTGTAGGTACATGAACAATCTGTGATAACTGTAGAGCCGCATCGGTCGGTCAATCAAAAGAGACTATTGTGATAATCAAATAATCATCTCGGTCTTGTTTTGAGCAAAAATGTCAAAAATTTGTTGGTTCAGGCTTCTTAAATGTCATCATTTGCTGCTTTTAGTTGTCATCTCTGGCAATAAATGAAGAGTATTTGGGTTTTACATCATTGGTTGGAGTACAGAAGCAATTCTACAACATCACATTGAGAAGAATTGGCAGATTATTTGATGATTAAAATAATCACTCTGTGCAGCTCTAAATATCTCTGCAGCTGTCAAATCATGGAATTACATTCTATTTTAATAGCAATTAATACATTTCATTGAATGACCTAACGTGGCAGAAACTCATTTTTTGAGGGGTTATGACCTTAACTTGCAGTAACCCACCACCAGGGGGCGACCAAGATGCTTTAGCTTCATGTTTGGGGAGCTCGCATGTCGTCCATCTTACAGAGAGTCTGTGGGGATGATGCTAAGCTAATGTATCTGCTAAGCCGCTTTGTGTCTGGAGCATTAAGCCACACCCACTGTTACCACGGTAATCAAAGGCGCTGTCGGATGAACTGGGTCCAAAATGCTAGCAAACTGCACGATATATCGTTTCGGTATTGGCCGACGTCTGTCTGCTGCGTTTTTCACCGTGTCAGTGATTTCATGCGTTTCAGTGTTCTCATATCGACATATAATTTCCATATCGGTGCGTCCCTACGTTTCGGTATTTTTTCGCTGTCCTGCTTTTGGACCTGCAGCAGTCTAACAGTTCGAGAGCTCTTTCTGGTCTCACCGTTCTCGACGACGACCACCGGAGAGATGGCAGCCAGCAAATGAGGCATCCAGTTGGGCTCCCTGCCTGGGGAGAACTGCGGGGGGAACGACACAGGCCGTGAGAACCGTGAGACCGGTCCGGAGGAGGTGAGAGTGAGGTGGATGTCAGAGGCTGCCTCACCTCATAGTGTCTCTGCTGGTGGTGACGATGGTGCTGCTGTGAGCTGTGCACCTCCTCCTGGTCAAACTGGGCCTGAGTCAGCAGAGAGAATCATGAACACTCCCATACAGGCGAGTCGTCTGCACCCAAACTCGCCTCCCAAGCAAGGCGTCCTCCTACCTGCAGGCTTCGGGCCAACGCCTCGTCCTCCTCCAGCTGCGCCAGGCGAACCGCCGCCTCCTCGTCGTCGCTGATGACAATCATGTCCGCCGCCGCTGCAGAACGAAGCAGTCAGACTGTCAGGACCGGAGCAGTTTGGGTGACATCATCGTGTTTAGATCAAATATTTACAGCTGTAAGAACGACGACAAACACTGGGTGTGTGCAGGGTTCACAGAGTTACTTTCAAGACCTTTTTAAAAGTGCCACAATCGCCGACCAACGATTTCCAAACTCTCATCAACACATCTCAAATCACATTACAATAAAATGAAAGTGCAAAAATGAGGTGTGAGTTGTGCCTTTACACCAACAGTAAACATCTGTATCTGTATCTGCTGCTGACCTAAAAGAGATGACAGCAATAACTGATGTATATTTAGTTTATACAGACACTGTACAGATTTGTTATGATACAGCAAGTTCATCAGGATGAAGATGACCCGAAACACAACGTCTCTGTTCAGCTTTGGGAAACACAAGCAGAGACGGTAAAATGTGAATGCACAACATCTCCTCACCTACTGACAAGTTTCCCTGCTCTTCATTCAGCCACCTCCTCTCCTCCGTGGTGAAGAAGGACAGAGAGGCAGAGGTGGGAGGTGGTGGCGAGGGCGATGCCGACAGACTCTTCCGCTGCCGCTTCCTCCTCCTGTGGCGATAAACAGGACTGGAGTCTGCTGAGGTGCTGGTCACGGAGGAGTCCACCTCTTCCACATCCTCCTCTGAAGCTGGTGGAGACACGAGCAGGAAGGAAACACAACAGTGGCAGAGTGAGCTTTCGTTCTGCTAATTCAGGTTTTATCTGACGATCCAGCAGCACCAAACGCTGATGATTGCGTATGAGGCCAATGGTATGTAAAAGTATATTAAGGTTATATATAGCTTAGAATATGACACGTCCACAGACAATGATGGGGTTTCTGCTGAGAACCAACTTTCAGGCTCCAAACCCATTTGTTTTGGTTACTTAACGCCCCTCCCGGTTCAAAATTAGGAACAGAGCCGTGCCGGTCTGAAAGGATTAACAGTGCAATACCAACAAAAAGTGACATAATGCACGTTTAAACATGTTTAAACACCACACTGGAAAATAAAGGTTTGAGGCACAAAGTAATCAGTCAACCAAGCAAAACAGGAAGAGGGATTCTTCTACCCAGTCACCTTGACCTCTGACCTTTCAAGGTCAGATTTCTGGCGAGCCCATATTTCAGCTTTCCATGAAAATGTGTGGTATTAGTGGTTGTTTTGGCCATTCCTGAACGCATTTTGTTTTTAGGTTAATGTCATTTGGTGCAAATGATGTTGGCGCCATCTGACGGGTGACACCTGAACTGCAGAGCCAGCTGGTTCTGGCTACGCAATGGACCCCAGATTAGTTAAACCTCTCTATGTCAATTCCTTTTGAGATATGTCGAAAAATTTTGACCCTTAAGTGACCTTGAAATCCAGAAAGTTAATCATTTGCGGCAGGCTGTCAGCTACAAAATGACACCAATTGGACCTCTTCTATTTCAATGCTTTCTGGAGTTATGGCCCAAAACATATTAGACCTTCAAGCCGCCAAAATTTATTTTGCTGTAGGATGGGCAAAGATATGAAATGTGTTTTCTTTTTTACAATTAAACAAGTGCCAGCAAAAATATAATCTCCTTGTCGGAGGTAATAACTGCTGAAATTCTAACCTGAGAGTGAAAGAAACAGATAAAAGAAGAGTAAACAAATGGGTTCATTCGATGGGAACGGCTCCTGTGTGCTGCTAAAAGCTGCTTCCCCATAAATAGGTGTTTATTCCTTCCAACAGGACTTTATCACAACACTGAGAGCAGAGTTTCAGGCAGTAGCCACGTTGCTAATGATGTCTCTGCTCTCTGCTCTCACTGTGGTGAATAACACCACTGCAACGCCCCATTTCCACTTCAACGCTGTATGTTTTGATCAGGATTATTTAACTTCTGCTATTTTTCAACTTGACCGCGGGATCGTTTTATTTAAAATGTCAAAGATTGTTGGTTTACGTGAGCGACAACAAGGCTGAAAATGAAGTGTTCTTCAAGCAGATTACTGACCTTGCAGAGAAATCTGGCTGACTGAAATGTCAACCGTCTCCTCCTCACCTGCTGACGTGTCTTCATGCTCCTCATTCAGCCACCTGGAGCCAGAGGTGGTAGGCGGTGTTGACCCGGATGTCGTCGTACTCTTCGGCCGCCGCCGCCTCCTCCTGTCGCGGTAAACAGGACTGGCTTCTGCTGAGGTGCTGGCCACCGAGGAGTCCACCTCTTCCACATCCTCCTCTGAAGCTGGTGCATGACACGATGAGGAGGAGGAGGAGGAGGAGCAGGAGGAGGCAGTCGACAGAGGGGCCTCAATCTGGCTGCCCAGAGAGGAAGCAGGAACAAAGCCGACACGCTGCTTTCCCTTCGCTGCAGCCAGACACTTGCGCTTGTACATGTGTGAAAAACCTGGTTCGGTTACTGCCCCCTGTTGGCCGCCGACCACCGCCTGAGAACACACACGCAGCGGTCGGAGACCAGCTGCTGACGGTGAGAGCGCGTCTCTTACACGCTGACTTACAGGACTGCGGTGTTCCTCTGCGGCGCGACCACGTCTCTTCCGTTTGCCGAGCTGAGGGCTGAAACACGCACAAAATAACACTTTCATCAGCCACGTCCTCTCCACTTCAAGATTCCTGTTCAACCGCAGCATGATTTCAAGGAATGATAAAACTTCCCAGGCATCCGAATCGGCTGAGACGGACGTGTGTGTCGGAAAACAAGCCAGCGTTGTGTCACGTTAAGTTAACACTGGCTACGTCCGCTGTCCTATACCTGAAAACAGCTCTCACTAAAGAAATTACCGCCCGGCACCCAGCAGGGTTTAGCAGGTTTTTTGTTGTTTTTTTTTTTTTTAAATTTATTTGCTAATCCATGTGTACCATATATATTTGTATAGATTTGCTTTGTATCTAATTGAAAAAGTGCGCATGCGCCGACCGCGCGTGCAGCCTGTTGCAGTTGCTCCTGCTTATGTTCTTTTAACAATTTCCCCCAGGGATAAATAAAGTATTCTGAATCTGAAATCTGAATCTGAATCTGACATCCAAAGCACAGTGAAAACACAGTGGTGGGTCACAAAGAAGGACTGGGTGGTTTTCGTGGTAGTTCAAAGGTTTAGGAGCTTGTTTTGTTAGTTAATTACATGGAGGTAAAACTGTTGTTTAAAATAAACACAAATAAATAAGGATATAGAAAACAGTGCAAAATGTTAATGGCAGTAATTTAAAAAATTAATTAAATTCAATTATAGCAATGTTCAAATAAAGATAGAGAAAAGTCGAATATGACTCTTGGATAACTCAGTGATTAGTTGGGCGAACCTGAACGTGAATTGTAGCAAAAACAATGTGGTTGTAGTGGATTTTTATCGGAACAGGACGTCTTGTTTTGTTAGTATTTTGGCAGAGGAAAGAAAGAGAACCAAGTTATTTAATTAGGTGCAGATCAGCAGAAAGTTGGACTGAATTTATAACGCAACAACCTGTTTGGAAAGGTAAAGACGAGGTTGTTGTTTCTAATCCTCCTTTCACATTGGCCAGAAATCCCACTGTGCTGCTGTGAACTCACAACATGGAAGCTAACAGTGACATTTGACCCCCAAAATTTAACCAATTCACCCCCAGGTCCAAATGCAGATTTGTGCCAAATTTGAGAAAAATCTTTCAATGCATTCTTGACATATTGTGCTCACAAGATTTCAGGTCTCAGTGACCTTGACCTTTGACCTATAACCTCCAAAGTATAATTAGTTCTTGAGTCAGAGTGGAAATTTGTGCAAAATTTGAAGATGCGCGAACGAAGCCTTCATGAGATATCACTCTCACAAGAAAGGCCCGGTAGGACGCACGTCTGTTTTAACAAGTTGCTCTCGAAATGAACACATGACAAAGACTCGATGAGAAGACATATCAGACACTATCATTAACTATGATTTCAAAACAAGAAAACAGTCTTCTGTCTCCCTGTCTGTCTGACCAAAGCCATGTTTCATATCTCCTCTGTCTGACAAGCCAAAAAAGAAAATTCTGAAAGCAGGGAATTCTACATGTTCTTGTTTTAACAACGCTGATTGGGGGAGAAGTTTGGGTAGTTATGGTTGAAGCTGAACAGAAGGTTGTTAATTATTATGAGAAAACCCCAAAATGTTCCAGACTGTCACTTGCACTTTCTGAGTGAGTCAGTCACAGTTCGAACTACACACAAAGTTTTCCTGCATAGTTTCATTTTCTGTATGTTTCCATCTAAAAAAACCTTAACATGAGCTACATCCCGACTCGGCGCCTGCTTCATTCAGTGTGTGCGTTCTGTGCTGTCGTAGTTTACAGCCGGGGCCGTGTTACCTGGGCGTTTCTGGGACGATCATGGACAGATCGGGGTGGTGAACGTCGGCCGGGTCGAGCAGGCAGCCCCGGTTCAAACCGACAGGACTGTCCGGTGGTTCAGGCGAGAACAGGTAGTCAGCCCGCCACTCATCCATGATCCACTCATTCAAGACTTCCAAACCCTGCAATCACCTCAAATCCACGCTTATCTCTTCCGGACGATGTGGCCTCTTCGCCTGAGCAACAGTTAATTATAAGAGAAAAAGGTCACAAAGAGGAATTAGCAAGCTGAGCTCATTCAAATCTATTGGTGTTTCAAAATAACCAGCAACTGCTTATTGGTGATTTCAGCTGAATGCATCCGTGGTTGTTGTAGTATATTAAATAATGTTAATAAACCTTAATATTATTAATTTGTGGTGTCTCCGTTTGGCAGGCTCACACTTCAGGAATCTTAAAATGGCCGATTTTGAAATCAGGTCACATCACATACATAAGAAGAGTCTTAACGGATATTCATATACTCTCCCGATTTTCCTCTGCAGTGATTGATATATATACTAACAATCCTCACTATGTCATTAAATGATGCCTTTCATCTTATGAATTAACCCACCATCAAAGAAATGGTCACTGCGGCGCCATCGGAAACAAAATCAGGGATTTAAGGAATATAAAGAATATAAAATACAATTGCAAAGAAGGATTATATACACTGACACTTCACCTTGTTTGCTTGTGTCTGTACTTAAAAACACATGATGAGCGTAGAATTTAATTTAAAATTTAATAATTTAATTTAAAAAAACACAGCAGCAGGTTACATTCTGCTCGACGATAGCCGCTGGGATGAGGTAAGAAAAGGGAACTTTTTTCTAATTTTCTTATCACCATTCCCAAGATTACATTAAATAAACATTTGCTTAATTGAGAGAACTGAGAACTGTGATGAAACTTTATGATTTAGGACATTTTATAACCAAAATAATGAATAAATCAGGAAAACAATCTGACTTGACAACAGCAGGTTACGTTGTGATAAACAGCCTGACAGCTGTGGGGATGAAGGACACAGGGAAGAAATAGGAATTCTTTTCCATCTATTTTGGAGCTACAAGATTTTCACCCTTTCCATGCAATTAAACTTTTGCTGATTTTTTTCTGATAACAAGTCAAAGTGCTCAGTGCATCATGGGAAGTGGTCACAGGTTAGTTAGTGGCTGTGTAGGTGTTGGATGTGAAGCCAGGGTAGAGTTACAGTTACCCGACGTTAGCAAAGTGACTTCAGCTTTGGGTGAACAAGGCAGAACAATGGAACAACAACCTTGACACCATCAGCATGTATTGTTGCAAAATTTCTGAGTTGTCGTTGCACTGTGTAGCTGACACTTGAAACTGTTTCCACGGCAACCGGGAGGCGAACTCGTCATTAGAATTCCCCTTCAGAGTATGACATCATCAATCATTTTTCTGTCATGTTTCTGGTCGAAACTTATGGCTTTAATGTCTAGGCTCTACCTTTATGAGTGTTAGTACTTCACACCTTTTCTCAATGAATGCTCAAACGACGTTACGATGTGTTCCCTAATGAAAAATATCATGACAATAGTCATTCATAAGAACAGCTAATTTAAACGCTTCACGTTGTAACTACAGCAACATCAGACACATTCAGGGTCGCTCGTTAATCCCAAATCTAACACATAGCTTGAATTATTTCACTGGCAGTAAAAATATCGGGTTCTATATATTAGAAAATAATATAAATAATTGAGGGTAAACCGGAATACTAACCTAAGAATAAAATAAAATCAGCCTTGTTTGCTCCAAATTCAATCGATAACATACACAAAGTACATTGACGTTCAGTTGTTAGCGAGTTAGCTTACGGCGGCAGCCAAAGTAACTTAGCTGCACCAACACAAACATCGTAATCGGTGTAAAATCAAACTAAATTAACTACGTCCTATGTTGATAAAAGTATAAACACAATGTTTGTTCACTTTACCTTTAAAACGTTGCAAGTGTCGGTTTGTTAAGAGGTGGTCCGCATCAACGTTGCATTACTCAAGACAGGAAGCGAATTTCAAACTGAGCCGGGACTTCTTTCCCTTTACTGTCAAAAAAAAAAATTAAGCGCCACACCGCCACCTGCTGTACAAGAGTGCGCAAAATCTAATTTTACGCAATGTAATTAATCTGAGAAAGTATTTTTATTGTTGTATTATCAAGTATGTTGGGAATCAATTAATCACTTCTTAAATGTAAGGATTTATTTTCTTTTGTGTCATTCCCTATAAATGTGGATTTTGGACTGTTAAGACAACCTGATGATTTTACTTTGGGTTCGAGGGAACTGATAAGACATTTTAGGACTAAAATAACCAATAAATCATGAAAATATGCAGCAATATGAATGATGTTATGAGAAAAATCTGAGACTTTTTAAAGAAAGACTGTGCACCAGACCAAGCCATCCAAAAACAATCTTGTTTAATTTTTACTGTCACTGAGGTTACATGTATTTGATAAATACATATGAAGATGAAACCCAATGTAGACGGGGACACTGTAACAGTCTGCACACGTGGACCAACAGCACCAGCAGCTGTCACTGCAGAACACATCTAAACATCTGAACACATTCATTTCATAAGCAGCTGAAAACATGTAAAACAGTGTCATAATAGAACTCTGTGAGCATATCAACACTTGGTAACACCAGCCATGGTATCAGCAGGCTAGAACAACATGGACTGCAGAGACTTGCGGACTGTGGCCATTTCCTGCTGCTGCTGCAGAAACAAATGAACAACATAAATGTTAGGCAAAGGACATGACACGTACTGCTCTACACAATACATCTTCTTCTTCCTCTTCCGACTTTACTGAGGTTGTCCTAGGAGTCGCTATAGCAAATCTTTGTCCTCCATCTCTCACTGTCCTCTGCATCTTCTTCCCTCACACCAACTATCTGCAGGTCCTCCCTCACCACATCCATCAATCTCCTCTTTGCCTCCTGCCTGGTGGCTCCATCTTCAGCATCCTACCAACATATCCTCTGTCCATCCTGTGCACATGTCTAAACCATCTCAATAACTGTGTCTCCAAACGTCCGACCTGCTCGTTCCCCATCCTGTCCATCCTCGTCACTCCCAAAGAGAATCTCAGCATCTTTAACTGCCTCCTCCAGCTCTGTTTCCTGTCTTTTGGTCAATTCCACCGTCTCCAAACCAAACAATCCTGCTGGTCTCGCTACTCTCATGTAAACCTTCCTTTCACTTTTGTCACAGATCGCTCCTGACACTTTCCTCCACCCGCTCCACCCTGCCTGCATTCGTTTCTTCACCTCTTTACCAACACTCCCCGTCGCTCTGAACGGTTGAAGTACTTAAACTCATGGACCTTCTCCATCTCTCCTCCCTGTAACCTCACTGTTCCACTTGCCTCCCTTTCATTCACACACATGTATTCTGTCCTGCTGCCATTGACTTTCATTCCTCTTCTTTCCATTTCAGACCTCCACCTCTCCAGGTTTTCTTCCACCTGCTCCCTGCTCACACTACAGATCACGGTGTCATCTGCAAACATCAGCGTCCATGTAGATTCCTGCCTGACCTCATCTGTCAGTCTGTCCATCACCACAGCAAACAAGAAGGGGCTCAGGGCCAAATCCTTGATGCACCTCCGTCACTCCTGCAGCAACCTCCCAACTGTCATACTGCTCTCATACATCTCCTGCACCAGTCTAACAGACTTCTCTGCCTCATACAGAACCACAGTTCCTCCCTCGGCACCCTGTCGTAGGCTTTCTCTACATCCACAAAGACACAATGCAGCTCTTTCTGACCTTCTCTATACATCTCCATCAGCATTCTCACAGCAAACATGGCGTCTGTAGCTCTTGGCATGAAACCATCCTGCAGCTCACAAATCATCACTTCGTCTCTCAGCCTCACTTCCACGACTCTTTCCCCCACATCTTCACTGTGTGGATCATCAGCTTTATCCATCTGTAGCTGCTACAACTCTGCACATCACCCTTGTTTTTAAACACTGGTGCCAGAACACTTTTCCTCCATTCCTCAGGCATCTTCTCACTGTCCAAGATCACGTTGAACTGCTTTGTTAAAAATTCCACTGTCCTCCCTCCTGGACACTTCCATGCCTCATCAGAACCTACTGCCTTCATCCTCTTCAAAGCTTCTCTCTCTTCATCTTTACTAATCCGTCCAATTTTGGTTTTAGTTTTCCTTTTACTTTCAGCCTTCATTTACTGCTTGTAAACATTATTCTCTTTATTTCCTTATTTCTGCTTAGTTGTAACTTTATGTGATAGCATCAACATTTTCCTAATTATGGAGAATTTTCACAGGAATTATCGTATTTTGTGCGTCGCTATGGAAGCTGCCATTTTATATTAGGTCTTGGTCTCTTCTTCTTTTACACAAAAATGCCATCAAGTTTTAGTGACACTTTAATCACTTTTATTCCAAGTGTTAGTCAACGAAAAGTTAGTTCATTTCCTTTAAATTTAAGCCAAAATTTCAAGTCACAATGTTTTATCTCTCTAAACTTATTCAGCACAGGTGTCATAAATTGTACTGAAGATTGTATCCATTCCTAACTGTGTAATAACCACAAACCGGTAGCCAATCCTAAACAAAAATGAACCCTAACCCGCACACTCACTGTGTCCATGAGGATCTTCTTCTGCAGAGTCGCCATCTCCTTCTTCAGCTCTTGTTGTGCCCCCTGCAGGAAGGCGCTGTGGCTCTTCTCCATGTCCTCCATGTTCTGGAGGGAATTCAGAAATGACTTCAGTTTGATGTCTTCATGACAGACAGAAACACACGCATCAGCCTAACTTCTGCTATTAAGTATCTAAACCTAAAACAGCATCAACTGTCACCTTTTTCATTGCGATTTTACAATGGCACAAATATACGAAATAACATGACCCCCACTTGTTGAGGTCTGGACAAACAGTAAGAAAATGTATTAATAAGTTATCATGTCAACACCTTAACGAACTGCTCGTACAGCTCTCTGACTGTCTTCAGCTTCTGCTTCTGCACCACTCGGGCCTGCTGCAGGATCTTCTGCTGCTGTCTGAACAGATTCTGCAGACAGGAAACACTATGGATGCATCCCAGTCTGCCAGGTGGACACTAATGCAGCCAAATAAACATTTCCCTCATAGAGCACAATCACAAGAATTGATTTTAAAACCTCTGAAGTCATCACAATATCAGGTCTTTGGGCTGAGTTGGTAGTAGTAGGCGGGGCCGGCAGGAGAAACGAGCCATGAACCAGAAAGTAAACCAGTGTCTAAGAAAAGGTTTTTGGTCTTTGCATACAGTATCTAGTTCTCATTCATACATCTATAACTAAGTTTCATTTTCTTAAACAGCTCTCGAGGTCACAGGGCATCAAATCTGCAGCTATATAACAAATCATACGAGGAAATGAACCAACGGTGAGCTTCTCTTCCTGCTCTTCAGCTCGCTGGGCTTCAGCCTCCCACTGCTGCAGAGCAGAGGACACCTGCTGGGAGTACTGGTTAGTCGTCTTCTGCCTGCACACACGCACGCACGCACACACACACAAACACAGACACACGAACACACAGACACACGAACACATAGACACACGAACATTAAACAACTGAACGTTAAACAGCCATTTACTGGTTGATTAGATTTTATTTCATTAATCTCAATCTGCCAACTGATGAAAGCTATATTACTGTGATGCGACTGCTGATTCTAAGACGTCTGAAAAGTTCACATCATGATCACTCATTTTGTCACTTTGCCCGTAAATATGTACCTAAATTTCTTACTTTCCATTTAATTTTTCATGTAATGTATTCTGGCACTTTAAATGTCTTGTTTAAATGTCAGTTGCAGTGACTTAATTTCCTACACATATCAATGCGTTTATCAAGTTTTTTCAGCTTAGTGATGATCTCACTGAAGTCACAGAAGAAGAAAGTCAAACCTCTGGGTGTGATAGTTCTCCCACAGCTGCTCCAGTTTGTGCTGGCTTCCCTTCATGTAGGTCTTCGTCAGAGACTCCAGACGTTTCTTTTTGGCCTGCATGACCTTGCTGATATCGGCTGGAGGCAACAAATGAAAGTGGTACACAAGTTTCTGGCATGCTAAAGAGCAAACCTGGGTGCAGTCAGTTTAATAGTACCAGTCTCATCACAATTTGGTACTTTTATATCAATATGATAGTACTGGTGCATCTTAAAAAAGTAGAATATTGCAGAAAAGCTAATTTTTTCCCCCTCATAATTTGATTCAAAGTTAAGCCGTCAGTACAAGTAATTTTAAGAATTTCCAAGCCTTTTTGTTTTAATTTGAATTATTATGATTTATGTGAATTATTCAAATATTTTGAGGTGGGGGTTTAAGCAGTAAACTGTAATTATCAAAATGTATTACACAGAGTCTAAACTATATCTTAAATCTTCATTTCATTTTCATTGATATTCTTGATATTCTAATGGTTTTGAGGGGCACTACTAGTTTATTACGCACACTTTTTACATAATGTCTACTAATTTAACGACATATTGACAATATAAGGTAACCAGACAAATTTTAATTTGACGCACTTTCTCCTTATCAGCCCTTAACACTTTGGACACTTTAATGACAGAACAGAAGAGCTGTTTAGGTTATAGAAGCAACAATACCATCTCAATCAGAAGAAAAAATATGTACACAGAGCTGCTTACCTCCAAATTTCTCCAACATGGACTGTACTTCATTTCTGAAAGTGTGAAAAGTTAACATTTATTTAGTTTGTACCAAAGTTAGCGGCTGCACAGTGACAGTATGACCCAAAGCTAACCTGAGTTTAATGATGGTGTAAATAATGTAAAGACAGATTTAATACCCCACTGCACACGTTGCCCCTTCCTCTTCAAACTCAGCTGCAGGTCTCTTCTTTGCCGACTTGTCCAGTATCGGTGTTTCATCTTGTGACAATGAAAATCACCAAAGTTGATGCCATTTCACTCACTGAACACAAGCTAAAGCTAAAAGTTAGTTACACTCACTTTCTCTGACATCGTCCTCGGATCCACTCAGCTCTTTCTTTTCATCCTCTTCATTGAAATCAAACACTTGTTTGTCCATTTTCTCTTCTAGGTGTTTTTTCCTTATCTGTCTTCTAACAGCGGCCATTTTTTCAACTGTCACACTAAAGTTGGTTCAGTAAAGCTATGCTAACAGCTAAACTGGAACTAGCTTAAGAGTTTGCTGCTGTTTGACTAATTCAAGAAAATCAAAACTTAAAAAAAAAACCGTCAGCAACGTATTAGAATCGAACACACCAATATTATGGTTCCTATCTTTGTTTTTGCTTTCTGAGTAAAGCTAAACTCAACAGAAAATAAATTATTGAGGCTAACGG
>KV751377.1:3109705-3127431 GCA_001698575.1 Mola mola | reverse complement strand
CACAACGCGAACGAAGACCCGCCCCCTCCTCAGTGGGCGTGGCGAAGACTTTCTCAGAGGATTGAAACGAGTTAATTTTCATAATTTGTTCGTTGTATCTGTTCATGATTTGCTTCAATATTATGTAGGTTTAATTCACTTTCACATTTAAAATTTCCAGCTTTAGTAACGCATTAAGTGTTAAATTTTCTTATGCATCTCTATATCATCTCCCTTTTACAATTTTTATTTACCTTATTTTCATTTCTGTGCGGGTCAGTGTAGCTACAGGGGGAAAGTTGTCTCCATGGAACACTTTAAGTGACAGCCTTTCTCATTATACAGTGAAATGTAGGGAATAAATAAGTTAAATTAAATCAGAAAGGAAATGAAGTGAAACACAGAAGCAGTTCAATCAGAAATAATACTCTGCCTAATTTTAAAAATGAATGCATGTATTCATTTTTGATGACATTTTGGTGATTTTCATGCATTAATTATATATTTAGTGAGTCATTCGTTTTTGATTTTAGCCATTTCAGTCCTCGGAGCAATTCCACAAAAGTTTCGACACTCGGAGTTGAAGTTCTGCCTGTTGAAATATTAAATAAGTTGGACTCGCCCGCACTTCGTTGAAAATACAAACAACTAGTTTTAAATGGTTGAATTTGTGAACCTATAAGAGATCCAAAAATATGGACCCATTAAGCATTATGAGCTTCTATGTAAATCTGGTCCAAACCACCTCTGGCTGCAGTTTTACTGAAAGGTACTGAGGAGGGACACAGGAGAGATTCTTATTTTAATATAAACTGACACGTATGAATTACCAGCACACTGTGATTTACCAGCAGCTGTAAAGAAGATGCTTGAGGCCAAACACAAAAGGTCAGAACAACAATCAGCACACACACACAAGTATGAAAACATCATTTTTACTTCCTGTATCCTGCAGGGAAATCAGGACTGAGAGGTCAACAGTCGGTCGGCCGCTTCCCCACAACTCTGACTCAGTTTCAGTTCAGTTAAATATCAAACTTTTCTTCACAAATACAATGTCCATTCTCCTCGTAGTCCTCCCGCGTGACCACGATCTCATCGTAGTCTGGACTGTGGGCCAGCAGCTTCCCTCCTTCCCACGAGTAACAGATCGGACTGTAGGACGACAAACAGCTTTAATGTCTGCGTGTTAGCAGTGAGATTTTACTACATCCTACGTTGTAACTTCACTACGAAGCCAGATTGGTGTCTCAGTGAGGTCCAGTATGTTCAGGTTGTCAGTGTCAGGAAGGTGGCTCTCTTTTCACCTGGCTTGATCACCACGGTAACTCATGCTGCAAACTCAGAACATATTAAAAGGTTTTCCCTTCATTAACTCTATTCCTGATCACATTTCTCTGTGAGATATAGATTCTGTTAAAGGCTACAGCTACAAATCTGCACAGCAGGTTATGTTTCTGATTGGCTGCCGAGTCCGTTCGTACTGCCGGTACTGCAGTTAAAAGGGCGCAAATGGATTCTTCTGCTGGCATTTATCACAGGTAATATTCAGTTATTCAAAAACATTTAGACTTTGAGCTGTGATTTCATGTGCTCAGTATGGAACAGACCTAAAAGAAGTGTCACGTTCGAATCTCATGCATCAGTTTAATGTTTGTCACATTAGAAATAAAAACACAGACATGAGAGTGAATTTCGCTGTGAAACACGTACAGGCGTGATGACTCAGCAACTTTCTGACGCCGTTACATTCTGCTTTATGTGCAGCAATAATGCTGTTTTTTGCCGTCCTGTATTATTAATAATCTTCACAGCTCTCCATTATCACACCTTGTTTAAGATGAATGAAGCCAGTTAAGAGAACATTTAATTTCACATCGTAGTTTTAATATTTCACCAACACCAGGGACCAGTTGCATAAAATTAGACCCAGTCTTGAACTTTATTTCATGTTAAGTCAGACGCACTATAAACACTTAAATTAGCCTGTATGTGAGTGACTCAGATAGCCCCGTTGCACTGTGCATCCTGGGTAAAATAAGGCATTTAGCCGAGGAGACAAACACAGCAGATGCAACAGCGACACTCAGAGGCAGCTGGCGATCATTACATTTTACCGCGGCAGAAAACCTTTGTTGGAAGAACATAATGTGAAAAAAGAGCTATTTAGTTTAGAGGTTTTAACCAACTTAATGGAATTATGAAACGTATTCAGGTCTGGGAAAAGTTACAGAAAACTTGAATAGAATCAATCCATTGGTCAAACTCACATTGGCGGATTTGTCGATTGTGCAGTTCAGAGACTGATTTCTGCAGGAGCAGCAGGAGACGAAGGAGGCATTCAGTCATATTATCACGTCCGCGTTGCATACACGTGCATGGGCTCATGCATGAGCAACCGCACTATGCTGAATCACACTTCTTCTAGGAAAAACAGTAAATATTGCTGTGTCTTTGTTTCCACTGACTAAAGTTCCAACA
The DNA here is from genome assembly GCA_001698575.1 of Mola mola. Lineage (NCBI taxonomy): Eukaryota > Metazoa > Chordata > Actinopteri > Tetraodontiformes > Molidae > Mola > Mola mola. The sequence continues at coordinate 3,124,971 of KV751377.1, read as the reverse complement.
GATTGTTGCCAGGACAACAAAACTCTTATCCCAGGCTGAGCGAGCAGGAAATGTGGCTAATTTTTCTCTCTTAAATTAAGTCAGTCTTATATTTATGGACCAGACAGACATAATTAGACTAGTCTAACTTGACTCTGTATGACTGGTCTAATGTCTTAAGACTAGTTTTAAACTGTGTTTATGCAGTTGGCCCATAACACAGCTCTGATCAGTGCAACCGAAAAGCTCCACAGATATTAACATTATCACAAATATTGGTGTAAGTTCAGCGTTTCTGTACTGGCGATGTGTGTATGTTGTTAAATTAAATAAATGTCACAAGCCAAAAAATGTGTGACTTTTCTTTTTGCTCTGGTTTTTAAGGAGGTACCAAGTTTCGCCTATTAAACAAAAGTATTGCATGAACAGTTTAAACTCTTGTTTCATGACAAACTTATTACACAATGCAGTAAATCTCAAGCAGGAACAGTGAAGCCATTTCCTCAGCGTTGCGATGGCATCACATCTACGCTCTGTCCACTAACATGGATGAATCGAGCTGAACTCACTTTGCAGGGAGTCGGACGGACACGGGGAGGTAGGCGGGGGCTAACGATCGCAGCTCCGCCTCCAGTCGCTCTCTGAAGCCTGGAAACAAGGTGTTTCCTCCGGTCAGGATGATGTTCTGGTAGAAGTGGGGCTGCATTTCTGATGGCAGAGAACAACATTAGCTGCCTCTCAGGCCAATGTGTGTGATAATCACTTACTTAAACGTATCGGTGAACCTGTAAACCAAACATGGACGAACAGTAATGGAACGGGAAACAACACTAATGTCTGTTTATGCGTAAATGTCATAGAGGCATTAATAATAATAATACGCCATTCTGCCTCTGTTAAGACACTGAACACGTGATGTATGTGCGCTCACTGTTGAAATGTGAAACAGGAAAGGCAGGACGTGCTCTGACCTTCAGGCAGGGACTGGATGGAATCCACGATGGCCTCTGGGATGCCCATCTCCTGGATGCCGATGTCTGCCGGGTGGAAGAGCATCTCAGGGACAGCAAAGCGCTCATTGACCAACCTCAAGATCTGCTCTCCCGTCTTGTACTTCCCGCTGAAGACCATCTCCTCCAGCGGCTAGTGGGCAGAGAGGAAGAACGGTTCGCTAAATACGCCATCAGACGGCGAACGCTCGCTCTATAATCACCACTCAAATGCTAGAAGATGCTTTCTGACCTTGCAGAAGCCTTTTTTGATGGAGCTGAAGTCTGGCAGAACGTAATCCTTCATCACAGTGTTTTCCTCGCCCTTCATCCTGACGGCAGAGCACAGAACAACTGTTTTTAATCAGAAATAAAACCACCTGCAGCATATAGGCAGTTCTGAGAACAGACAAAAAGTTTCAACACAAGCCCAGCTCTTAGCAGCAGAGGCCTCCTGCTCAGGTGTTGTTGAAGCAGACAGTTTGTCAGCACAGAAATGAGCTTTACAGCTGCTGGTAGGCGGATGTCGTTATTTTTGGATAAAGACAGATATTTCCCTCAGTTCCCGGCAGTTTATTCTAGGCTAAGATAAGCTAACAGGCTGGTGACTGTAACCTCTGTATATGCAGAATCGTCCATGTTCAGCAACAAAACGCAAGCTTGTTCAGCCTGAAACCGTGTTGACGTGTTTGCGTTGACCACGTCTGACTGACATTAGAGCAGCATCGATCTCACCGTTGACTTTCAGACAGTGAAGAGGACTTCAGAGAATGTCGAACTTTTCCTTTAACCGAGCAGCAGAACCAGTCCAACAGTTGAGTCTTTAAACTAAAACATACAATCGGTTTATTTCCCTCGGCTTTGTGCGTTTGCTGGGGTGTAACTGGGCTTACTGGGCGATCTCCATGTCCTTGTAAAACTGCTGGGAGACGTAGCAGACATCCTCCTTCACCTGGTTGATTACGTGAGTTTCATCCATGACATGTAACTGGCTGGAAGGAAAAGAGAGATTATCCAGATGAATAATCTCTTCTGATTGGTAAATGAGGACATCAGTTATTGCTGAATAACAGACTTCTGTTATGGATGCAGTTCTGATGATATAATTTTCACATATTGTTAAAATTAATAAGTAATCATATTTAACATCTTGTTTAATTTCTTCTTCTGCAAGTAAACAACATGTTTTCTTTTCTTTACTGGAGAGATTAGACATTGAATGATGAATCCAACGTATGTGCTCTAATAAAGTTAATAATAGAAAAGTCTTAATGGTGTTTCCTGATGGAGCAGTTGATGGTTGTTTGCAGGAGATCAATGAGGACAAAAAAATGAATTCATTTTTACTAACATTGCGATATTAATGCCGTCACCACTGCACTGCATTGTGGGATATTTATACCATTGTAATATGCAGCGCTTGTATACTGCAACATTTACTCAGAAAACGTTTCAGACGTACCCAAAAAACAAAAAAACAATCCAACATACAAGTTTAAAGAGTTAACATGGATCATCGACTTAAAGATGCCTGATGCATCTCCGCTTTGTCCCGTTGTACAAAAAATTGATGCAAGTGCTGCATTTGTGAAATCATTTCGGGCCAGTTGCGAGCAGCTGTCAATCATGACATGGCACCCTAATCATATAGCACCAAATGACTAATTAAAATCAACCTGATGGGAAATTTAACACTTGAACGTACATCAGTGTGATAGGAACTCAGTAAAATAACAGAAACCATCTTTGAGTTTAATTTATTTGATGCATATTTAGAGTTTTTAGTTTTGCCCATTTCCTATCTGCTCTCAGTGAGGGAAGGGTTTATGACCAACACTGCAGCCAGCCACCAGGGGGCAATTCAAATGTTTTGGCTTCACTTTCAAGTCTTCAAATTTTATATAAAATTAATGGTATTGATGCAGTTGCTATGGACTCAATTCCAATAGTACAAAATAAGAAGATATTTTATGGGGTGGAAGCAATAAACGCATATGTGAAATAAATGAAACCATGTGTTTACATCATCTAGAGACAAAAACATCCCGTGTCCTTTCATTTACAAGGGCAAAGTTCAAACAAGACATTAGAGAGGTGGGACTAAAGTGACGTTACCGGTACGAGATGATCTCCTTGAGGTGATTGGTCAGGAGCTTCCCTCCTACGTTGATCCTGGAGGGCCGAGCAAACCAGCAGCACATTATCAACACGACTGTAGCTGCCATTATGGGTCACTTTGGGTTATGTTGTGGTTGCAGCTCTCTGACCTGCGGATGCCCTCCTTCATTTTCCTGCTGCGGCAGTAGGGGGCGACGTGGGTGAAGGAGAACCCGCTGTCGACCACCACGCAGCAGATCACCGACGGGTTGGTGTGGAAGTAGTGATGAGCGCTGAGCGAGCCGGCTGCAGAACACAGATGACACACAAATCTAATAACTGACAGCCGCAGGCACAAAACGAAACAACTGTTTGGGTCTGACAGCGCTGTATGAGGAAAACAGTACATGTGTCAATTGTAAAATAATTCAAACCAAAACAAAAAAACTGAGCGTAGGCATGCACTACAAGCTTTTTTGTAAGGCGATACAACCTCTTCCTTATCATCAATATATATATATCCAATAATTTCATATTTTTGTATGGTGAAAAAAAATCTCTATGTGAAAGGAGGTGATGACATATTTCTTTACAACATTTCAGGCTATCTGACCTCTATAAGCATTCTGTATGAAACTGACATTCACACAGGACAAATATAATGTGGAAAAATATTAAAATAGCCTAAACAATAAAAAAAATAAAAACTACACAACTAAAGAAGGAATCAAATATGAAAAAAACCTTGCTATTTATTCTTGCAACATGTTCGCTAAAATGTTGCTGACATTCGTATGAAAACAAAACCGTTCCTACATGGATCCCACAATAACGTACCTCTGTCGGACTCACCGTTTATTCTGAGAGCCGACTGGAACTGGTACTCCTCAAACAGGATCTCATTCATCGACTCCTGGATAGACGAGAAGTTGAAGTAGGGCTCGGTGATGACGATGCTGGTGTCTGCGAACTCCACCTGAACGCACATCAAGCAGCAGAGGTTGTCAGCTTTCCACAAGAACAAGAACAACCGTTTTGGTGAAAAAAAACAAACTGAAATCTAAACCTTAAACATCTCCTTTCCAAACAGGTGGTCCCACACTTTCCTCTGGACATCCCAGTTGACCAGGTAACCCTGAGGAGAAGGAACAAAGAGAGCAAATGACAAAAGAAACTCTGAATCTATTGAAAACCTCCACGTGTGAAGCGAAGCTCTCTCACCTTCTGGAAGGGGAGGATGTAAAAGAGGCCGGAGGGATCTTTGATCTCATCGAGCTGATTGGCTGTGAAGGTTTTTAATCTGGACGTCTTGGAGCGAAACTGGCAGTTTGGGATGACGCTGAGACAGAGAGAGAGAGAGAGAGAGAGAGAGAGAGAGAGAGAGAGAGAGAGAGAAAAAGAAAGAGAGAAAGAAAGAGAGAATGCTTCTAAGATCTGATAACTGCATGTGAAAGAAAGGCAGTAAAAATGTAAAATATACACATAAGCATAAACCGTTGCTTTAAGGAAAGAAAATAAAGATCTCATGAAGCAGCAAAAAAAAGGTGCGATCTCAAAAACAAAGGAATAATATTTCAGTCCAGTGGAGCTTTGTTTTGAAATGATTTATGTCTCATTTTTGTAACAATTCTGGGAACAAAGAAAAAGGGATGTTGCATCTGTCTGAATGGATAAGAAGATCTATAAAGAACAGAAAACTATTTCAAGTAAGAAGGACAATTAAAATGAACACATTTGAAAATGAACTGAACTGAACCTTCTAGACTCAGGCTGAAACAGTCATGTGACTTGTACATTAAATAACAGCGAGTTTTGTATTGATACCTCAGAACAAATCGAAGCGAAGAGTTAAATACTACATTAGGGGCCTAAGAAAAGCATCTGAGGTGTTTTGATTATAGATACTGTCTCTGTAATCAGTAACATGTAGTATTAACAGTGAAATAATACTTTGTCTTACCTGAAATGTGAAACTATTAATTGAAAAATATAATAATCCAACACATCTCAAGTATTTTTTTGCAATAATAATCAGTGTAAGGCTTAAGGATAAGTTTAGGCTCAAGCCAGAGTCCATGATGTTTGAATGTATCAACACTGTCCGGGGGGCGACCCAGCATCAAAATTCACATACAGAATATCATGAAAATTAGCGCCTTGTACCAGAAATCGTACTACAGGATTTCCTCTTATCCAATAATAATCTGTTGGTATAAAACCATGGTTGAACTAAATTAAAATCCATCTGCAAATAATTGTGGATGTATTGTCAGATTTAGAAAAATAAATTACAGCATCATCAGCATAACAATGATCTAAACAAAGTGAGCCCTGCCCCATTGTGACGTCATTACAAGGAGACAAATACCACCAGTATGTTTAAATACACAGTAAAGATCAATCTGTGATGTCAAGTACGGGAGAATCCTTAACTTTCCCGGAATGCAAAATGACCATCAACCATGGGTTTTTGGACTTATTGATCAATATCAAATTCTCACTAATCACGCATTCAGATTGAATACTTATATTCCAAAAACATCCGTTCACAACAGCTGTTGTAGATGCGGAGGTACAGAATCTGTGTGTACATGGGCAGGGTTGAATTAGGACGTGTCATTGAACGGAAGACAACACATTCTACAAAGTTAATATGAAAATTCTAAAAAAAAAATGGTCAAAGTTCTCACTGTGTAAACTACGTTTTGTTACAGATAAATACAACTTTTTTTAATCGTAAACCGGAGTTTGACGTTCTGTGGAAGTGAATGGTGCGTATTTTTTTTAAAACACGTAATAAGTGTCTTTGTTTAAAATGTAGTATCTGACGCGCCGGTGCTTTACTATCAGCGCTGCTAACGTTAGCTGCCTCGCTAACATGGCTGAACCTACCTGACTTTCTCCTGACTGTATCCTATTTTTGCCGTATAAGCTCCATTGTCCAGAACTAGCGTGGCCATGTTAACATTTATAGTGGCCACATAAAACAAACAAGTCAAATTCAATCCACCACCGATAAAACAAAACACATAACTACACTTCGGCGACCACAAGACTCCGTCCAGCCAATCAGAAGCCTGTTTCCGGCAGATGTGCCGTTGTGAGCCCGTCAATCAGAGCTCGTCTAACCATTAGCAGTTTTTATTGGCTGTTGGTATAGCCAATCAAATACAAGATTTTGGCTCCTTCTTGCAAAATGTTCGGGTGGAAACAGATACCATCGAGTTCAGGTCCGCCACAAAATCAATTGAACAAAAAATAGTTAAGATTAACAAGCTTCTATTTTTTGAAATATATAGATATTGATACATTAAATTAGAAATCTAAGAATTGACAATGATTTGTTTATTCTTGTTGCCCTGTTCCTGTCTGTATACAGATAATTCTCATATTAAAACATATTGAGTTAGAAAGCATGCATTTTTTGTACCTTTTAATACATCTCCACTGTAGCACCCAAAAAAGAATTGAATTTAGTTTGTTCTGATACTGTTGGAAAATCAGACACTTGTTCGGATGGATACTAATGAGACCGAGTGTTTGTCCCATTGACAGTTACAGCTGCACAAGTAGATATAAATTGAACACATTCACTGTTTTACAGTTCATCATATCATCTTATATTTGTGTGCAGTTGTATGCAAATGCTGGCAAGAGACAAGTTTCAGCAAACATTAAAAAATTCTTTGTGCGCACGTTAAACTGACTCTCTGCATAGTCCAGTGGAGTAAAACATGAACAAGTACCAAGTTAAAATATTACTTTGGGAAAAGTGCTAATCCCACTTGATTAAAAGTCTTGAATTTTCAAAATATTGAAATAATTGCTTTTTATCCAATCAGATAAAATCAATTTATTAAATGTCAATGTCTAAAAATGTAGAGTATGAATGTAATGTCATATCTTCTTCCTCCTCTTTTAGATTTACCTAGCATTTTGGGGGGGGAATGGAAGTAAGAAGTCCACAGTAGATTGGTGCATTCAGAACCCAATAAGCTGTGTTTACCCACATCAGGAACAATGAAAACGTCACAGCAGGATGTGAACTCTGTTTGTTCACTTTCCTGTATGAATGTGTTGCAATCACACAATTACAAATAAAGCTTGTTTGCCAGCAACAACCAGACATTTACTGTAGCTCATTAAACATATGCTCATAGTCGTTTTATGAGACGTCTGATGGTATTTTATGATCCCCGAATTTTTCCATTTATGTCCTTATGGCGATAACACAGATTTTGTATGTAAGAGGACAAATTAACCTGACATTATGTACTTCTACTTTGCTTGTAGTGCTCAATGTTAGAAAAAAGATTCTGTTCCTCCACGAAAAATGCTCTCAACACGCTGTGTATTATCTTGAGCACCCCAGTCATTATTTTAGGAAAGACACGTCGCTGCTGAGTTTTTCAGATGTGTTTTAATTGCCACTTTGAGCACCATAAGCAAAATGTCACTTTCTTACATTATATTGTTGAATAAATAAAATCATACTGAGGTCTTTGGTTTTCTCATTCGGCATCTTTCGCTTCACCACTGACCTCGTGTTAACCTACATTTGATTAATAAATCTGAACTGAAATTCTCTTTTGAAGCTAATGAGAGAACCTGAGAAATAGAAGTAGTGCAAAGACAGTGTTTGGTCTGAGACCAACGTGAACAATCTTTATCAGGTTTGATTCTGAGGAGGAGCAGGTGGAGTCCTTAGAGGACATTTTCCCTTCAGCACATAAGCTGGGAGTAATTCTAAAATGAAAGTCGAAGGTCAAAAACAGACTTGATTGGTGCAAGCTGTCATTCAAACCTCAATAAAAATGTGTGAGACCAAGTAAATCTAAATATTGTGGGGAAGCTTTTAATCTTTTCCTCCTGCTGGCAACCGAAACAGGCGGAACAGTCAGTAATTTAAAAAAGGTCCATCAAACCGTCATCTCACTGACAACAGGTGGGGCGTCTCCATATATTCTGAGCAGAGTTCAGTTAAAAATACAGGCTTTGCTTCTGTCTACAAAGTTTTGTTTTTTTTTAATAACACAGTAACCCATCTGATCCTGTAAACACGTCGCATTTCTTCTGCCTCGGGTCCCTAAAGGTGGCTTTTAAAATGATGAAATGTTCCTTCACGATGTCATTCCATGTGTTTGGGGATGCAGCCGTCCATGTCGATGATCTCCGGCCAGTTTTCGTATACGTTTGTCTTATCGTTGTTCTTAATGTGCTGAAACAGACAGAGTTTGACAGGAAGCTTCAGGGATTCATCCATCAGTTTATCATTTCACAATTGCAACGCATACTTTTCACTGTTTACTGCCAAACAACTTAATGAAAAATTATCTTCAAACAAAGTGATTATGAAAACAAACCTTAGCTCCCATGTCTGTGTGGTCAATATGAGGTTGTGGACAGTTTAGCTCAGCTTCTCTTAGCATAAAGATTGGATCGCAGTAACAAGCTGACTACCACATCAAATCTGATGTTTATGTGCTTATTTATGGGAGATAATATGTCAGGTGACTTCCTCACAGAGCCGGTCTAACGTCTGTAGCTTATTTAGACATGTACTCAACTCTCTCAAGGTCAATACTGGTGTGTCCAGAGGATCTGTGTCTACTCTTTATACAGAACAATGGACTGATGGACAACACTAAAACAACGTTACTTTCAGAATGGTCAAATCTGAATAAGGTTCTGACAATTACACTGTTTGATTGAAAAGCAAAAGTCCTTATTTGATCAGATGAGATCTGGTATTTTAACATTTATGGTTAAAGCCGGGCGATATGCCAGCTCTGAAGGAGAAGCGTGGATTTGTTTCTATGTGCCGTCTGACTGGTGTAGAAAATGAGTTTCATTCAGTTTTTAATCGTCCTTCCGGTGAGGAATTATGTGCAACCTTGTTAGTAATATTAACATGGATATTGATTTTGTAAATAAGGATGATGCTAAAAGATTAAGTTGGTTATTTACATATGAAACAAGAAGTTCTTTAACAGGATAGAAGATAGATTTGTAATAAACTCACTAGTTGGTTGAGATTTAAAATGTTTGTTTTCTTTGCTTGTTTATTTGTTGTTTTTGTACTGCAGTGAGAAGTATAACTTCTATATCAAATAATTCATTTTTACTGCCATATACTGTATATTGCCGTAAACTGCAAACATTTTTATTGCGTCTTGTAAATGGGGGATTGGCCAGAAATGGCATGAAACAAAAAGTGACATTAACAACAATGGGAAATATTAATCTTTTGCCGTTTCATTGACAATACTTAAGTTAAATATTTAGCCCTAAGATATCACAGTAAGTTGTAAAGCAGCTGTTACTTATTGGAATTCTCATATTTGACGGGGACCTACTGTGTTGTCTTTGTATCTATAGACACTGTTAGCTCAGTTAGCAGTGGAGCTAATGGCCTAATCAGCTGACTGAAGAACATGGAAACCAAATGTTGTGGTCTTTTTAGGTCTTTTTTTTCTTACATTTCAACAACAAAAAAAAAAAAAAAAAAAAAAAAAAGGCACCTTTTACAAAAAGGAGTTTAAAAAAATTTGGTTTCACAACATAAGTTCCATAAATCAGTATAAGGTTCATTAAAAAGGTCTGTTACCTTCTCAAACTGGTTCTTCAGCGTTACTGCTTTTGCGCCAACGAACACCCAGTTATCTCTGAAGCCCAGTGACTTGACATAAGTGCTTCCCATCTCAGCAATCAGATTTCTCGCCTCTTCGCTTAATCTGTAAAAAACAAGTCAACGTGCGCTCAATCTAAAGTGTTCTTGCGTTAATGTTTATTGCTTTTGTTGTTGTATTTCACGCCTGTAAATGCTACAGAGCTCATTTAAAGTGCTTATATGGTAACTTTAATCTGTAGTAAAGCATCATAGTCTGTAAGATCATCATGTTTGCTTCCACCTGCTCCTACAGGCGTCTGACGTGTCAAACAAGCAGTCAGACAAAGAAATTGATCATGATTGGCAAAAGCTGTGTCTGGTGAAGAGCTCACACCAACCCTCTACATCAGTTTTGGATCCTCTGTGTGAGAAACGGTGAGAAACACTCAGTCGCGGGTAAAAAATAAAAACTCAAATACCACTGCTAGGCTCAGCATCTGGGTAGCTGAAATTTATTAGGGCTCTAGATCAGAATCCAGAGCAGCCAAGACCTTCCCAAAACTTTTATTTCTTGGGCCAAGTCCTAGAAACATAGCAAGTTTCATAAAAATCTGTCCATTCGTTTTTGTGGTACTTTCTGTTTGAAAGTGACCCAGATCCAGATTCAGAAGTTTCAGTCAGTCATTAAATTTCTGATGCAGATTTTGATAGAGGGGCGGATCCAGGATATTTAATTTGAGGAGACCATCCAGGTATGTGCCCTGCTGAGGGCCTCTCCATTTTCAGTTTGACCTCCATAGATCATCTGGGCCACCTTTTGGTTTGTTTCCAACAGGTCCACCAAGATTCCCGACATCTGAGTTTACCCCAAAATCACAATCCTTTTAGCTTTGTATGTTATATCAACTCTGTCTGCTGTCTTCATAACTTTAATTCTTACTGTACTGAACTAAACTGAAAGTTGAGTTCAGACTATTTATGATACTTTTTTTTTTTTTAAGATGAGGGAACACAGTGGGATCTATGGTGTTGGTCAAAGTTTCAGAAGATTCCCAGAAAGCGTGAGGGTGAAGTGTAGATCATGACTTTTAATTTTGGAATCAACACATGGCTTGGAAAAGGAATGGAAAAGTGAGGGACATTTACTTTGTTGCAGGTTCGTCATAGGATGCCATCAGCACAGTAGAGCCGTTCTTAATGCTCCTCAGGAAGTCGACGAGAGGCTGCGTCTCTGAGACATAAACCATAAACATGCCATCGTCTGAATCGTGTTGGTAGTTGAGTTTTATAAGTTAGAATATCTGTTGCTAACATACGTACCACCACTGTACATGTCAAAGTTGCCGATATTTGTGACTTCCCAGGTTTTACCTGTCGAAGAGGTTTCAGTATGAGTGACAATTCATGAACTGCTAACAGAGGTGATGACAGTGTTGGGAAAAACAAGAATTTAAATGCAAATGTAACACCAGAATTTAAAAAAAAAGAAATAAATTGAACATATGAATTTGCTAAATTTAACACTTTTTTTATTCACGATTATTCATCCTAAGCGACACTGCAGGTGTTTGTGTGCCATTGTCCACTTAAAACTATATTTTATAGTAATTTAAGCAGAATGGAGAAGCAAAAGTTCATCAGAGAAGACAGGACCAGATGAGGAAACAAGGGGACTTCCATAAATATACTTTGTAAACAGACTAAATTAGAATTAATAGCTTGTCTCTAATAAAGGTCTCCTGTTGTCGGCAGTAAAAGTAACAGTCCCGGTCACTGTTTAAGGAAGTATGGTAAATTTAATCAATTATGTGCTTATGATTCAGCCAAAACGAGTGCTTAAGTTGTTGTATTTTAACATTATTTGGCTATTATTGATTTAACATGGATTTTAATCTAATATGATGTCACTAGCTGCAATACAGCATACGGGTGGGTGATTTATTTACTGTATACCAAGTGCTGCATTTCATATACTTATCAGCTATTAAAATCTTAAGCTACAAAGTAACTAAAGTCGTCTAGTAAATGTAGTGAAATATAAAGTACAACAATGGCCTCTCAAATGTTGTGGTGTAGAAAATAGAATATAAGAAAATTAAAACAAAGAGGAAAACCATGATCAGAAATGGTAATTTTAGGTCTAAACATACATATATTCTGCTATGCTCTCATAGGACAATTATTCTTTGTCTCCGATTGTCACTACATCCTGAAGAAGGCGCAAGCTGATGCCTGAAGGTGTATTTTTAATGCTCATGAATTAAAAGGCCTGTAATACTTCAAGCATCCTGACTGCCTGGACCTGGATCATTATTACCATTTTTGATAAATTATTTTATTTATTTATTTTTTTTAAATAGTCCCTTCCATGACACCAGAAGCACTCCGTTTCATCTATTTTTTTCATAAGATTAAAACACTTATAGGTGCCTCAAAATTGTGCTTAAGTACAGCATTTGAGTAAAAGTACTTTGTTTTCCACCACTAGTTGGTGCCGAGGCTTTTACTGGATCAAAACTTACCATCTATGACAACAATATTTATTCCTGATCCAGCGTTGTTCAGTGCTGCTCCAAGAACCCTGAGAAAAATTTGATGACCGTAAATAGAACTGTGTTCATCAAAACAAGAGCAGACAAACATGACATTCTGGAGAATCTGAACACAGAGGCAAAAAAAGGTCAGCATAGAGGCAAACAGCCAATAAAACAGTGGAGGGAAGTTTTATGTTTACATAATATGGATGAACTATGAAGGAAAAAACAAACAAGAAACTCCTTTAAGAGCTGCTCATACAGCAGCTCTTACCAGCTTCAGATACCACAAACCATAATTATCCTCTCAAAACTGTTGTATTTTACTTTTTCTAAAAGCGACTTCTGCACGCTGAAATCATGTCTGTCAGACAGACATCAGGTAGCTGTTCAAATGGGAAATTCACAATCACCTTTCCCAAGCTGCTCAGCAGGAGTCCCGCAGAGATCGATACTGGGACCTATCCTATTCAGCCTTTATATCAATAATATACCAAGTGCTAGTTCAAATGTTGAAATGCACGTTATAACCAGATGACACTGTACTGTATGTACATGGAAAAACAAAGCAAGAATCTGCAGCAATGGTATCTGCATCTATAGTACCAGTGTCTTCCTGGCTCCAGAACTCCTGCCCACACCTTAATAAAAAAAAAAAAAAAAAACCCAAACAAAACAGCAACCAGCTTTCCTTGCTAATTGAGAGAGACTTGATGTGGAGGAACAAGTAACTTGGTGTGGTCTTTGATTCAAACCTTACATTTAAAGAACATGTCAAAAAAGGTCTTTCATATAATCAAGTGTAACCTGTTGAATTTTCATCATTTAAGACAGTCTGAAAAAGCTTGTCTGCTGCAGTGGTATTTTCTCAAATAACCTACTGTTATATAACCTGTTCACACACAACAAGCTCTTTACAACCCATCAAGTCCCTCTTCAAGAAAGCTGTCAAGATTCTCGACAGGAAACCTGTGAACCCATAGTTATTCATAGCAACTGGACTTGACGCAAGAGACTTAATCAGATCCAACCGAATAGTTTGGAGTTCCAGATATTTAATGGTTCCTGGGGAGGTTCTGGAACGCCCAACTAGTTAGTTACAACCGATAAAGTTACTTGAATGAGAAGAGAAATGTCTGAGAAACTTCAAGCAAGTCCAGTTGCTACGAATTAACTGCTAGACTTACCAAGACTTGGATGACTGAGAATCCTCACAGACAATGTCAAACAACGGGTATAACATTTTGAACATTGACAGTTATCAAACCTTTCTGTACGTTTGTTTTGTTTAAAGTTTTTAAATGAGCTGGCCCCACCGCAAATTATTGATTTTACACAGAAAAGTGTGGATAACAGAATAAATACTAGAGCAGTAACAAGGGGGGGGCTAATGTATCGAGATGCAGGACAAAATTTGGTCAAATGCTGAATTCCGTTAGACGCAGAAATGCATGGGATACATTGCCAGTACATTAGGAAGTGTGAAAACTACCTAATGTTGAAAGAAAATACTCAAACAGTGGTTGAAAACAGGCCAGTCCTCTGATCCCTGCTCCTGCCTATTCATAGTTGTCATTTTAATATGTTTTGTCCATTTCAATGGGGACTGTGACCCTAAATATCCAAGTTATCTGTCCATTTGTCTGTCCATCCATGTCTGGCATGTTATTGTCGTTATTTGTCTCCGTGATGTTTTGTATAATTGTCTTTATGGTGCCTGCTTTAAGACTACACACGTAATTTACCAATTATACTAATTCTGGCATATTTACATTGATGCTTACTGCTGATATGTTGATTAATGTGCAGTCATAATTCAATAAATAAATAAAGAGCATCCTGGACAAGACAGGCAGCATCACAATTAACGTACTTGCAAACATGGCACCATGACAAAACATAGAAACAATGACTAAGACAGATAAGTTATAAAATCATAACAACTCTAACAGCGCAAGTTACAAAATACTCAACATCTGTCACAGAAGAGCATTAAAAAAAATAAATCAGAGATCGCATGAACATCCTGATGTATTTGCCTCCAGGTCCTTCAAAGTTGCTTTGAAAGCCTCAAGTGAACAAAGCTCACTGAGACCAAAAGTTCTCTGCTAACTTATCTATATTTAACCACTGAGTCTTTAAAACAAAATTATTAGTTATAAAGACAGTGTTTAGACTGTTTGAAGGAGAAGAAACACCTACAGTTTGTTTTGGAAGCAGATCTTTGGGGGCACAACATTGGAGGCTCCACTGTGCATGAAGAAGCTAAGGGAATCGTCCGGACAATCTTTTTGAATACACAGTCGAGCTGAAAAGGACACACACAACAAGCGATTAATCCCAGATCATCAGATCCATCATTCTGTTCTCATCAGATTCGATCACGTACCTGCACGTTTAGGTATCTCGTTCTGAGTGGACAAGTCTCCAGGTAAACCACGACGCCAATCACCTGGGAAACAATGATGTCACAAAAAGCTTCAGAATCACAGAGATGCTAATTAGCCACAAGTAAACTTGAAATACGTGAAGATTTTTGTAGTTTTATCTTCATTAGCTTGATTTTTGGGTTAGTTACAGGACTCCTATTGCTACCTTTCAAATTTCACAGCGGAATCGAATGTCAAAAGATGGAGGAAAAAAAACGCTCCTGTAGCACTATATACTCTCAACAGTTTAGCTGATTTTGGGCTTCAGTTATCTGAGGTAATCAAATCAAGTCCCCCCGATTTCAATATTTCAAATTTAAGCTTTTAAATTCCTCTAGGTTTACATGAAAAATTAACCTTAACATGGATGACACTGTTTGCTTTGGTGGCAGTATTGTACGAAACACAACTCTCAACAATTTATAAAGTCCTTTTCTTGTCTTGTCTTGCCGAGAGTCGGATCAATGCCAGCACACGGTTAGCTTAGCTTTGCACAACAGTGACTGGAAATAGTATTAAACAGCAAGCCTAGTTTTGTCTTATCGTTTCAAAATCTAATCTAACATCTTACTAACATGTTATATCTCGGTTTAAAGCGAAGTTATGCAATTTATTGTTGGTGTCACCT
>KV751377.1:3086254-3109679 GCA_001698575.1 Mola mola | reverse complement strand
GTCCTTGAGACTATTTTAATTCTAGAAAAAAAATAGACTTTGCACCTCTGCTAGGATCTGTATTCAGGTTTTACTAAAATCTACGTGTGATGGTACTTTTCAGCCAATGACAGGTCATTTCAGAGAGAGGGTGGGATCCGATTGGCTGTTCTAAAAATGTGTGAGTGTGTGTTTCCCCATAGATGGTCACCATCCCAGCAGGAAAAGTTGCTCTTTCAGCATCATCAACTTCATACATGGTAAAGAGCGAAAAAAAAACAAAAACGGAGGGCGGGGCCACTATCAGAGTTTATCTAGTGTGAGCCAATGTTTTTTGCCGTGTCACCTGACTCCTAATCTCAAAACTGCTCTGACTAGTTTATGTCTGTGGTTAACTCGATGCTACTTATGTTCCCATCCATACAGGAAGCCCTTCGGCGTCAGGGGGAGATCTTTAGTAGCGGCTCAATTTCTGAGACCTATCACATGTAGACATAAACTGTTTAAACATGTATTGAGGGATTTTTAAAGTTCTTCGTACTATTTTCACCACGTACCAGGGCCACGTGTAGGTAGATTAAGATGCATCGGTGGGGGAGGATCCTAATAATCCAAATAAAGAACAAATCCAAATCATGATATACTGTATGTTTTGTTGGTCAGGTTTATGGTAATTTATCTCTAAAGTCCGGCTACTCATGATAATAAAGTGACTGTGGATTGAAATCACAAAAAAAACCCTGCGGTTATCAGAATTTGGCCTAAAATCTGATGAGGTCATAAATGCAGGTGTGATACTGTACATGAGGACTGGATGAGAGGTGAAAAGTTAGCCTGAGAGAAAGAGAAAAAAAAAGCTTATTTTTCTCAATGTTTCCCATTAAATTAAATGAATAATTACTAAAAATAATACATTTTTAAAATGTATGTGTTTCTGTCTTGTAAATTTGTAATCAATTTTCTCAGAAATTTTCTACTATAATCTCCAAAATTATTTTTTTTCCCCTCAGAGTATTACCCCTTTCTCTTGACTCGGACACTGTTGTACTTCCATCCATCCATCCATCCATCCATTTTCTACCGCTTATCCCGTTAGACTGTTAGCCGGCGTTGTTGGTCATTAAAGTGTTACAGTTTGCCATTAGTGTTCTTTTCTATTCTCCATATCCTGATGTTATGATTGCACATTCTTCCTCAGAATAATAATAATACGGGGCATGAGTCATTACGTAAGAACTCCCCCATTTCACATGATAAAGCACCAACCCAGAGTCACGACTTATTTACAGTCATGGAAACATTTAACGCCACTTTAGGAAATTAGAGTTTGCCAAACCTGACTTCTCTCGAGTTAAATCCAACTAAGTTAAACTCCTTTATTGTAATATGTCTGCTTTAGTAAACAAGCGTAATTAATTACTTTTAAATCAAAGTTTGGATTAAATAAAAAAAATGAAACAACTTTCAAGTCTCAGTGTTTCGAACACTAATCAGAGGATTGGTAGTTTGATCATTTATGTGTTGAAACATCCTCTGGCAAGAAACTGAGCGGGTGGGAGCTGGTTATTGCTCCTGATGATGTCTGAAGAGTTCTCATGAGGAGGAACAACATAAATGCAACTCTGTTTGCAGTTATTTTCATTTAAAAAAAAAAAAAAAAAAAGGCAATATTTTACTCCATGTCGCATTTTTCTAAAAAACATGCCAATATTATTTGTTACAGTGTGTGATCTCCTGTGACGCACCTCTGAGTTGCTGGCTGTATTTCTGGAAAATGAACGTGAGTAAGATAAGCAGAGGCACCAGAGTCGTTATGCTCTGCAACACCCCTGCAGGAGACAAATGACACACAGCTGTCAGACCAGTTGGTGAGTGACAAATTAATCCTATGAATGCAATACTGCTGGTGCCATTTTAAGAATATGACACTTCAGGTTGCTCATGCAGGAGCTTAGTGGCAGTCAGACCACATTCTACACTGAGATAGATACCTGCCTAAAAATCATCCCGGCCCAACTTTCATTCACCCGTGAGCGGAAATTTTAAAAATTAAAACAAAACCAAAAAAGTACTGTCACCCTTTTTACTGGTGTTTAATGTAGCCCATTTTTGACATTGAGCTGTTTTAATGCCCATTAAATTTAGCTCTCTCAAATACTCGCGTATAGAAAGTCTTTTTTTTTTGCATTTGTATCCTTTGGCTTGTTTTGGTTTAATTCTGCGTCACTGTGTGAGAAAAAAAAAAACAAAAACTAAAAAACATTGCAGGCACTTACCGCAATAAATAAATTAATAAAGTTTTGATAACAATTTGGAAGATTTCTGCTCGGTGAATCCTGACATGTTGCAGTTTTTACACAACCGCCTGTGCTGATCTTGACTTTTGACTCTTCAAGGTCAAGTTTATGGATTAAATCTTGACTTTATACACGTGTGGTGTCAGTTAGAAGTAAGTTATATTGAGCTGAGATGAGAAGTTTCATCACTAGGCAATTTTTGGAGGACTTCATGCCTCCAGCTGTCAAGGGATCAAAACTACCACCAAATGTTTTACCAAGTACCAAAATTCATGAAGCTCAACCAAAGGTCACGCAGGAAGACTCTTTTCATTCCTCTCTCTCTCTCTCTCCTTACTCTAATCAGCGGGCTGTGGGTATTACCTTTTCCCTTCAGCCAATCAGAGCCAGCCACAATCACTATTAGCCTGTCACGTCAGGGTAGCTAATCTTTGAATCAATTGCAGGATTATGTGCGACCCTCTTCCAGTGGGATCCAGCTTTTGTTCTCAACACCACCACCAGTGTCCAGAGTCCTTCTGTCCTACACATCCTGTTATTTCATCGTTCCAGCTTTTGTTCTCAACACCACCACCAGTGTCCAGAGTCCAGGGTCCTTCTGTCCTACACATCCTGTTATTTCATCGGGATGGAGTTCAACGACCAAAGTGTCTTCTTTTCTCACTCACATGGCATTAAAGCTACCAACCTTTCAAACCGAGTCTCTCCTCGTTGAACGGCGCTGACCTGAACCCCACATGGAGTCAACACGAGGATTAGAAACACCTGACCCATAAAAACAGACTCACTGACACCTGAGCAGCGCTGCAGCCTGATGGCCTCCACGCCACCGATACAGTCATTCACAGGAGCCCCAGCCATGCATCGAGTGTTTTGGACATTGGACGATTTCTGTATTGTAAAATTTGTTTTTCGATCAAGCGTCAAAGTTTCTCATCAATTGAGAAAACTGGATTTCTGATTGTCATAAGCTGTAAGCCATAAACATTAAAGTTAGGAGGAAAAAAAAGAACTTTTCCAAGGTATTGTGTGTACAGTGCATGGTAGCACAAGCACACCTCCTGTCTACATTTTATCCTTTCATCCTTTCTTTGCAGCCATTCTCATGTTTGTCCAAGCTTTGGCTGTTTCTTCTTTAATACCTCGACAGGGCGGTTGTCATTCAAAACAGGAAACCCTATGATTAAAAGGTCAGGTTACTGAATGAATTTAGTTAACACATTGCAAGAGCGTAACAGTGAAGCCACTATAGGTTAGACTGGTTCTGACCAAATACCAGAGTGAAATCTGACACGTTTGTGCACCAGAGGGTAAAATCTTCACTTCACAAAATCTTTAAATGTACGTCGACATGGGATCAACAGCAGCATAGAGACACACAAACATGATTTTTCAGTGGGAACAAAAACTTACATCTGCAGTTTTGTCCTCTTGCCATTCTCATGTTTCCTGTTTAAAAGCAAAATATGATGTGTTAGGTTTAGGTGTTTTTAAACACATTTTCACGTGGTTGAGGAAGAACCAACCTGACTCAGGATTAAAGAATGAAGCCAAAATCAAAGATGCCAACCGATTCTTAAAGATAAACTCATCAAATCATTTAAATTTTCCTCCTTTTTTTCCATCTGTTAGTTCACCCTCACAATCAAAGAAATCAATGTGGCTTTTCCTGGAAGAAGCTGCGATGAAAATGCAGAACAACAATCCATATAGAAGGAAAATCCTGGATTTGGAATTCTGTTAAAAAAAAAAAAAATGATCACAAAAAAATATAAAATACATCCAATTTTTCTTCCACTTTCTGTGAAAGCAACATCCCATAAAAATATTCAGGTTACTGTCCTAAAATACTGGACAAACAGGAAGCAAAAAGAAAAGGCACATTAAAAAAATAAATGACATCATTAAATGATTCTGGAAATAGTTATCAAACAGACAAAAACAAGTCCTAGATTGAGAATTTAAGTCAAGTATACAAGTACCTCAGAACTGCACTGGAGTAGCTGCTCTGCACTGCACACCGGGTGTCTAATCAATTGCTTCTCAGGCTCACCTACTCAGTCGACTGGGAGAAGCCCTTCTCACGCTGTCTCCCCAAGTGATTTTGCACTAAATTGACAGTTGCCAGGACTAACAGGTTAATCTAGTTCCATCTCCCTGAGCCTGTTAACCTCGTTACTGCACATCGGCTGCACCCAGGAGTCATGCGGTGAAAACCATGCTGGTGACAAAAATTGCAGGATGGAGGGTTTCTTATGAAGGTATCTCTGGTTTAAATGGTGAAGGAGATGAACCAAAAAGCAGACGGGGAGCTAAGAGGTCAACTGCATCCAACCTTTTCAGTTTTTTGTCTGATGGCCTGTCTTCCTTTATGATGTTATCTACATCCTGTTTCATGTTTGTGAAGGGTTTGTATCACACCATCTTGAGCAAAGTGTTACTATTTATACAATGACAGCTTCATAAAAAGAAAGCAAGTCCGGGAGCTGCCACTGACATAATTGAAAACAGCTGACACGCCTCCACTATTTGCTACTGTACAAAAACACGCTGTAAATGGGACACCTGAGCGCTGCCGTCTTGTGTTGGTGACGTTATTTGGAGCCAAAGTCCAACTCCGCCTCAAAACTGGCAGGGCTCAGCTGCCAAGCCCCAGGTTTTAGCTTAAGGGCTGGTTTGTATGTATGAGATTCCAATCCTGTGTGAACGCTGACTTCACTTTTACGCAGATGATACTGTTTTCACCATTGCAGAGAAACAACAACGTTGTCCGTTTCCCTGCTGGTCTCTGGTGCTCTCTTCACCCTTTCCACATGTCACTGTTAATCAAGAGCAGATGTTTTCTCCCAACTTACATTATTTACACTCCACCACTGTCTTGCTATGACAGACTGAGGCAGTAACGCGTCTCTAACTGTACAAATATCGAGCAGAGTAATTGCAAAATATAAACACCACAAGGGAGCAATTGTAATCTGGAGCATAATGTGCCAAAACTGGTGAGAGTGAATACTCACTGTTTTTCTGTAACCACATTTCCTCAAACAGTGACTTTGAAATGAAGCAGGCTTATATACTGATCAGCCAAAACATTGAAACCACCTCCCTGGTACTCGATTGGCCCTTCTCATAAAGAGCTCTGACCCTTCAGGACACAGGCAGGGGACCTCTGAGGGTGTGGAGTATTGGGTTGTGGTTCCACTGCATCCCAGGAACGCTCGATTTTGGATTGGGATAGGTCACAGGTTGGCATGACGCCTCCTTGTTTAAAACCCGGCTCCCATTTTCCCTGCGTAAGTTTAAAAAGTACAAAAAATATATTTATACATCACTGAATACTGCTCCTAGGGTTAGCAGGGTCAAGGACCTGAGTAAATGTCAATAATCTGGATCCACAATCAGGATCCTATGGATGGTGAAAAAACAAACAAAATGTGATGAGATCCTGAACTTGTACATATGCACTAATAAATGTGAACAAGACAGTTCAAGCTCCATATTGTGGTGGGTTTGGAAACACTCCAGTGGCACAGAAACTGAGCCTACTCAGCCACATCTTCACCTCCCAGGACCAGTAGGACCCTGATTAGCTCCAGATCTGGCCAAAAAGCTGTAACTCCTTTCTTGGGCCAAGTCTTACTAACACTCAATTTGTAAAAAAAATCTGTCCCTTAGCTTTTGTGTTACTTACATGTTTGAAACATGTCTGAATGTGTCCAAAATTTAAACATATGTTCCTTGATGTACCATCCAGTTGTTTTGTCCATGTTTGTAATGGATCCAGAAGGTACGCACCAAATTTCATCCAAATCATTTCACAACTTTTTGAGTTATGCTGACATTGTAATAAATGACAATAACTTTGACATATTATTACAGATCCTCTATCCGTCTCAGAATTTGTGGATTCTCACAAAAAAAAAACAAAAATTCTGAAAGCATTGAGTATTCTACTCAAAAAGGTGAACAACTTACTGATTTCAATTTTAAAATGTTCTAAGAAATGTTTTGAGCTGTACCTGATTAAAAAAAAGGCATATTCAACAAAATCAGCATCTGTTGCTCCCGATCTTCCAACCAATTTTCATTCCCTCGTGTAACCAGAGACACAATTAGTGCGGCAGCATGTCGTGGTTCTGGTCCATTTATTAAGTGAAAAATAAATATACAAACAGATGGACTTTGGTTGAGAATTAATCTGCAGGTCATCACCTGGACTTTCAGCCATGTAAATGTTCTTTGTAAAACTTCACACAGATGCTGCAAAACAGCAGACGTTTGAGACATTCAGTTTCATTCTGATGTGAAGACAGTTTTTCAATTCGCAGATCCGCATCGAGACCCGTAGAGGAGCTTCTGCGTCCATCTGCAGGGCTCGACGTCTCCAAATGGAATAATTCTATTGTTGTGGCTGACCTCTTGAAAAAATATTTTTTCAATTCTTTTTCTGCTTTAAATAATAAGTCTCCTACGTCGAGGCAACAATCAAAAACCAGTATAACAGTGAGAAAACTGGTTCCCATTTGAAGTAGTTGGCTGCTACATGTCACATCTCCTTTGAATCTAACCAGATTTGCAGCAATGGGTTCATTAATCAATCGGTATCGGTTGGTTACTGTTTTAGCCAGACAGAAAAGCTGAACGTGGTTTTTTTTTTTATTCTTGTCTTAGATTGCACAATTGAAAATCTTTGGACAAAAGATACGAAGATTGAAGAGCTGAAACTGGGGTTTTTGTGTCATTATTGCTGGTTAAAGTTGCTGTTGATCATTGATTAATTGTGATAGCTCAAGGTGATGTGAGTAAATAAACGACCGCTTATTTACTGAAACACTTAATGTAGAAAATAAATCTTAGTTTATGGTGAAAAAATCTCAGTGTTATAATATTTTAACGCTGTAATAATAATAATAATAGTAAATGACTCCTGACCACAGATGTATAAAAATATAAAAATAAAGCAAGGTAACATCTGAGAAAATTAATACTGAAACGTGTCATCGTACATCTTGTTTCATGTGCAGCAAACGCAGAAGAGATGCGTAAGCTTCGGCTCTGTGTGTGGAGCAGGAATCAGACTTTAAAAATCTTCTTTAAGCTACTGCAAATTTCCATACAGATGTGTTTTTGACGATTCTGGAGTGAAATTTGATCAAACCATCCTCAGACACAAGATGCACAAAGTCGAGAGCAGCTCCGCCTGCCGTCACGGTGATTATTTTTGTAAATAAATAAAAGATGACAATTCTCTGGGTGGACCACCCACATAAATTCCTTGTGAACCATCCACATAAAGAGTTTTTACATGAATTCTCTTCATGTCCAAATCGAACAGTTTATTATAATCCTGTATCGTCTGTCCCAAGTGTTCTCCAT
Source organism: Mola mola (assembly GCA_001698575.1). Lineage (NCBI taxonomy): Eukaryota > Metazoa > Chordata > Actinopteri > Tetraodontiformes > Molidae > Mola > Mola mola. Next base: position 3,102,027 of record KV751377.1, on the reverse strand, counting down.
CCTGGGCTAGTCTAGGAACTGTGGTGGTCTGCTTGTACCACCTTGTTCCCCTCCAGGGTTGGGGTCTTCATCAAGGGGTCTGAACAGGAAGAGCTGCACAATTATGAGAGTTAACGTCAACAGTAATTTTGGACATGGACTTGTGGATTTGGACTAGTCTCAGCTCCGATTCTGGGCTTGATAAATGAGTCACAGTCAACATTAAAAAGCCCAAAATGTCCAGATGTTCTAAAACATTTCTAATCTTGTTACTGATATTTCATCAGAAGTTCATTATTGTGTTAAATTGAGAATTCAAAGCTTATTTTTAATAATGCTAATGGTTTAATTTTTCTCACAAAAAAATGTAGAAATTAACTTGTTATCAAGATAACGGAATTAAAAAAGGCCTCTAAAAAAGGCGTGTACATTCCCTCTTTAAGGTGCGTACACATATGCATGAAATTTTAGAATCATGTGAGCAGCTCCGTATGAGAAAGAAGTCAAAGATTCTTAGTATGTGAAGTATGTGACCATAACCTTCTTGTGATGGTGTGTTCAATTTGATCTCAGAAATCAGAAATTCCGAGAAACAGCATGATTCCTCAACAGGAACGCCCCCTGAAGACAGACCTGGAACTTCAGTAACCCCGAGGTCAAAATCCAAGATGGCTGCTCTGTGCGTCAACATAAGTAAAAACAGCTCGTGATAGTGTTTGTTGGCAACTTAATTTTGTTTTTGTGTGATTAAATCAATCATATCGACGGTATTTTGTAACTTCTATTCGTGGATATTTTTAAGTTGCTTTTGCATGAAAACTATGATATAGTGTGCTTTCATCCCCTGGAATTAGCTAACAATGCTAACGACAACAGTTGCCGACTGCTGTAACTCATTACTGGAACACTGACATACGAGGTATATGAAACGCATCATGACTACAAAGAAAAAACAGTTAATATGCTTCTGTTCTTTGCTTTCATTTGATGCAACATAAACAATTTTCTTATTATATTATAAATAAATTCAGCTACATTAGCAGCTACATTTTAAGTGCATATGGAGACCTAGCAAGTCAATGAGTTTTCCATCAATGTTTCAAAGTAAAAACCCTGTTCAAAAGTAAAGAGTTTGTGTTATTGCAGTAAATTTAACAGGACAAATGGAGCGGATCAAAATGTAGTTGTGTACTAAGATTTAGCATGTAACATTAAACAATAACCTGCACTAACTGGCTTCTGGCGATTGCTCCCTGTTGCCGACATTGATTGGAGTGACGTAGCAGCACTGTGCACCCATCTCTGTTGCACTGAGCTAATTAGCTATCCCATGGATCCTGCTAACTGCTACATGCTGCTTGCTCATAATCATATCCTACGTAATTATTGAAGAAGTGGTTAGGACTTTCCTTTCAATGTGCCGCCCTCGACACCGCTGGGTGGTGCACGTGTCCAGGACCCTCCACCCGGCCCCCTGTTAACTGCCAACACAGCTCAGTCCATATGTGGCTCGGAGTGGTTGGTGTCCCCCCGTTCCTCTGTGTTCTGCCACTGAGGTTCACTCATCTGGACCTTCACCAGAGACCAAGACGTTTCTACGGGGACAGTCAATGTCCCCAGAGCATGCTGGTCTACATGAGGGCGTTGAGGTGTCCAGAGTGTCCTACAGAGGTCAGCATCAAGGTTCTCTGGTCCAGCACCTCCCTCTCTTGGCCCAGCTTTGCCCTCTCCTGCTCCACCATGGCTCTGTCCCGCTCCACCGCGGCCCTCTCCCTCTCCAGCCACAGCCTCTCCGCCTGCACCGCCGCCCTCTCTCGCTCCACTGACACCCGGTCTCTCTCCACCATCTCCTTCTCTCTCTCCAGCACCGCCCTCTCCCTCTCCACCATCTCCCACTCCCTCTCCAGTGCTCCCAGCTGCCCATCACACACCTCCGAGCTCCGCTGGTTTTGCTCGCCGGTGTCGCAGAACGCCTCCTGCCTGTAGTCAGAGGAGGACGAGTGGGGAGGGGGAGGAGTAGGGCGGGACCGGTGTGCGGGAGTCGGATCGGGTTGTTGCTCGTCGTCCTGAGTGACGGGGGTGAGGAGGGGGGCACTGCTCACCAGGCGGCCCTCCATAGCTTCATTCATCAGGTGAAACCATGGCCAGGAAGAGGTGCTGTCTGGTATGCTCTCCATCCCAACAGGAGGATACTTCAGGTCCTGAGGAGGGGAGGAGGAGAGGAGAACACTCACTACGGCACCAAATGTGGACAAATCTGCCACTAAAAATAGTCCCCGACAAAGCAGAATCAGATTTATAACGAGTACTGAGTACGTGTTGGTTTATTGATGCAACAGTTGTTTTACGAAATTACTCAAACTAAACAAAAGTGTTCATAGTTCAAAGCGGCAACAATTCTTATTTCATGTTTCATTTCTTGTTTCGTCTATTTGCTCATTTTAGTGTCTATTTTGAAACAAAATAGACAAAAAACATAATGCTTCCAACTAGGGTAGGGCGATATGACAATATATATTGTGGGATGAGAGAAAATGTCTATCAATACTTTTTTTGACATGACATGAGTTACAAGTCATGTCATGTGGTCATACTTTGCTCTACATACTCTGTACTATACTGATTTCATCCTGTACAGAGCAGTCACTGTGCATATTCGTAACACATATGAGTGATTCAAATTCTTTGCAGAGACATGTCAAGATTTGGATCTGAATCAATCAACAACACTAATAAACACCAAAATGAGTTATGTGGTTATTTAGTATCGACATTATTTGATGAAATTCACAGAAAATGTACTATATTGTAATATATATATCGTTATTTTGATAGGAAATGATCCATCCAGCGTGATATTAAATTTTGTCCTTATTTTCCAGCTCTGTGTCCGGCCCATACTGTCGCTGGTAAAAGTATACTTTTCAAATACTTATACACATTCCATGAAGAAGAGAAACTTAACCTGCCCTCTAACTAATGACACAACTTCGCATAAATACAGATGGCCAACCTTTATATTCCTTATTTCACAAATCATATTATATTCAGAAATACCTACTGAAACGATCAATTATCACAATGTGAAATTATTCAATCAGTTAATAATGTCCCATTATTTTTTTCTTAAAACAAGTCATTTGAATTTAATGTTTGAGCAGCTTGTTGTTTCCGCTCTGGAACGGCCATTTGAACATGTGACCTCCCACCCTCCCAAAGAGAAAGTCACAAGTTATATATTAAATCCAGTCTAATATTCCTGTAATTAATTATGAAAAACGAACCATCGTTAGGATAGTGTCTGTGTCGTGCTACCACCACCACCACCTCGGTTGTGTCTGTCATTAATCCCCTCATTCAGCACTGAAACGCTGTGACTGTGAAAGTTTTGCCAAATAGAAGAAAAATCTTCCATTTAGTTGATTTCCTCTCCAAAAGTTGTGTTTTCTTGTTGTCATTCTGATGAACAGGACTGCAAAAGTCCAGAATAATGAAATTATTTGTCACTTTAATTTTTATTTATTGAATGATACTTACGTTTAGCTTATTTAGAGTATTTAATACCCAAAGACAATAGGAGTCAGTGCAGGGGGACAGAACACCAGTTTTGAGCCCGGACTCTTCAGGAAAAGTAGACTGGATGTTAGTTAACAAACTACCTTGTATCTCCTCTTTAGATTGTCCCATTTCTTTGCCATCTGGTAGGTTGAGACTTTTCCCTGCAGGCCGAGCTCCTTCAGGATGGCCCTGAGAGTCAGGACAGGCTACATGAACACCAGGACAGACTCGGACAGCTTAATGTTTTGGATACTGGATGTCGTTTGTTGCTTACTTCCAGGCAGCTTTGGCAGCGTTTCTCCGCCCAGTGAACAACGTCTCATTAGCCGCTCGAAGTCTGATCATCCTCCTGGTGTCCTGGTCGGTCACTGGGACAGACAGAAATACATTAATAATCACCTGATGCTGGTTCAACAGTCTTATATTACTTTTGCCAACAAGTTGGGTTTTTTTTATATTTTAATTTTAGCCAGTCTTTGTTTTTTATAAATTATTGTGTTGCTCATTAGTGATTTTAATCGAAGGTTTGGTTATGAAGGTTTTATATCATTCTGTTCTGTGGGTATAATAAGAAAAACATTCAAATACTGGCCCAAATGTTGATGTTTTAGTGGCATATCGATATTTTCCCATTTATAAATACTTTTCTCACATAACCTGATGTATATTTCTGATCACGACATTGTTAGAAAAAGAAAATAGCTCCTGCATGAAACTGCTCCTAACGAGCTCTCTTGAGTAACAGAGTCATGGTTTCTGGAAAGAGACATTACTATTGAGTTTTAACGTTATATATTTTTGACACCACATGCGAGGTGCCATCTAGCTCCATCATATTGGAAGAAGACAGACAGGTGCCAGCTGATGTCTCCAAAACCGACCATCTCCCACCAAACCATACAACAGGTAAGAATGCAGATATGTAGTTTACTTTTATAAGACAGGTCCGAGGGCGTCGAGCACTCCTCTCCACTGGCGTCGATGTAGGTGACATTCCCATCAGCCTCAGCGTTGTCCCCCGCGACCATGCTCTCCAGCTCCAACACACTACTCCTCTCTGCCATCAAACAGTCCCTGTCGGCAGGCGGAGACGAGCCAAACACGCTGTCCTCTTCGCTGCTCCACACAGGCGTCACTCTGGGCGCTTTCCCTGCCAGGCGTCCCTCCAGAGCATCACTCATCAGCTGGAACCAGGGCCAGGAGGCCGGGTTCGTCTGGCCTTCCATCCCTCGAGGAGGAAACTTCAGATCCTACACACACAAACACACCATCACATTCCCAATGCTGGAAACACTTTATTTTGATTCATGAATGAAAATCTTTTTTTTTTTTTATTTAATATCACAGCATTATTCCTCATGTGCACACTGAGACTACAGGTTCCTGGGTCAGACTGTTGAGGGCTGTCACCTTGAATTTTGTCTTCAGATTGTCCCACTTCTTGGCCACCTGGTCAGCTGTGATCTTCCCCGTCAGACCCATTTCCTTCACGATTCCTCTGTGGACGATACCAAACCCACCGATGACATGATACCTGCTTCTGAGGGACCACTTAGAGCTGGATGGTGATACAGATTAAACCCCCCTTTAACTGTTTAGTCCAGATGATTTCAGTGCTCTTTACCTCCAGGCAGGCTTGGCAGTGTTCCTCCTCCCAGTAAACAGAGACTCATTAGCAGCACGTAACTCTATTAGCCGTCTGGTGTCTTCCTCTGTCACTGCCAGGAAGGTCAAAAGTTAACACGTTTAGAACCACATGTTAATAATTCTTCATGAACTGACCCACCAAGGACAGTACGAGCTGGTCAGTCAAACATCACCACAATCACCATGTTTTCTTAAAATCTTACTGACAAAAACATCAACCGGCTCATCCACTCGAGCAAGTACAACTTTAAGGTGCTTCACTTGAGAATTTAGATTTTATGCTACTGTTCACTTAAACTGTGTACTTTATTATTACAGCACTGTTTCACAGGGAAAAACTGCATGTTTTATTTTACAAGTTACCTAACGAATCACATTTTGTTCATTACATTTTATTTCAGGTTAATTAAACATTTAAAATTTGCTTAAAAGGTCATAATATAATATGTAAAATCCATCCATCCATCCATTTTCTACCGCTTGTCCTGTTAAGGGTCGCGGAGGGGGGCTGGAGCCTATCTCAGCATCTTGGGGACAAGGCGGGGTCACCCTGGACAAGTCACCAGTTCATCGCAGGGCTGACATATAGAGACAAACAACCATCCACACTCACATTCACACCTACGGGCAATTTAGAGTCACCAATTAACCTACTAACCCCCAGATTGCAAGTTTTTGGACTGTGGGAGGAAGCCGGAGAACCCGGAGAGAACCCACGCAGACACAGGGAGAACATGCAAACTCCACACAGAAACGCCCTGACCCAGAATCGAACCCAGGACCTTCTTGCTGTGAGGCGACAGTGCTAACCACTGCACCACTGTGCCGCCATATATGTAAAATCATTAATGATTATTTTATTTCGACACCACATCGAAGGCTCACCAGTTTTCTGCCTTTGTTTGTTTACAGAAATCAAAGCAGTGACGGCTGGAAGCTGCTTCAATGTGGCATTTTAGACAGTGAACTGGTGCTGCGGGGTCAGAAGAGGCTTGACCTGCGTGACGTGGTGAGGTCGAGAAAAGGCTCACCATAGCTGCCTTGAAAAGCTATGTTACCTGTGCTGTATGTTTATGCTTTATGTTGTGAACGGATGCGTCTTCCCTCCAGTTTTGTCAATCTAAATGTAAATGATGGGACTAGTAACGGTGTTGCAGTGCTTCTTACATTTGTAGGTGAACTCGGCCATGCGGTGCAGATCTCCCAGGGCCGTCGATCCGTTCTTCTCTTCGTTGTCGACCAGCAGATCCATCTCAGACTCTGTCAGGAACTCGGTCATCCCCCCTCGGCTCCGGCGGGCTCGTTTCTTGGGCGTCGGCGACAGTGGCTCACAGTCCTCGTCTTCATCTTCCACAATAGGCGTGAGGATTGACGCAGCCCCAGCGAAACGTCCCTCCATGGCGTCGTTCATTCGGTAAAACCAGGGCCAGGAGCTCGGGTTCGTCTCCACGCCTCGAGCCGGGAACTTCAGCTCCTGGTGGACACCACAAACATTTCTCCTCTGGTCAAAGCTGCCACCACTACTGACTCATGATGTTATAATTGACAGAATCAATACCGCTTCAATTCTTTAAATACCACATCCCAATACCAACAGCCCACCCAAGATACGGACGTTGAGGGAGTTCTTCCTGCGATGTCTGTAAAAGTGTTGATGATTTACCAAAGTCTTTTAAATTCCCTCATTTCAAACACTGAGAGTATATAAAGATGCTCAACATGAGAAAAGTGAGACCAAAGCATCTCAGGTACCCCTAGTGCCTGGTTGCAGTATAGTTTATATGTTCCTTCTCCTTAATGTGGGCTGTAGCCCAACCAAAAAAAAAATCAAAGTAAGCACATCCAATAAAATTTTCCAAAGAATTGTTTCTGCCACTTCAGGCAGTTCTTCTCATGGGGATCTTTGTTCAAGCACTTTTTTCTAAATACTCTGATTCTGATTATTTATTTAAGGGGGGGGTTACCTTGTATCTCCTCTTCAGGTTGTCCCACTTCTTTGCTAACTGATCTGTAGTCAGCTTCCCTTGAAGGCCCAACTCGTACAGAATGGCTCTGCAAGAAACGTCACTGGGGTTGAATCTCAGCCTGAAGATTGTGGACACTCAAATGAGGTCGTCCACATTAAGCAGGTTGACTGGATAAAAACACTTATGGCAAAAACAAAACATATCTGTAGAAAATATCACCTGAATGCTTGAATAATGGACAAGTTGTGGTTGTGGGGTTTCTGTTAACATTCAGGGTTTTACACAGACATTTGTGTATGAATCCTAACAAACATGGCGAATCCATTTCTTCTCTCATTATAAGCTTACAAATCCCGAACGTTTTCATATTTTTAATGTGCATTGTTTACATCCACGTTTACTAGCCTGCAGTCGTTTGCTACTGTGTAAGTTCAGAGGTTTACTTAAGGTTCAAATGGAACCCATCTACAGTCACTAAACAAGTTCTGGAAGACTAAAAAATGTTACTCACCTCCAGGCCGGTTTGGCCGAATGTTTCCTGCCAGTGAAGAGGGCTTCGTTCGCAGCTCGGAGTTTGATCATTCTCTCCGTTTCTGGTTCAGTCACTGTGAATGAGAGCAACAGGTTTCAGGTAAATCTGCAGAAACTTCTGTCTCCCTCTTCTGGCAGTGAGGGTAATTGAATTAAAAAAAAACTTGGTATATTGAAAAATATAGAGAATTATCCATTCTCAATTTGATTGGCACTGTGTGAACTCCTTTAGTGAGGGGATTCTTGTAGATGAAAAAAAAATCCAGTACTTCAAGTTTATAACTGTTCATATTTTTGAAACATCAAGGACTGCAGAACACTGCAGCCATTGGCTATGGGTCCTGAGAGAAGACCCCAACTGTGACCCAAACTGAGTGGTAGACGCAGCTGATCAGCCTGTGGTGGGCCTGCCTGTGCAGAGGGTGTCTCGTTTTTAAAAGACCAACACACCTGATTAGGCTAAGCTACTTAACTGAAGAAATTTTCCAAACATCTGCTACTGGTTGAAGATCCTGTATGACTGCTGACAGATGGCAATTTCTCATCGGTTTAAAACAAACCTGCAAGGGATAATCACCATCATTTCCTACGTTCTGACCAAAACAATAACTCAAAAGGAGAAAATACACTTTGCAATTGAATAAATTCACCATATACTTTACACTTTGGTGGACTTAAATTTATAAGTGTGAAATATGGAAGTGTAAATCTATAACTTGTGTTATGATTTACATTATTTGAATATTATTCAAATAAATGGTGCTGCAAACAACAACCACCTATTGACTTTCAGCATGGAGGATGCAAAATATCTTTTATTATTCACGAATACATTTAGGTCCAGAAGTATTTGGACAATGGCGCAGTTTTTTTTCACTTCTGCCTCTATATACCACCGCACCAGATTTCAAACGAAACAATAAAGATGTGATCAAAGTGCAGACGTTCAGCTTTAATTTAAGAGATTTCACAAAAATATTTACCCTTGAGGAAATACAGCAAGATTATGCAGAGTATGTCAATTTTAAGGGGCTAAAAAGTCTTTGGACAATAGACTGACAAGCAGTTTCATCTGTTCCCTTGTTACATCAAGACAAATGAAGCAGATAAATGTCTGGAGTTGGTTTCAGGTGTTGAATTGGCTTTTAGCAGCTGTTTGACTGGAGCATCAATATGCAGTCCAAGGTAAAATCAATATAAGTGAAGGAGGCGTCATTAGGTTGAAAAAACAAAGTAGATCGGTCAGAAAAATAGCAAAAACTTTAGGAGAGGCCAAATCAACAGTTTTGTACATTCTCAAAGAGAAAGAATGCAGTGGTGAGGTCAACAACATGAAAAGGCCTGGAAGGACCAAGGAAGACAACTAAAGTAGATGATGGCAGAATCTTTCCTTGGTAAAGGAAAACCCCTTCACAACATGGAGACAAAGCGAGAATACTCTGGAGAAGGTCAACGTATCTTTGTCAAAGTCTAAAATCAAGAGATGCCTTTATGAATGCAAATACAGACGGTTTACAACAAGGTGCAAACATCTGGTAATGCTGAAGAACACAAAGGTCAAAGTAGACTTTACCAGAAAACAGCTAAAAATCCTCCCAAGTTCTAGAATCACATTCTTTAGACAGATGAACCCAAGATAAACTTGAATCAGAAAAATAAAATGATGGGAAGACAAAAGTCTGGAGAAGGAGCAGCACCTGATCCATAGCACCAAGTCATGGTTCAAACATGGCGGAGTCAGTATTATGGGATGGGCATGTATGGCTGCAAATGGAATGGGTGCACTGCTGTTTATTGATGATGTGACTGCTGACAAAAGTATCAGGATGAATTCTGAGGTGTATAGGGCTATACTCTGCTCATATTCAGCCAAATGCTACAAAACTGATAGGATGGTGCTTCACATATTGTTCAACGGCAAAGTAAATCACTTGAATGAAACCCAACAGAGAAGCTTTACAGTTACTGAAGAAGAAAGGGGGGCAGAAAGACCCAAAAATAAACAGAAACTAAAGGTGGCTGCAGTTAAGGCATCTCCAGGGAGGAAACCCAGAATTTGGTGACGTCCATGGGCTCCAGACATAAGGCAGTCACTGACTGCCTGATAAGGTTTTCATCCAAGTATTAAAAACTACAGTTACATTTACAATTATTTTAGTTTGTCCAAACACTTTTGTGCCCCTGGAAAGGAGGTGTATGCTGTAAAGTCTGCATTTCAATCACATCTTGATTGTTTTATTTCAGAACCATTGTGGTGGTGTACAGAGGCAAAATGATAAAAACTGTATTTGTCCAAATACTTCTAGACCTAACTGTATGTGCGCTTCATAAGGCTGAATCAATACACAAACTGTCTCTGCAAACACTTTCACAAAGCTCTGAAAAGATTAAAATTTCACCTCCACAGATTCTGCCTCACACCTGCACTTTGTTTAAACCTGATTTTATCCATTTTTGATATATTTGCATGTAAAATGAACCAATGCTGTCAGATAAATGGAGTAAAGTAAAAGTTTTCCTCTGAGATGTGTTGGAAAAGCAGATGATGATACTAATAAAACTCTCAGATATGTCTGCCTACTTTTATAGGAGCACTCAGTCATCCTCCTCCAGCCCATAGGGAGGCCCTCAGCAGGAGGAGGATCTGCATGAACTGTCCCATCATCCTCCGCCGCCTCTGCCGACACCGTGTCTTCCATCTCCGTCTTGATGAGGAACTCCAGGATGTCGGTGTTCTCCTGGTTCTGGTTTTGCTGACTGTTGCAGCGGTGAGCGGCAATGCCGGCCGTCTCCGGGCTCAGCACCAGGTTGCTGTTGTAGAGGCGACCCTGCATGGCTTCATCCATAATGTGGAACCAGGGCCAAGACTCCACCGCGCCTCCCACGTTGTCCTGGCCCTGGTAGGGCTGCTTCAGGTCCTGGAAAAACAAGAACCAGAACAGGAAGATAAACTCTGGCAGCCTCTGGCAGCTGCAGGAAGATTGGGCGAATGAGAAATAAATGTGATCTTAACGCCTTTATCTGTGATGAGAAAAGATGTTGTAAGCTGTTTGTTAGTCGTTAATGACGGCTCGGTCTGAGACTGTCGACAAATCGAAGGCTGCGTTTTGGACTGCGCTCTGGAACTATGCATAAAATAACAAGCAGCATTGTTTTTGGCTGACAATGTTCCTCCGACCACCCAAAACTGGCCACGTAACCAGTAAAAAAATGGCAAAGGAGAATTTTAACCTGCAGAGTTCCTGAACAAAAAAATAAGTTCAAATAACATCCAGTTACCATGAAATTATTTGGGGATGTACTAGTGAAATGACTGATGTGGATATAATCACGATGCTTTTTCCTTTTTTGTGAGCTATCTAATATAACTACATACATTTACACACATGCATTGTTCTGTATGTCCAGTACACGATAGGTTGAACGCTTCATCCTGGTCTGATCATTTTCTGCTTATCAGAATCGGTGGGGCTACTTTAAAATCTGACTGCCAATAAAAACAACAGTATTTAAAAATGCACTACTGTGACGCAACATGTACTGTTATCTCTAAAGTTACTAAATAAAAGCAGTGGAGTAAAAGTACAACACTTGTCGACAGGAGGAAGTTTAAAGTAGCAGAAAGTGGAAAGTGGTACCTCAAAAATGTACTATTGCACATTACGTGAGTAATTAATGTAACTTACAATCCATCAGTAGTATAATATCATACACACCACATATTAACCGCATATTGTGTGGGGATGAACCAATTAACTGATAGATTGATACAGTGACTGACTGACCAACGATCCAAACAAATCGATTGGAAGTTTTTAAAAAAAAAAATGTCGCTGTTTAATATATGCTTTTATTTTGAAATCTTATTGCTCTCCCATTTGACAATTTCCACAACATTTTAAGACATTCACTTTATTAAACAGATTCCGTATCTCGGATCCTAACCATGCACAACCACACAAAAACACAGGAGGAGCCAACTTGATACTGCTCAAAGGACAAGGAAACAAAGAAGACCCATCTTTAACAACGCCCATATTATACGAAACACTTTTCCACTTTACTTTTAAGGATATACCAGTGGGACAATAACAGGATCTATTCCTCTCTCTTTCAATACTGCTCAAGGTAGAAACCTTTAATTTTGACAAATTCAGTCATCTTGGTGGCCAAAATAATCAAACGTGAAACACTAAAATGCCTGAAAGGTTTTAGTTTATGTGCAATAATAACATCAAACGTTTGCTTTTTTTGAATGAATGGTGAAAAACATCCTACATTATTCTTGAGATGCGTTAGTTAGCATTTTATTAAATTCTATTTGAGATATTTATGATTTTCTGATCAGTGTTATTGAGTCTGATATGTAGGAAGGGACTAAAGCACATTCCTTGTATGTTAAAGACCTTTTTCTGACCCTGCTTAGTCGTTATGTTCCACTGATGACCCAGCAGAGTATAGGACACTACTTCTTCAGGACACGTCTCCTGAACGGGGTCTCTCATGCAAGCCGTCTTCTGACAACCTGCTGCTGCTTCAGTTAAACCCCTCACCTTGTATTTTGTCCGCAGGTTGTCCCATTTCTTGGCGATCTGGTCCGCGGTCAGCTTGCCTTCGAGGCCCAGGCCCCTTAGGATGGTGCTGGGGGACACACAGGGTGGGGGGGTCAGCTGAGAGGGGACACCGGCTCAAAGATGCTTCTCAAGGCAAAAGCTTGGCTCATACCTCCACGCTATCTTGGCAGAGTTCCTTTTCCCGGTGAACAGAGCCTCGTTGGAAGCTCGGAACTCGATCAGCCTCTTCACATCCTCCTCGGTCACTAGAGGCAGAGGGGTCAAAGGTCAACAGGCACAGGGAGAGCAGAACCTCAGCACACACAACGGTGGATACTTACTTTTATAATTGTTTTCTGGGAACTGTGGCAGCGGGTTCAGGACAGACTCCATTGTGACCATGGAAGAAAGGATTCTGTATTCTTGGGGCAGCTAGGGAGTAAGGAGGGGAGGCAGGAAGCAAGGAAGGGTGCAAGTGTGTTGGTATTCAGGCCCGATGCTAACTACATCCGTTAGCGCATCCTGCGGATTTACCAGCCGGGTCCCTCCCACGAGGCAGCCCGGGTGCGGCTGTGGCGTAACTTTGATCAGGCGGCGGTTGGTGTTCTCCTCCGAGGCCAACTCCGAGTCAGCCGATGAAAGGAGCAGGTTTGCTACCTAGCTCGGCTAGCTCACCCCAAACAGCAAAGCGAAACCGACACGGGGCAGCGGCTTCCCGCCACCGGTTCCCTTCAGGTCGAGCTAATTCTGCCCTCCGCCGTCCAACGTTGTTTCATGCCATCCTCGCTGGGGTGAGTAAAAGAGTATATAAATCCGTTAAAAACACGAATCCCGCATCCCGTTTCCGCTGTGCTGAGATGGGTACGGTCGATATCTTCACCCCGGCCTGCCGTCCGTCACGTGACGCACAGCTCGGTAGAGCGGGGTCGAATGGAACGAAGAGATTCAATAGTATTTAATAGGAAGACTTTAAAAAATTACTAACTTACATGTTTTATTTTATGTAAAGTATAGCATTGCATCAAAAAAGTAATTATATTGTAAAAAAGTTTTTTTGGGTCATTTAATTCAAATTCTACACTGTAATTTATAAAAAAAAGTTAAGCCTTTTGTTTTAATTTTGAAGATCATGGCTTAAGCATTTAAAGTACAATATTCTAATATAATTTAAGGTTGTGAATACAGAAAATTAAAGTTTTAGAATTATGGGGGGAAAAATCTGATCTTACGTCTTTTACATGTGCCAGTAGCTTGATCTGGTATGACTCGTGAAGTTTTTGAGATATTTCTTCTCTCCACTATAATGAAACCACAGCTGGTATCTTCACCACTGAGCATCAGCTTAAAGAGGAAGGAAACTAAGCAGTTATGACTCTGGGCTGAACTGACTCTTTAACGTTCAATTAAACAGTATTCTTTATTTTAATACAGAACACAGAATATATTACAGAATTGATGTGTTTGCAGTTTTCTTATGATTTGCTATAAAAAAGTTATCCTATATGTTTTTACTCATACTTCTATTGAATTGATTATTCAGCAAAGGCTGAATTATTGGCCAAGTTTGTTTTTTGTTTTACATTGTTGACTTTACTTGCAGGAGTCATAACAGCTACGCACAAGGACAACAAATAGAGAACAGAGTTCACTGTACTGTTAGTGTATCTCTACAGCTGCACGTTTAGTTTTAAGTGAATGTTTCTAAACCGTCACATGAACCAGCTCTTTATTAACACATGAAGACACTTTGGCAACGGCAACAAGACAGTTTTCAGTTTCTCCTTCACATCACGAGAAATGTCTGTGGAGATTCTCAGTCATCCAGCTCATGGTCGTCTTAGTGTTTCAGCTGAAGGTTCTGAAGGTTCAGTTCTGGACTGAAGAAGCCTCTTGGATGAGAGGCGAAACGTCTTCAAGGAACTACAAGAAGTCCATTTGCCTTCAGGTGAAACACCAAGATCACAAGAAATCTTTGTAAACGCCTTCTCAGGTTACAGTTTCTCCACAAGCCTCTGGAACAACGACACCAGTCTCTGTCTAGTCTCCAGCTGGTCTGGATCCAGGTCTGAAGCCATCAGGCTCTGGTAAAACCTGGTCTGTAGTAAGACCTCCTTCTCTGTGGTCATCTTGGCCGGGTTGCCATCCAGCGCCGCCCTGTCTCTCCTCAGCAGCGCCCTCTTTTTCTCTAAATCCTCCCTGGCTCGCTCCAGAAACATTCGGTCTCTCTCGAGGAAGGCTCGGTCTCTGTCGAAGAGCGCTTGGTCTCGGTCCAGGAGCAGGCGGTCTCGCTCCACAGCCGCTCTGTCTCGCTCCAGGGCGGCTCTGTCTCTGTCCACGGCCGCTTGGTCTCGCTGGAGATTGGCCATGTCTTTGTTCAGCAGTTCCCTGTCTCGCTCCAGAGATATCAGCTCTCTGTCGAACTCGGTCTGCTCCCTCTCCAGAGCCTGCTTCTCCCTGTGTAGCTCCACCAGCCTCCTGTCCACCTCGGTGGCCCTGGAGGACGACGGGGTCTCCTGGGTCTCCGCGGTGCAGTCAGGCGGTACGGTGGCCGTCACTGCGGCAGCCTGGCTTTTATTTATCACGGGCTCAGTCTCCATCACGTCTCTTTCATCTGCAACAACCTCTGGAGGTGACTCAGCTCCACTCAGCTCCAGCACCACCACACCCTCCACACTTCCTGGAATGGGAATTTGTTCAGAAAAACCTCCTCTCGCAGTGGTGAGAACAAGCTGGGACAGCACTGCGTTGTGCTCCTCATCCTCGTCCAGCGGGGAGGGTTGGACGACGGGGGCGGTCCCGGCCAGGCGGCCGCTCATGGCCTCGTCCATCAGGTGGAACCAGCGCCACGAGCTAGGCTTGGTCATGTTCTCCATGCCCAGTGGAGTGTTCTTTAAAATCTGCACAGGAAAAGGACATTCAGCTTTTAAGAGGTACATTCTGGTTATTTGACCATGTGTTGAGAATTCTATTTAAAGGACCAGTTCACCCAGAAACTAAAATTCAGACCTGCATCCCACACGTCAGTAAACCTGCTCATAGTTCTTTCTACCAGACTGTGGTACCTAGTTTTGTTTTGGGCATCCCTACATGTGATTTTTTTTTTATTTTTTCAGGTCAAGGTCATTTGGAGGGGAAAATGAGAACATGCTGGCACCACCTGATGGGTGACACATGAACAACAAGGCCAGCTGGTTCTGGTTATGTGATGGACCTTGGGATTAGTTACAAAATGACACCATTCACACGTCTGCATGACAATTCCTTCTGGAGATTATGGCCAAAGAAAATAGTTTGACCTTTCATTGACCTTGACCTTTGATCAAAAGTTAATAGCTAATGCTAAATAGCATCAGTTACATCTCTGTATGTCAATTCATTTAAGAGTTATGTCAAAAACCTTGACCTTGAAAGGCCCAAAGTTTCATTTCGTTTTGTTTCGTTTTCTGCCGCTTATCCAGGTCGCGGGGGCAACAGCCTGAGCAGGGACATCCAGACGCTCCTCTCCCCAGCCACTTCCACCAACTCCTCCAGGGGGACA
>KV751377.1:3073711-3085757 GCA_001698575.1 Mola mola | reverse complement strand
GCCGCTTGACACTCGGCTGCAAACCGTCCCAGTGAGAGCTGGAGGTCACTGTTCGATGAGGCCAACAGGACCACGTCATCTGCAAATAGCAGAGACGGAATCCGGAGGCCACCGAACCCGACTCCCTCCGGCCGCATGGCTACGCCTAGAAATTCTGTCCATAAAAATTATGAACAGAACCGGTGACAAAGGACAGCCTTGGCGGAGACCAACCCTGACTGGGAACGGGTCTGACTTACTGCTGGCAATGCGAACCGAGCTCTGACTCCGACAATACAGAGATTGAATAGCCCGTAACAAAAGGCCATCTACCCCATACTCCCGGAGCACCCCCGACAGGACACCTTGAGGGACACGGTCATAAGCCTTCTCCAGATCCACAAAACACATGTGGACTGGTTGGGCAAACTCCCATGCCCCCTCCAGTACCCTCGCGAGAGTATAGAGCTGGTCCAGCGTTCGACGGCCAGGACGAAAACCACATTGCTCCTCTTGAATCTGAGGTTCAACTAGCAGCCGCACTCTCCTCTCAGGCCCAAAGTTAATTGTTTATAACTAGTGCTGTCAGCTACAAAACCAGTTGGACTTCTCTATTTATTTTATTTCTCTATCCCGGACTTATGGCCACGAAAACATGCTTGTCGGCCTTTCAATGATTTCAGCCACCAAAATCTAACCAGCTGTAGGATGGGTGAAGATACACATTTGAGGAAATCCATTCAGAACTTTCAGAGAAATCCTGTTTACGAACAAATACCAGCAAAATCAACCTCCTCCTTAGAGATAACAAAAAGTTAATTTGGTGTAATCCATTCATATGAGTAGAGTGAAGTCTGCTTCGTGTAAACATCATCCTTTAAAATCAATCTGGAATCTCAGGATTTTGGAAACTTGTTTTATGCCGAACCACCTGTATAAAAGCCATTTTATTTATTTGAGTTTGTTTTTTTTTTTTTATTTTAAAACAAGGCCACTTATTTAGGAGAAAGCTGCAAAGCTGTTTTTTTGAGTAGATAATGTCTAAATGTTCCTTTCACCTGATGAAGCAGCTCACTGTAAGGTTCCCCACTTTGCTCGTTTCCCAGACTTTGGCAGGACTGACCTTGTACTTGTCCTTCATGTTGTCCCACTTCTTCTTCAGCTGCCGTGCCGACAGCATCCCGTCGAGGCCCATCTCTTCTCTTATCGCCCTGCAGAGAAACCAGAGTTCCTTCTGTGAACTGTGACCACCACCTTAGTGGGGGAAGAAGAATGGAGAACTCTACACCGGAAATACAGAATAAATATGAGCACATTCCCACCGGAAAACAAGCAACAAAGGCAATTTAATATTATAGTCCAGTTACATACTATGATTCAAATTAATCAGTACTGAATTAAACAGGAGGTTGAATCCAATAACTTATTTCCGGTCAGTAAATGTGATTTTATTCGTTTACGGTAACGTGTTTCATATCTAATACAAAAATTATGACAAACACATGTATTAACTTACAGGTTTCTGGACGTTTTACTAGCCAGCAGGTATAACAGAGCTTCTGAAATTTAAAATATTTTGGCACAAATAGAAAAAAAAAGAACCCCAAAGCTTTTTAAAATTGTTGGAATATTAAACTAAGAGGTTCACTGACTATTTATAGTAGAATATTGGAGTGTTTTGTTTGTTAGACTTTTTCTTCTAGGAATGTTTTGAATGTGTTGGGCTTTGTTTGGCTGGATCTGTTTATCATAGCCTGAAGTCATTTTGCCTTCATAACAATAACAAAAGTATTATTTTACATGAAGTCACGACCAACTTTGTAATCTGCATATTGATTTCTATGTTACATCATGTCAAGTTATAAAATGTAACATTCAACTGATGTATCTAAGTAGTGTTTTTCTTTTATACAGACACATTTGCACCAGGTGCATCAAGGTTTTTTAGCTTTCTATCTTTGTATGATGCC
Source organism: Mola mola (assembly GCA_001698575.1). Classification (NCBI taxonomy): domain Eukaryota; kingdom Metazoa; phylum Chordata; class Actinopteri; order Tetraodontiformes; family Molidae; genus Mola; species Mola mola. Next base: position 3,083,808 of record KV751377.1, on the reverse strand, counting down.
TGTTGAGTGTTATTTTCATTGGATTCAGGAAGTTACAGCTTGTAATGTTTTGGTTCATTTCTTACTTACTGTATAATCTCATTTTGTACTGTGTGTCTGATAGAATATGAGTCTTAGTTCGTTAGCTGGAATCCCATAAATGACTAATTGTTATGCAGCAGTCACGGTAAAAATTAGTAGCGAGTGGAAATACAAAATATTAGTGTCAAAGGTCTGAGGTCACCAGCAGCTTTGTTGTTATAGCGAAGTTTTAATGACCATCCATAATTTTAACCCCTGAACAGAGGGGGAAAAAGAAAAAATCTTCAGAAGAACTTTGAACTCTCCCCTGAAGATTTCAAGATGTGCCGAGTGCACGTCACTGTCACTTTTGCCTGTAAAGCCAATTTACCCTCAAAATTGTGTTTTCTTTTTTTCTTAATTGTGTACATCTTTACCTGTATGGACTGTTTGTTTCTGATTAAAGAGACTGAGAAATATAAAAGTTAATTAAAATACTGCTAAAACACCAAAGCTGGTGGCGGCCTGGGACTTTGACACGGTACTGCATAGTGCCAAAACTAAAGATTAGACAGTAGGACATGTACAGCATGAGAAACATGAGATAAAAAACCCTCCGTCCCCAACAAGGCTTCATCACGCTGAAGATACATGAGGCAGCATTAGTGCTGAGACACAACGACCAACTTTAAGAACAGACACAGTATCTGAATCCAGTCTCGGTGGATTACGCCAGACTGACCTCCAGCCCCTCAGGGCAGAGTTCCTCCTCCCGGTGAAGATGACTGCGTTGGTGGCACGAAGCTGTATCATCAGTCTGATGTCTCTATCCGTCACTGTGGAAAGAGTCGTCTCTGTCAGTTTCATCACCAGCAGTGATGTTTAACCTCATCTCTGATTCACAAGGAAGATCTCTGTGTGATCAGCCATTATGTCTCATATAACATAAGCCCACGCTGCTTGTTCCACCTTAGAAATGCAGTGGCTGTCATTGTGGGGTTTTTTCATCATTTGTAAATTGTGTAGAAAATTCTAGATGAAGACTTTCCTTTGAGATTTTCAAAGTTTTATCTTATTTTAAAAATAACAAGTCTTTCCTCTGTGTTTTATTGCAAGAAATTAAAAAGTGCCAACCAAAAGAAGTTTTTTAATTTATACATTTGTCCTATTGAAGTATATCCCGTGTCGTCTATAATTTTGAATGTAGTTCATTAGGGAAGAGCCCAGGACAGGTAGCTAACTGTCAGCCCAGTAAATACTGAATATTAAGAAATATGACCTGAATAAACTCAAAACTCAATAAATTTCAGACACACAGAGCAATGATCCGTCTGTTCCACAAAAAACTTCTTCATATATCAGTAATTATTCAATAAGAGAAAAATAATGAGTCTTCTAAAAGAAATTAAAATGAATCTACGGCAGATTCATTTATCATCAGTAGCAAATGTTAGCATAACAAAACAACACGACAGCGACAACATGAAAAAAACTTCCGCGCGGCTGTCGGGTGGCTTTTTAAACGCGTTAACATTATGATCCGTAACTGTCTTTAAAACAATTAAAATATTTGTTACTTCTGTATGTGTTGGCCATTTTTGCACACCATTAGCTCCCTCCATCCAGAACTCCAAACACACAGTGGAGCCCGGAAAAGGAAGCTATTCTTCTTCTTCTATTTCTGTACTTCTCGGCAATGGAAAAGATAGCGCCTTTCTGCCCCCTACAGGCAGCAGTTTTTAGCAAATTTATTATTATAATGTTACAAATACACGAAAAGCTAAGAATAAGTAAATTATTTAAATGATGATGTAGACAAAGAATGAACAAACCTTACAAAAATAAGGCGACTGTATGTGTGTATGACGGCTAATGATAGCAATGAACACTACTGTTACTACTAAAATTAGATAATATTGGACTTTATTAATACCAGACTGAAGAAATTCCACATTGCAGCAGCTTTAGTACACATGAATAAAAATGAATAGTAATAAGAATTATAATAGGATAAAAAACCCAAAGAAATAAAAATTAATTAAATAAAAAATAACAGTGGTGCAGTGTTTAGCACTGTCGCCTCACAGCTAGAAGGTCCTGGGGTCGATTCTGGGTCAGGGCGTTTGTGTGTGGAGTTTGCATGTTCTCCCTGTGTCTGCGTGGGTTCTTTCCGGGTACTCCGGCTTCCTCCCACAGTCCAAAAACATGCAAAACTGGGGGTTAGTAGGTTAATTGGTCACTCTAAATTGTCTGTAGGCGTGAATGTGAGTGTGGATGATTGTTTGTCTCTATATGTCAGCCCTGCGATGAACTGGCGACTTGTCCAGGGTGACCCCACCTTCGTCCCAAGATGCGGAGATAGGCTCCAAACCCCCTGCGACCCCTAACGGGATAAGCGGTAGAAAATGGATGGATGGATAACAGTAAGACAACGTACACCTTTTGCTTCTGCTCAAATATTTACAAAAAGAAAACACACGTGTATATCAGGGTGTAGAAAAGCTCTGATACTATACATAATATAACAAATTATATTAGCAACTACTATAACTATTACTACACCGGCTTTTGCTATTACTAAAAAATGGAAAACAATAATGACAGTACCAAGAGAAACAGACTGTTAGTTTCAGGGAGTAAAACAGCCTAATTTGCCTATCTGCTTACTTTCTAATTATGTCCATGAACAATTTACTGTTGCTCTTTATATATTTTGATGATTTATATTTTCCAATTTGTAACTTTATGTTGTAGTGTAAACAGGAAACGAAAGGGATACAGTAAAGGAAACAGGCAATTCAAACAACTTGTTACATCAATAAACACAAAATGGGTGTAAATTCATTTTTAAAACATCCAGGAATCAAACCAAGGTCACACAAACTTTTCTTCAGCGATCAAGTAACTCGACTTGCTGATTATTCCTTTATGGTTTAGGCCCATCTGCTGCCTCCTGTAGGCAGCGGGACGCCACTGCAGCGTGAACCCGCTCAGCATCCTGCAGCAGCTGTGTCAAGCTGAACATGTCCGTCGATGGGTAAAATATTTCAACATAGAACTTCAGCGTGTACGAACAACCACACAGCGTTTCCATTTGTTCTTCATGAGAGCAAATTGTGAAAAGAAAAATACCTGGCATGAAGGGACGATAGAAAAATAATATCTGCAAAATGTACTTCAACTGTCAAAAGTAAGTTATTTTTCTTGGGGAACTCACAGGATGCCAAGCAGAACCTTACAGAGCAGGTTTAACAATACCTGTGAAGCTCCGCAGGGCTTTTGATGCAGCTATAATAGAATATCTTTAATAAAACATACTTTTATTTTGTGTGTAAAACTAATAATAAGAAGTAGTTTGTAGTTGGTGAATAAATATAATAAGAATTAAAAAAAAAACATTGAGGGCCACCACTGAAGTGTAGTGAATGTAAGATTTGGGTTTAGTTGGTGGAAGATTATGGCCAACTGTGGGAAAATGTCTGAGTTAAGGGAATACTGATTGACTTTCCCCCCAAATTCTGACTTTGTCCCTAATCCTCCTCTGCAGATTGTACATGAAGAAACGTGATTTATTTCCCCCTCACTCCGTGTTTCAGATTAAGGACACTGTAGGAAATAAGACTGCAGGCATTTGGTTTATTTGAACACATCTCTGTTGTCTGTTTTCAGTAAGCCGGTGGCCAAACAGCGCCGTCCTACTTTATTTTGAAGGTGTTGGCCGGAAGCTCGTCCCGGTATCCTGAAGATCGACGCAGCGGCTGTCGGGGCGACATGACGGATGTGATGGATAAACGGTGCACCGTGTTTTTGAATAAATAAAAGCCTCGTCAGAGCAGCAGGACATTTGTTTGTGACCTGAACAGGTAACGTGACGTTTTTTATTGATACGGACGTTCGTGATCGAAACAGCGACAAACACGGCCGATGGTGATCAGTTTGTAGACGTTCACGATCCAGACAGCCTCCTGCCTGATGTGTTTATCCTACATTTACTGTCTTCATGGTGCCTGATGGTGAACAGCATTATGGTTTCTATAGTGATGAGATGACATCACTATATCAGGCCGTATGAATCCAATAATTAATCAATGTTTTTATTAAAAGCCCAATTTTTTCCATAAAATACCATTATGGCAGCTGTATAAGGCACCACATCCTCTATTAAGTAAAAGTACATATGTATTTTCAAACAAAAAATACTTCAAGTATCAAAAGTGTTACTTTATATACAATTTTTACAATAAGTCAGACATCATATATTCTATATTCAGTAGGTAAAAAGTGAGATTGTAGAAGCGTTTATTGTTTTAATTTTGACTGACCAGCTGTAGGACATAATTATTAGAGTTAAATCAGTGAAATGATTTTAGTTTGGGTGTTTATTACGTGCTCATAGCTGTCGAAAAGTCTTGATCTTCTGATCTCAATGATTTGAAACAACACATGATATTCTGATTTTTTGAGGGTCAGGTGCCTCCACAGGGCATCAGCAGGTAAATATGACTGATTGTCACCTGATTTGCGGTAGAGGAAGAAATTTAAAAACCACAAACGTCCGATGCGTCCAAGTGATTTCAGACAGAAAACATCAAAACTGTTTCCCATCAAAATGCATCAGTGCTGCTCATCGTGTGTGAGTAACCCAAAAATGTAACCCTGGTCCTCTGCAACATCATGTGATACACAGGATTCCCATAAGTCTGCACGTGAAGCAGTGGACATATTTTTTGGAGCATCACAGCCTCGACAAACTAACATTTCTAGAAATGTTGGAATTATATTTTCTCCATTCATGTTAGCGGGGAGCTAACTTGACGATAGCTGCTCCCTCAGCGAGCGCCGCCAGGCGGAAGCGCTGTGTGATTTAAGCCTGAGAAGAAGCTGAGTGAGGCCTCATCCAGAGACGCCTCCTTTAAAGAGAAGCCAAAGCAGCCTGATCGCCCCCTGGTGTCCGGGCAGAACTCCCTGGCCCCCTCTATGTTAGCAAATGGGGCGAGGTCCAGATTGAAAACTCAGAGTACATATCAAAAAAAAAATTTCCCAAAGATGCTTTTTGCCTTTTTAGACAGTTCTTGTCACGCTGGTGTGTGTCTGTGTTTGTGGTCAGTTTGCTCAAAGAGGGGGTGAATCATCACAATTGACAGCCGAGCGCTGCATGTGATTGAGTCCGGTGGGTGTCTGACGCTGTGGCTCCGCCCACCGGCACGAAATCACAAGAAGTTCTGGCTCCATTTGATTCAGGAAGCAGAGACACATCGTCCATCTTTATTTATGTCATGAGCCCAACACAGAATTTGTTTCCAATTTTTTAAAATAAATTAAACAAACATGTGAAACAAGGCCGGCGTGCGCTGCATGTGATTGAGTCCGGTGGGTGTCTGACGCTGTGGCTCCGCCCACCGGCACGAAATCACAAGAAGTTCTGGCTCCATTTGATTCAGGAAGCAGAGACACATCGTCCATCTTTATTTATGTCATGAGCCCAACACAGAATTTGTTTCCAATTTTTTAAAATAAATTAAACAAACATGTGAAACAAGGCCGGCGTGTGTGTGTGTGTGTGTGCGTGCAGCGTCATGTTGGCCAGGAAGTTTTTTTAGCCGAACCGCAGTCGCACCAGGTCTCAGAGAGCCCGCTTCATCACCAAGAGCGGCTCCTGCAACGTGGCTCACAAGAACATCAGGGAGCAGGTGGGCGAGAGGAAACCAGCAGATGTTTAGTGAACTTTCATGCAGTTTGTAAGATACGTTCCTGATGTTAGTTCAACAAGTCCAAAACATGCAGTAGCAGGACGTGAAGAAGCAGCAGTGTCGGCGTCTTATCTGTCTCATCTCCTCTGTGTTCCACGTGGCTTCCAGGGCCGCTTCCTGCAGGATGTCTTCACCACCATGGTGGACCTGAAGTGGCAGCACTCCTTCCTCATCTTCACCTCGGCCTTCCTCTGCTCCTGGATGCTCTTCGCTATGATCTGGTGGCTGCTGGCCTTCGCGCACGGGGACCTGGTGCCCCGCGACCCCAGCAGCGAGCCGGGCCCCGTGCCCTGCGTCACCGCCATCCACTCCTTCACCTCGGCCTTCCTCTTCTCCATCGAGGTCCAGGTGAGCATGGTGTCGTTGCTCCTGCCGGCCTGCCTGTGCTCCCGTTTGCTGTGAGTGTCCCGTGTGCCGCAGGTGACCATTGGTTTCGGTGGCAGGATGGTGACGGAGGAGTGTCCCTTGGCCATCACCGTGTTGATCATCCAGAACATTTTGGGGCTCATCATCAACGCTGTGATGCTCGGCTGCGTGTTCATGAAGACGGCGCAGGCCAACCGGCGAGCGGAGACGCTCATCTTCTCCAGGAGCGCCGTCATCGCTCCGCGGAACGGCCGTCCGACCTTCATGTTCAGAGTCGGAGACCTGAGGAAGAGTATGATCATCTCTGCCACCATCCAGCTGCAGGTGAGGCTCGTTCACCTCAGATCAATTTCGCTTCTCGTTGGTCACTTCTGAGGCGCAAAATATGTTTACTCAATGTTTGTTAGAAGCCGTATGAAAAGTCTTTAAAACATCAACAGCAACGCAGCTGTGATGAGGGCAAACCAACCACGAAGAGATGCTAACGACCACAAAAAGACAGAGAAGGTCTACACGGAGACTCAAACCTACATCAAGGAGAAGCACAACAGATGCAAGGAGACACAAAGACGACACAAAACATCTGCAGACACAAAAACAGATGAAAAACGAGAAGTGTTAGAAACAGTCGCTCTTCTTTGTGGACACCTGCTGAAACAAGGCCCAACATTCACTTAGAGAGCAACAATAATAGAAAAATAATTTAAAAAATAAAAAAAGTTTTTAAAACATTTAAGATCATTTTTGATTTCTCTGCTGTTGAATGTGGCTTTTTTTTCACACTGAAGTTTTTTCAAATCCATCAAAGGAAGTAACGCTGACACCCAGTGTTAAAAATAGGTACTGCAGTCCTGCACCAACGGTTCATGAAGTTGGCTGAATAGACTGAAAACTTTATTTTGTTGATAAAAGTTTACTCTGGGGACGTGCTGGGGATGAAAACAATCCAAAAACTGCAATGTACCACATTAAAGATGCATGTGTACCATTACCAGGCTAGATGTGTCCCCCCATTTCCTGTCTTTATGCTAAGCTAAGCTAACAGTTGGATATAGTTTCATTCGCCAGCACGTTTCTCAAAAGGTTGAAGAGAACTAAACTGTGACTCACGTGTCAAATTCAATCATACTGAAGGTTCGTTTCCCGGTGGTCAGGCCCCCTGAGGCGAAGCTGTGGCATCTTTGGATGTTAAGACAGCGGTTTTCCCTGCAGGTGATCCGGCGGACGGTGACGGCTGAGGGCGAGGTGATCCCCGTGTCCCAGCTGGACATCCAGGTGGAGAACCCGCTGAGGAGCAACGGCATCTTCCTGGTTTCTCCCCTGATCATCAGCCACACCATCGAGAGAGGGAGCCCCCTGTACGAGCTGTCCGCCCAGTCGCTGAGCTCCAAGGACCTGGAGATCATCGTGGTCCTGGAAGGTCAGGGACCGCGCAGAGCCGGACCCACAAAAATAAACACTCCGCCAATCTAACACGGACCCGATCATGACCGACAGGCTTCACATCGGCCTCGGCTGGAGTCTGTGTCCTGCTAAATAGCAAATCTTAGCCCGCTGATGGCGACCAGCACGTCAAAACTTAGCATGTTTGCATGTTAGCATTTAGCTCAAAGCACACAGTGCCGCAACTAACTATTAATTTGCTCGTTATTTTTTTTACAATTAATCAATTACTCATTTAAAGGTTAAAAGAAAATGCTCATCACATTTTTTTTTCGTCTTCAAATAGCTTCTGTACTTAAACCAACAATTAAAAAGCCCCCAAACTTCATTTTCTGCCAGAAATGACAAAGAAAAGCAGCAAATCCCGACATTTACCGACAAGTACTTAATAATTTTCTCCAAAACAAGACTGAAACATTTATTACATGATCAAATTAACTGTCGATTAATTTTATTTCCATTGATCAGTTGATAATTTGAATTCTTGTATACCTGCAGACTCTGACTTTACTGCTGTGTGCAACCTCGTCGGGACGCTGTGTGAAATGTTAATAGAAAAGGAATTTATCAAATGTTATAACTTAGAAAATTGTTTTTGAAATTGATTTGCCCAATTTTGATTTTATGCCGATATTACGTTTCCAAAAAAAAACCTTCTGTCAGCGTTTTGAACTGAGGACAACCACAGGGTTCGTTTTGAAAGGGAAAACGTTCTCCCAATCTTGCTTGATGTGGGATTTCACCTGCTTTTCACAGTCTGGGGTCTCTTTGGTTGTATTTTACGTGTCAGAAGGCACCGAACATCATCAGCGGTTGACAAGTTGGGACTGCGGGCAGGCCAGTTTAGCACCGGGGCCGCTGGCACTCGTGCAGAAGGTGGTTTGTTGTTGCCTTGGTGAAATAAACGAGGACTTTCCTGAAGAAGACGTTGTCTTCTTGGGAGTGAACCCGTATAAATCGAAACACGAATGCATCCTCGTACCTTCACGGATTTGGGCTCTTGAATTGTGCGCTGACTCTCCTCTCTCTCCTCTCTCTCCTCTCTCCTCTCTCTCCTCTCTCCTCTCTCTCCTCTCTCCTCTCTCCTCTCTGTCCTCTCTCTCCTCTCTCTCCTCGCTCCTCTCTCTCCTCTCTCTCCTCTCTCTCCTCTCCCCTCTCTCCTCTCTCTCCTCTCTCCTCACTCCAGGCGTGGTGGAAACAACGGGGATCACCATGCAGGCTCGCACCTCCTACACTCCCGAGGAGATCCTGTGGGGGCGCCGCTTCGTCTCCATCTTATCTGAGGAGGACGGGCGTTACTGCGTCGACTACTCCAAGTTCGGCAACACGGTTCCCGTCCGGATGTCGTCTCGGGGGGGGGGGGGGGAGCCGGCAGGGGGGGCTTCCGCAGAGGAGGCCGGGCCTGCGATGGCTCCGCCCGTCGGCCCTGGTACGCCCAGTCAGAGAAGACGGAGGAGACGGGAGAGAAGAAGGTGGTCCAGCTGGAGGTGATCGGCCGGCAGGTGGAGGAGGACGGAGTCACGAGCGATTAAAGACGCAGGAAATGGAACGTATCCGCACGACGGACCGTTCGGCCACATCCTTTATTTCATTTAGCAAGTCGGCGAAAGTCCTGGAATAACCAATGTTATTGGCTGAAAGACCTTTTGTTGACGTTCCACCACGTTGATGACAGCTTATATTCACGCGTTTATTTGATCGTGTTTAAATCATGAAAAACCCTGTTTGTTGTGAAGTATAAGTGGGATAAAAGTCACCTTTTTGTTCATATGTGGCACATTCTGTTTGTCTGTCTGTGAGTTATTTTTGACATTTATATAAACCCAAATCATTTTTTTTTTTGTGCCGTTTGGTGCCGACGGCCCAGTCGACGTTTTCCCTGCAGGCTGCCTGGAAACCTGAAATTCATGTGGGTTGAAGTTTTCCACACAAAAGCATATTCAGATGTTTGGATCAAATTTTTTTTCTTTTTTTAAATAAACCTGAATGAATGAACCTCAGTACACGTATCTGTATGTTCTGTATATAAATCATCTGTCCTGGAAACACGGTTGAGTTCCCATCAAACCCAAGTGACCTTTGACCTTCTGAGGTCAGAAATATCAGTAACATGTTTGATTTGAAGTGAATCTGTGTTGACTAAATTGCCAAACTAGTTGTGTTTATGTTATGTGACACACTTGGTAAATATTTAAATATTTTATATTTAAGCTGGAGTCTGATGTTTGACTGGAAGCCTCGGTGGAAAGGAGATGTTCCTCCTGCAGGCTTGTATCCCAGAGGAGCTTTTATCTCACATCAAAACACGAACAAAACAACCATTTGTCTTTGTTCTTGTGTTTATTTTTAAACTGTTAAAAAGTATAAAATTATTACAAAATCGAATATTAGGGAACAAAGTGAAAGACGTCATTCTTTGTTGACCTGAGAGCCTGTTTTCGTCACAGGTGACTAAAAACAAGAACAACAACACAGAAAAACTGGGTTTAGTTCACGTTAGCTGAAATCCTCACTTGCTAAGCTAAAGTCAAGTCCAGC
>KV751377.1:3013465-3033052 GCA_001698575.1 Mola mola | reverse complement strand
CTCAGTCTCCGGCTTGGCCACATCCTCCGCTTGATGACCAGTCCCCGTGTCCCCCCCAGGCTCTGCCTTACCCACTGGCCCTAATCCGGGGCTGGTATCTGATGTTAGGACCACGCAATCTTCCGGGACAGCCTGGTTGTTGGTGTCTCCTGCCGCTGCTCCTGTTGTCTGCTTGTTCCCTGCGGCTCTGTACTCCTCTTGTTGGTCGTTTCCATTCGTGTTGCTGCTGGCTGAGGAGCTTTCTGCCTTCACTTTCTCCACAGAGTTGGCAGGGTTGGCAGCTTCAGAGGCGACTGCACCTTCAGCATTGTCCTGGACTCGGGCACTGACATCCTTACCCTCGGGCTCTGCCAGAGCTTGGTTGAAATTGAAAGCTTGGATGAGGCGAATCAGGTGTTTGACCTTTTCGAGGGAAAGCTGCATCTCTTTCTGACGAGCCAGAATGGTGTTTTTGGTCTCCATGCATTTCTGATGAAAGAAGAACAACAGGGCCAGATTTGACATGTTATTTAGGGAACAACCCTTAAGGCATTGTGGGTGAAGAACACACTGGCTTGAACACAGAACATCAAGGAACCGAGGGGCTCTGCACAGGATTTCAGATGACGGATGTCATTTTCTATCATTTGTCTTTTGGGTGTATTAAAGTCTTAAAATATCCCTAAAAAGTTTTTTTTTGTCCAAAGTTCATACTGGCAGGCAAATATTTAAAACTGTACTAAAAACTACAATCATAGCTTTCTGGTTTTAATGCCTCTGTGCCCCAGTGAAGTGCAGTTTCCATCCATGTCCATCCACACTTAAACAATATATGTTGTGGATAGAGAGCTTGGTCACATGGTGCAATGATAATATTTCAAGGCTCAACATTAGCAGAATCAATGAGTTCAAATTTAGATTCAAATGTAGATGCTGCTGGAAAGACGCTTCAAATTCTAAAGCTTCAAAACTCATCAAGCTGTTCGATACCTAACCTGGCAGCACAGAAGGAAGATCAACACATACAATCAGCACTGTTTCAACACACAAGATTCGTGTCCTCAATTTGGTCTCTAAAAAATGTGAAATATGGTTACAATATTGTTCAGAGTTTGTGAGTGATGTTGTTGAATAATGGCCAGAAACATGTTGTTGTCGTCGCAGTGACGCTGACCTTTGACCTTCTGGATACACAATGTCCTGTCTGACATTTGAATGATTTTTTTTAATCGTTATAAGCGTTTTAATAGAGTTATGAGTAAAAATGCAGCTTTTGCTACACCTCATAAACTGAGAAATCTGTACTCAAATGGCCACCGAGGTTGTGTCTATTGTTTCTTGATAAAGTTATAATTTTTTCTTTCTCATTCCACCCCTTGAAATACAGAGACTGTCATTGCCTTAATGTTCTTCCACAACATAAAATCAAAACAAAGTATCTGTGAAGTCAGGTTCAGTATGTTTTAATTCTTCCTCAATATGCAGACTGGAAAAATGTGCTTGGCCAGTGGATGTGGATTTTCACATCGACAGTCTGCACATTCAACATTCATTTTCTTTTCACACAGTATCTTTAGTTATTGAGGATGAGTTGGATGTGAATCCGAGCTGACTCTTGTCACTGTGTTGTTGAACTGTCTGTCTGTTTCTTACTGTTATGGAGTTGCTGAGCTGCTTGACTCTCTGTTCCAGCTGCTCTCGCTCCAGTTTCAGCTCAGAACTCCATTTCATCAGCTTCTGTTTCTCTTCTTCTTTAGCTGCAACAAAGCAAAACTGTTGGTATCACTGCTGCACATTTGTCCCAGTAGACACCTGAGCGAAGAAGATCTAAAATCACCTTCTTTGTAAGCTATGTAGGAATGAACAATAGCCAGAGTACCAGGCCAGGGAATGGCTTCTTCTTTTTTCAGGATCTGGAGAGAGAAACTCAAAGCTGTCACAGAAGCTGAGGCTCAGCAAAGATCTGAGGAAGACGAGTAAAGCCACCACCCTGTGGTGAGGCCAAGAGGGGGCGAGTAATGGGGTGGATGGATGTGAGATGCCAATCTTTACTGACACAATGAATGGGACAGAAGCACAAAGAAACAATACTGCATCATGTTTATGCTTACAAAGGCTTGAACAGTCCTAATGTCCAGAAGTGTTTACAGTCAGTTAAAGCTACTGGCCCTGATTGGCCTCTCTCTGGACTGCGGTACCCCCTATCCCCCTGACTCAGGATCAGTCACGGCTGCTGCAATTACCTGATCTTGACATTTTGGACAGATCCACATGCCTTTAGGAATGGTTTTCAGGGGTGGATCCAGGCAGTCCAGGTGATAAACACGAGAACACGTGTCGCACATGAGCAACTGGCCACTGCGTCTGCACACAGTGCAGAAATCCTCATGGATGTCTCCCTGTGAGGAAGAATTGGACCAATCAGTTTCCTCGCCCAGCTGAGCCCCACCAACCATCTTTGGAGAGGTGGGGGAGGCACCGTGATCTGGTTACAGTTAGCCTTGTTTAATGTCTAATGGACATGTGTGTTAATTAACCCACAGAGAAGTTAGAATGTGTTCTGAGTAGTAGTTATTAATGGATGCTCTCGGCTACAGGACTCTGTTCACTTTGTAAGGCTGAGTCAAAGTAAAAATCAGATGACCGATGATCACGTGGAGACAACAAACTAATGGACATGTTTGTGGAGGTCTCGGGGTATGAATGGCTGACAGAGCTACGGGGCCGTTTGGGGTTGTGTGTGACGGGCTTTCCAACCCTCTGAGCTGTCCGTCTCCCCCATCGTTACTTACATCCCCAGAGCTGGGGCTGGGCAGGGGGAGGGGATGGACAGGGCTGGAGGGGGAGGTCGGGGTGAGGCTGCCCAGCTCCGGGACGCTGCTGTATTTGGGTGGGCGACCTGGGTGAAATGAGACAGACGACAAAGACGGAAAACAAAGAAAAAAAAGAAAGATGGAGAGGGGGGAAGAAAACAAAAAACAGTCTGTATGACATACCTTGGAAAGGGAGTCTTCATTGGCTAGCATGAGACAGGGGAGAGGTAAGGGAGGAAGAGGAGGAGTCAGAAGCACAGATAGCAGTGTTAGTGCAGGAGGCTGACTCCATGTGAGCTGAAGCTGAGCACTAGTACAACCTACTGCAGTCAGCGCCTCAGTCAGCAGGGCCGTCAAGAGGGCTGCCCTCGACGTGCCACCTTTCTTTCTAAACTATTCTCACTTTAAATTCAGACTTTTTTACCACGCAAGACTCATTCTGACACTTCAACAAATATTTGAGTACCAGGAATCTAAAAGCAACATCTGTCAGCTGGTAATCTTTTATAGGTTTACATAAACCTTTAATAAAAGGACACAATTTTGTCACTTTACACTGTAATAATCTCGGACGAACAGTTTCACTGTGAGGTTTGCTGGTCATGAGGTGTCTGCAGTAAGGTACCGTGGCTGATATAAGGACACATGATGATGTTTAGAGCATATTTTCCAGAGTCAGGTGTCGCTGTGCTGTTCACACTGCACGACTCGCTCTTTTGTCATTCGGAGCCTCGCAGTCGTATTGATTTCAAACCACACGACTCGCTGGTGACGGGGAGACACACTTCACACAATCCTTCGCCAGGAAAAAACCCCCGACTACACAGCAAAAACTGCAATGCTGAAATTTCAGGGTTATAAATTTCTGAGTTGATGTCAAAGTGTAATTTTAACACATTCTGATTTAAATGGTGTTGAGTGCTGAATTCATTTGACAGACACTAACTCTGCAGACAGTTAATCAATCTAAGCTGTGCCCAGGCACCAATACGCATCTCACTTCATCAGCTGAAAACACCGCAACCAACCAACCTGAGCTCAAACAGTGTTTCTGATGACAGACAGTACATTTTACCTCCATTTCCAATGTTTTAATTTACTAAAAAGGCACAATAAATGCCTTTTTTAGTCAGTGTTATTTGGTCATTCTTTCAATTGATTTGAATAAATAAGTAATTCTAACATTTTTCAGAGTAGCAAGCCTGACACATGAGGGAATGAAACTAACACTTACCAGGCTATTTAAAAAGTATCTCAGCAGTGTTGCTTGTCTTATCTTTAAATGTTGTTTTAACTCTGTTTAGCGAGTTGAATAAGGAACAATTAACATTTAAAGTGTTAATTTACCTCTACATAAACCCTGAAATAGCATTGAAAATAACATTGTAGAGTTAATTTAACACTGGACTTTTTGCTGTGTAGTCTGGTCTCCAAAACACATGTGAGAACTGATAGACGAAACGTTTGCAAATGCCAAACGATTCCATGGGCATTTAACAAAAATAGTGCTAAAGTTTGTTTGTTTTGAAATGCAGAAAGAGAAAAAGATCATTTTATGACAGATTGAACTGGCACATGTGGGTGACATGGATTGTCCGTTCTGCAAAGAGAACTGTCTAATTTTTTTATCTTGTCCTCTTCCAGGTTTACACCTCAAATACTGAATGGTTTCACTCAATCACCAATCTGGAGTTTTCGTCAGCGAGCTCCAAAAATCTGTATGCGAGCAGAGGGCTCGGGCTAAAAGTCGTGTAGTGTGAAATGGGCTTTAGAGGCTAAGATATTTGTTTTTAAGATACCAACCATCTGTAATTTTTTATTTTTGATATGTAAACTTCATCCAGTGTCTTCAATAGCTGCAGCCCTCTGGTGAGAGCAGATGAGATCAAATCTGACACTGTCAGTCACACCTGATTAGGTTTTTAGTGATCTTTACCCAAAAAAAAGGAAAGGAAATGGAAGCAGTGTACAAGTTCAGTGATTGTTAAAACATCATTAAACAGAAGGCACTTTGGTCAGTGGAAACTTCTAGGATTCAGTTTAGTCACGTCAGCTCACGTTAGTCATGTTATCCCCCTGGAGTCGAGTCAACGTTCACACCAGTTCCTGTGATTTTCAAGCGGCTGAACAGCAGAGAAATATTCCACAGGTGACAACTCAGTCAGAGAGCCTCTTTGCTCCCCGATACTTTCATTTCAACACGTACTGTATGCTAAATGAATTTGTGAGGAATTGACCCGTTTCAGGCCCGTCTGCTTCAGCTAGTCACTTTCCAGGATGCCTTTCAACGACTCCTGGGGACGAGAACAGGTGTGAAGGTTGAACCAGATTTATACTTTTCCATCAGAGGTTGTAAACAAGCCCAGTTCAAGATGATCATCACCACTTTTAGATGAAATGGATCATCTAGAGACTCTAGTTTTAGATATTACATTTACCATTTAAGTTTGCCCGAGAGATCGCACTTACATTCTTTCATAACTAGGAGACATGAAGCAGAGCAGATGTCACATTTCTGCTTGGATCTGTGGTGTTTGAATCTTTCAGGCGGTTCATGTGAGCTCTGACAAGTATAAATCCGGCTTTAGACATTAAAGCTGACTGACGCAAACAGAAAGCAGCAGAAGGAGGGAAGAAGACTCGTTTAACAGCGTGTTATTAGTACTGAACATCAGTCTCCATTAGACTGTATCTACTGAATTGAATCTCTACCTGCCTAAATAAAACTGCTGCCACTCTCTGCTTTCTGCTGCTGATTCTAGCCTCACAAACATTTCCCTGCCTCGCCTGTCAGTTGTCTGCACTCTGTTTCTACCAGTTCTTACTGGTTTTTGACCTGCGGCGGTCAGTATTTCATACGGACCTCTCTTCCTGGTCCCCTGGTGTAGAGGGCTGTTCAGGTAACTCACTGCACTCTTTTTCCTCTGAAACACAAGCGGAAACAAACATGTCATTTAACATTTTATGAAAAATTAAGACGTTGCTGGTTCCTAGTTCCTAAGGACGGGAGAAAAAAGAACAGAGAACAGCCAAGAGGATGATTAACATATGATTTCAATATAGTGGGAGAATAACTGGGTAAGTGCTGTATGTGTAAGCAAGTAAAAAGTCTGGAGAGCAACATTAACAACAGGATCCCTGCTTTATTTAGATATCGAGTTCACCTGTCAAACAATATCTGAATTGGAAAACAAACTTTTAAAAGGGAGTTTATACCTCAGGTTCAAACACAGCGCCACTGTACACCGGGTTGGCCGTCGTTCTCCTCTTCCTCTCCTGCCGTTTGCTCTGAATTTCTGCAATGTAAACAGCCACAGTTTTGTTGCAGAAACCTTCAGGGAACCTGGACCAAGCTCCAGTTATTCAAACACTCACCTTCCAAGTGGTCATGTGTTACAAGGCCCAGGGACACCATGAAGGCCAGTTTCTAGAAAAAAAGGACAGTTTCATCATCAGGGGCCCTCAGTGATACTGAAAGTATCACCTGTCTGCTCTCTGTCTGCAGTACCTCTGGGTTCTCCTCTTTCTTGGGTCTGGGGGGAGGAGGAGGAGGAGGAGGAGGAGGAGGAGGAAGAGGAGGAGGAGACAATGGAGGAGTGGAGGAAGAGAGGAGGCTGACCACAGCTTTCTGCTCTGCTCCGCCTCCTGGTTTAACAGTCTGCTAAGAGGAGAGGAAGGACAAAATTCATCCCAGAGTTCATCAACTAACAACTTGTCTTACCCACAAAAACCAACATGAACATAGGTGCAAATAATCATGATGGGAAATACCATTTTGTTTTAGATAGCCTGATCCGTCTAAATCCGTTTTTTTAGTTTTTTTTATTCAAATACAAGATTGTTCTCAATTTCTGCGTGATCATTGCACATTTATCAACATATGACATCGACATCTTGACTCAAAAGGTATTACCTTGGGCTCGGGGATCAAGCTGCTGATCTGGATTGGCTGGATAGGAGTTGGGGTGGGGACAGGGATGGGGTTGGGCGCCTGGGCGGGGCTGGCGAGGCGCGTGGCAGTGGCAGAGACCGGCGTGGTGATGACAATGCCCGTCAACGGGGTGGAGCCGGTCTTACTGCAGGGTTGTCCATTAACGATGCGGACCTGGTGAATGGGCGCTGCAGAGGGCAGTGGGGACGACAGTTTGGTAGCCAGCATGACGGGCCTCTGGAGGAGCTGAGGGGCCGCCATCATGGGCGGAGGAGGGGCCGGGGCGATGGGAATGTTGGTGGGCGTGGCCGGTTTTGGCCTAACCTGGTGACGACAGATAGCCAATCAGAAAACGATACCAAAAACGACCCGACACTGTTGAGCAACACCGCTGTAGAGCTCTGACCACCCTACTACTTAACACTAGTTCTAATACTGCAAACTCTGCTACTAATACTACTACTTTTAATTCTACTGCTGCTACTGTTACTACTAGAACTAATATTACTACCACAATTCATGTATCAACAACTACAACCACAATTAATACTAACGACAGCGCTTATTTAAACATTTTGAAAATATTTTGTTTATTTGAAGCTAAAATTAATGAGATGGTTGAAAAATTCAAGTGTAATAATAAATGTTGTCACAACTAGAAAAAATACATTTCCTGGCGAAACTGTGTGTGGATGCTGATTGCAAAAATAAAGTTGCTGAAAGTGTTGCAGAATTATGAAATGAAAAGCCAGAAGCTTCATGAGCTACAGTGTAAGTTGACATTGTTTCTTTCTTCTTTGATTTTTTTTTTAATATGTACAGAAAATAAAGAAAATCAAAGTTTACAGGTCACAGAAGTGCCATAGAAGACAATCAAAGAGAAAAGGGAAGAATATAAATACAAGAAAAAGCTGATGTATAAAAGGTAGAAATGACAAAAATCAGCTCTTTAAAGATATTATGGCACTGTTTTTTTTATTATTTGTACCTTTAATATATCAGCTTGTCTGGGAATTCTTTTATAATATTCTTCCTTTATTTTCCCTGATGTTGTCCTTTATGGTGCTGCTGTGACCTGTGAATTTCTTTGAAGCCTTTTATATGTTTCATTTCAACATGCAGCGTCCACGTCCACATCCATTTTCACCGGGAAATGTAATTTTACTAGTTTCAATATTTATTTTGACGTCTGCCTGAAATAAAACAGTAATTTGAACCCATTTAGATCAAATCCTCAATCGTTCTGTCACCTATTGATCCATATATGCTGAAAAAACACATTTCTTTGTATTTTCATGTTAAAATCTGATATATTCTTCTTCCAGTGTCACATGAAATTACATCACCGCGTACGAACCAATTTCAACCAATAATGTCATGGCATCCAGCTGTCAATCGATCTTTCAATGTTTGGCGGAGTTCAGTAGCGCTTAGTGGAGCCTCAACCGTTGCTGTAGTTACCAGCTATCCAGATTCATCCCAACGTTATGACGCTCCTTCTATCTTGTGATTGGTTCTTTCCCATTTCAGTAGGACGACACAGCAGTTAGATACCTGCTAATGTCCATTTCAGTTGGACTTTAACCATCAGTCGCTACCTGTTCTTCAAACGTCTTGTTGTGTGACTATCAGCCCAAAAAAGATGTTCAGTTCAGTGGTTTACAAATGACTCAAATGATTGAATTACCAACACAATTGCCAACTGACTAATTGTTTAATCCACTTAATGCTGCATATCTGACACTAACCAAGGTGTAGCTAACAAAGCCTCAGCTGGTGTGAAGCCAGAGGAGTCAGGAACAGACTTTTGGTTATTAATAACCATGATGAGAAAGAGCTTGTTATCAGTAATTTGAGGAGCTTTCTTCACTCTGCACAGAGCAACACTTCCTCCAGGCTTCACAGTAACCTCTGATGGTTCACCGTTTCTTTGAGTCAAAATACACCCGCGCTTCACCCACTGAGACAGCTGATAGTGCTCCTACAAGTACTGCTTCTAGTCAGCGTTCAGAACTGAAATTATTTAGGTAAAGGTAGTCCTGCACTTAACATTCTACTTAACAAAAAGTACTAGCAGCAAAATGTAGCTGAAGTATTAAAGGTTAGTCTAATGTAAGTTTTAAACAACGCAGAGACATCAATAATGTGACTGGACTACACACTTCTGTTTTTACAGCTTTATGTTATTGTTGTGCAGTTGTTTTTGGAATATCATCAACTGCAAACCAGTAACTAATAACTTGAGCTTTCTAATAAATTTGTCTCTGTAGTGGAAGTTTTACGACGGAGTATTAGGGCCACAGTGAGAGAAAAAAAATGGAGCCTTTGAGAATAAAGGTATAAATTTACAAGAATAAACTCAAAATACTACGAGAATAAAGTCATAAACGTACAAGGAAAATCTTATCTCACGATAATGTCATAGCATTACATTATTTTATGTGGAAATAAAAAACAGTTGTAAACAGTCGTAAATCTACGAGAAATAAAGTTGAAAGATTTTGAGAAAAAAGTTGGATTTTTTGTTACTTTAGAGGACAGACATCAGAGGATCAATCCCCTGCACCATCATGAGGCTGGTGGGGAACTTTGTGAAGTTGTATTTCAGTACAGGTTTCACAAACAGGGAGATTCTTCATCTTTCGGCACATCAGCACCACTTTATCATCGCTATCAGGACTTTGAAAAGAATTCGTCAGAAACTGTGTTTATTCTGAAGAACTAAATGGACTTGGAGGAAATCGCCTCTTTTTGGAGGCTATCCAAGGATCTGCCTGCCTTTATCCGCATAAAATGTTGTAAAGCTACAATTTTATTCTCGGAAGATCATGAATTTTTTCTCGTAAATTTGGGACTTTTTCCTCATAAGATTACAAACATTTTCTTTGCCTACTTAAAAAAAAAGAAAATATTCAATATGCTATACAGTTGCCTCATAAAGAAACACTCAAGTTATGTGCAAGTAACTCAAAATGATACTTATTTACTGCACTTGAGTAAAGGTGCATTGTTACTTTCTACTTTACTACTACTGTGTTTACGTACAACTAAAACAAAATAAAATCATGTAAAATCAAAATACAAATACTTACACTATTGTTTAAATGTAGTATATCAAAGTATTAATAACTCCTACCGGTAACTACTCATACAGCTTGTACTAATGGGGATCCTATCATGGAAGCAGCCAGAGCTCCTAAGCGGCATTACTCAGCACAGATTAACACCACCAACATGTTTCCACTGAACAGGTTAAAACACACCAACAGCCAGGAACACAAAATACCAAGAAGCTGCAGGAAAACGAGCTCTCACAAGGTCAACATACACATTCACAAGCAGGGAACCTTCAAAACAACCCGTTCACAGGTCAGTCGGGAAATCAAAAAAAGCACAAGGAGAGGAGAAGTGATGATTAGAGGCAGCACAGAGCAAACAATGTTTTAGTGCCACGAGCAAGGCATGAGTGTTTGCTTTGGTGCCCTCTTGCCCTCTTGCCCTCTGCCGGGGACTGGACGAGTCACCTCATGTGGGCCACACACAGGTCTGGGAGGGGGGGGGTGTTAAGGGTTTGGAGGCGGGTCTTACAGGGACGCACCTGTGGCTGAAAGGTGGGTCGAGGCGTCAGTCTAGGAGGAGGGACAAACTGAGGAACTTTGATTGGCTGGGCTGTGGTGGTGGTGGTGGTGGCCTGCACCTGAGACAAAACCACAGCAGATGTGGATCTGTGCTGCTGTTACACTGACATGTCTGCTGCCCGACACGTCTGCTGCTGTTACACTGACACGTCTGCTGCTGTTAGACTGACACGTCTGCCGCTGTTACACTGACATGTTTGATGCTGCTACACCGACCTGTCACCGCCGTTTGATGCTGTTAGACCGTCATGTCTGCTGCTTTTAAACTGACACGTCGCTGTTGTTAAACTGGTGTGTCACTAGTTACGTGTCCGCAGCTGTTCCAACAACCTACAGCTGATGTTACGCTAACTTGTCTGCTGCTGTTACACTGACATGTTGTTATTCATTTATGTGAGTTATGTCTCACAGTATCAACTTTCCATCGCTCAAGGAGTTGCAGATGAATTTCGCCGTGCTTCTTTTTAAGTTAAGTTTAAATTCCATTTGCTTTAGACATATGCTAGTCCCCTCTGATGTTTTACAAATATGTGGCTACATGAGATTATTTGGGGAGGAATGACTGTGCCACTGGTCAGCAAACTGCTACCTGTGCTGTTACTTTTGCTGCTAAAAGGCCACCACTCACACCCCACCGCAGCCTGCTCCAGTACTTGATTAGAGAAAACATCCTTCACTTAGAACAGGGACATTTTCAACTCTCTAAAAACGCTGGTTGGACAGACAGCTGCATTAACTGCTCATCTACACTCAGTGGCTCTCGTCAGCTCTACAGATGACAACACATACTGAACAGTAAGTCAGATAAGAGGAAGGGGACGAGGATGCACAGTGGACGGTAATGGACGTCTTACCACCATGGTGTTCTTGGATACCAGTCGCATGGGCTCTGAGCTCTGGCTGGTCAGCTTGCTTGCCACCTGCAGGTTGATGGGGGCGTTCTGCGAGTCGGGTTTGGTGATAGCTGTGGTTACCATAGCGACAGTGGGCGGACGTGCTGGCAGGACAGAACCAGGCAGGGCAGGCGTGGCGGCAGCTTTGAGCACCAGAGGTAGAGTCTTCGTGGTGAGGACAGGCGTGACTGTCAGGGTCTGTACAGGCAGAATTTGAGCCTTGAGACAAAGCCAAGGAAGGCGACTCTCTCAAACTGATGTTTGCACTTGTCATGAAGTGATTTAATCTTCATTCCACCGTGTACCTCTCTGTGACGTCACACGATACTGACTTGTTCCATTAAACAGCTTCATACCACACACAGCCTGGAGTCTCCACAGATTATTTTATTTTGAAAATCAACCAGATTCTTTATGCTGTTCCGGTATATGAATTCCTGCCTGACTTGATCTGCACTTTACAGCTTCAATTAAGAATAAACTAGCCATACTCTACTAGCCATTAAAATATCTTGATCTTTCAACACTTATTTAAGAAAGTGAACATCTAATTTATACTAGACTCATTATCCATAAAATGTTTTAAGCGTTTACTATTTTAATATTTACAAATTTGATAAGCATCTCAAAATATTAGAATACTTCAATGTAACTTTATAAACAAGCAAAACATTAAAACAAACAGGCTTGAAATATTTCACTTTACATGTAATGAATACAGAATATATAAAAGTTTAACTCTTGGAATTAAATAATGAAAAAAAAATTACTTTTCCAATGAGACTGTAAATTCTGGGATGCATTAGTATATTTTCAGAGAAAGAACTTCTGGGAAGATTCTGAAAAACACTTGAGCTTGTTTTTTACTCTCTCTAAGATTGTTGAGTGTTAATTTGATTTCTGGACTCTGTGACACCTCTAATTTACTGTAACCTGGAACAAAACTTTGTTTGAGTTCATTTTCAACAACATCTCAAAATATTTCTGTAAAAAGTTAACTGCAGAATGTATGTGCGTGTGTGTGTTTGTGCTTCGTACCTGCTGCAGACCTCCAGGTATCTGCTGGCTTTGTAGCAGGTTGCCTGGCTTGATGTCACCGCTCACTGGGGGAGTCTGGACGTGCAGCTGTAGCTTCGCCTCTGGCTCCTGCTTCACCAGCAGCTCCTTCCTCAGCTGCTCCACCACCTTTTTCTGCAGGAGCAGAGGAGAGATGAGCACACAAAGAAAATTTAGACTTCGTACTGAACAGAACCAAAGCAACACACCACAGGAAATGAAACTTTCTTGAAATAAATAAATAAATAGAGCGTATAGGCTGCAGCAGAGCCCTATAGAAGATAAGAGTTGTGTCATCTCCAGTGACTCCTTCAGGCCAATTATTTCACACCAATGGTGGACAGGGGAGCCGCTCAATAGTTCCAAACACCGGGGGGCTGCCAGCCGCGGAATAAAAACAGGAGAACTGTGATGGTTTCCTTAATGAATATACTTTATTGGAATTATCTTCCATCCATCCACCCATCCACATAGCTTGTTAGGCCCATGTGTACACTAAAATAGCAGGTTAATCAGAAAGTCATGCCTGGCTCTGATCAGTAGAATGATAATGGCTGTTTGTAGGTGATTTTGTGGTACGTGGCTGTTTACATAGACAAGTTGGATTAGATTGTACAGTGAAAACTGACATTTGTCAAATGGTGTCAAATGTGGAGCTGCTGTCGTCTGTGAATATACTCTTGGCATGGTGTTAGCTTATTGTTGATTTTATTATTAGAGTGTGCTTGTATTATATATTACATATTTTATATTATACTAGAATTATTACACTTTCATTCAGCTCTTTAAGGACGTGATTACCTGTCTTTTTTTTTTTCACTACTTTTTGTACTTTTTGAAATGTTCAACATTTTTCTGTGATTTCTGCTTTATATTATATTTTAATTCCCTTTCCCCAGATTTTTGTCTTCTCTTGCACTGCCATGACCTGTGGAATACTACAGACATCCGATATGTCGGCAGCCAATACTGTAAATAAATCTAAATCTTGATTTCTAGTTCCTCAATTCACTGTTTTGTTGGAATTCCCTCTGTATCTCATTCAAAACATAGATTAATTTTGCCGGCCTGAATCTATTCAGTGGCTCCATGAAAACGTGACCCTCCATTGTCACAACTCTTATCTTCTCTGGGGCTCTGAGCTGCAGCTATGGGTAAATGGATTTTATCCTCGACATTTATCATTTTCAACAACACTCACATTAGCTTGGCAACCTCAGTGGAACACATTATGAGGTCAGGAAAAGAAGAGTGGAAGGAATTTCTACTTATTTAAGACAAGGCAAAGGCAGAGACCGCAACGGAGTATACACAAGATTAATAAAAAAGGGAGATGTGGAGGGAAAGAAGAAATGAAAATATGAACAGAAAAGTAAACGTTAAATTAACTCTCCCTTTTCTTCAAATCCTCAGTTTCATGAGTTCTGTGTTGTTGACCTCGTAGTTGTGTTGTTAAGTTTACTGTCTGTTGGAGTGTAAAATCAGGATGATCATATAAAATAAAAGATCCATTGATGCCTGACAGGCATGTTGTAAATTAGGCAATAATAGCAACATTGTGAGGATAAAAAAAAAAAACGTGTTCCTTTAGATTCCCATCATCAGCCTGAGCATTTGATAGCTTTTTAACCATCACATAACATATGTCATCAGGAATATATGACATCCACCCATCAAATGATCTCAACAATACAGAAGAATAAGAACTACAAAGCATTCTGAGAGCGCAGACATCTGCCAAGGCCAAACATCCTCCAAATTTTACTCACAGCTGCCTTATTATTCATGTTAGCTGCAAGTCTGTACCTTATTAGTTACCTCACAGGAACAATTTAAAATGAGCCCTATGCTGTGTCCTGTTAAAGTACTTAACAAAAGAATCCTGGATCCAGACTATGATCTGGGTCAATTCCAAAATCTAATCCTTCATGAGGCCATTTCCCACCTCTCCTTTTTGGTTTATCTTGTTCATTAACAAATAAATAAACAAAATAACAAATGAAAGCCTGCAAAAACCTCAGTTCTTTGGTGGAGGTACAGTAACTAGCTTCACGCTTCACTTTGGAATGGTGCAGCTGTTGTAAGTGTTTCTGGGGGGCAGCGCCTCACTGTTGACTCTACAAAAACACCATCCACTTAATTTGGTGAAAGTGGATCTTGGAGGCTTTAACTGTCTTTACCGTCTTTTATGTCACATTAAACACTTAACTCATCATCAAAGAATTTTGTATATGTATATATAACAAAACAAAACAAAAAAACCCCACGGAGTCTTGAAATGTTGAAACGATGGTGTTAAGGCCCTGAAGAGAATTCAAACAGCTTCCAGATCATTTCACTCAGTGACAAACCTTCCTAAACAAAAAAAGGAGTATTTGACCTCGTATTTGATTCTCTCGGTCAACACTGTCTGACTTCCTGTCTGTGGGTCTGAGGAGTTCCTGAGGATGTCAATCCGTAAACACTCCTCACAAATATTAGTTTCATATTTGAAAGGCTTCAGTCATTTCCTGTGCATTGTAGCTTTTATCAAACAAGCAAGAGGAAATTATTTTCAGAGGCCGATAACGCCCCATTGGCTAATATAGTGAGCATTTGCGGGAGCAGGATGGTGCGTGTGAGACGGGGGATGTAGGGATGCATCCTGAGTCGGTTAAAAATCGATACAAATGAGGGAGGATTTAAATCTGTGCAGCAACATTTGTAATTCGATACTTTTAAATGGTAGCGCTGTCTGCTTCTGACTCCACTCACACGGAGCGCAGGATGGACGAACGCATGGAATCTGGACATCGCAGTGAGGGAGGCCGGAATGGCTCCACACATCAAGTGATTTGCACACACACACAAACAGAATCCAGCTGCCTTCACACAAGCTGACCATCGATGTGGCCACGTTGGAACAGCAGTTTTAACTGATATCTGATGTCTCCAACAGCATCTCTCCTGAGCAAGGATGTCCGATGTAATGGATAAGAAATTGAAACTCTGGATAGCACAGACCAGACCTCAGTGTCACAGTCTGACTTTTTAAGCTTCTGAATGTCACCACCGAGCTGCGTGATGGGATAAAGTCCGACTGTGTCTCATCAAACAATTGACGGATATGATGGGGCAAAACATGGCGTTAATATGCTGATATTCCTTATTAAAAACATGTAAATCCAAAATCAGGAACATAAGCTGCACTGAGAATCACCTTATTTGCAATTTTACTTTATTTATTTGATATGAAAGTGTTTTAAATTCCAATCTTTCTGTTTCAAAGATATTTCCAAAGACAGTGTTTTCAGTTAAATGTTTTGAAAGGTAATGAAGGAAAAATGTGCAGTGTTTTTAGGTTTTCGCGTCAGAAAACAACCCCAAAATTAGACAAGACAAAAAAAAAAAAAAAAAAAAAGTGAAAAAACATATCAAGAGCTCAAAATGGGACTGGAACTGTATCGTGGGTTGAGCGTATCCTTACATCCCAATATTTGCATGTTCATGGTGATGAAGGAACAACTGTGTGGCTCACTGATGGGTATTTTTGGCACATACAGAAGATACACCAGACTGTGATAAACACACTTGTTGTCAGACGCGCTGCTGGTCTCGACACAGTGGAGTGAATCATCCTGAGGTTGATTCCATACATCCAGAACACGACACGGGTCGGACCACTGACTCCATTTCAGACATGTGACATGAATGTATTCCCACACACAGCAGAACCCACACCTCTACCCTCCGAACGCATGCACAACTCATCCATCAGCCATTTTGAGTAGCAGCTGACAACACCAAGGCAGGAGAAACCAATGACTCAGGTCAATAATCAATAATTGCTACTCAACCAGGCTACGATCACAGCTCTGATCTGACTGGTTGCTCTGACACTGGAGGGATTCGCGGGAGAGGAAGTAGGACCACGTTGTATTATAGAGCAGAGAGGCAGGGGGTCACAAACACAAAGCCGGCACTGACGTATGAATTGAGAGCCGAAAGATAAAGCAAATCTGTTGCTTAGCAACACTTGACGCTCACGCAGCGACTTAATGCAGTGGCACAACAATCATAAAGAGGTCTGAAAAGACAAAGTGACCCGTTTGTCCTCTCAGAGCAATTTGACCCGGAGCCTCAGTTAATCGAGCACAGCTGAGAGACATTTTATTGCTCAGGATTAGAGTGCCGAGTCCCAGGCTGCTCTTATCAGCTCATGCTTTACAGGACCGGTTCACAAAAAAAACACTGTTCTGTTTCAACCATTGGCGTGTCTAAGCAGGCACATGCTCAATGTCTTACTGGCAGAGGTTTTGAGATAAGAGTCATCTCTGAGGCTTGCTGGCGGGGTTTTTGTTTGGCTTGTGCGACTCAAAACCTCTCATGAAAGGAAACAAAGAGCAGGCACTGTTTCTGTGACTCAGGATAATCTGTGAAAACTGTCCGCAGCTAATTTTCTGTAGATTATTAGTGGGAAAATGATTTCTGCAAAAAAGGTCTGTTCTATGCTGGGGAAAGATTTAAGTATCTGCATTGTTAGATGTGAATAAATTGCCATCTGATTGAACTGATCCCTCATTTCATTTAAATTCTCACCTAATTTCCCGATTAACAATCCCAAGGCAGCATTTTCAAGTCTACCCTCTGATAAATTACTCTTCTTCTCACTTATTTTGGGGACTTATCGCGCTCTAAGATGTGTTAACCACCTTTATCAGTTTCTCTGAGGTCCATCAGTATCCGGAGACAGACGGCTGATGAGCTCTTAGCAGCTCCTGTCTGCAGTGTCACTATGGAAACAGACAACTATCGCTTTATTACTTTGGTACTGAGGAAAACTTCAAGTTCTGCGGCCTCTTTGTTCCCTGATTTCTAAGCAGATTCACAGCTGTGATGGAGTGAAGAAAAAGCTTGTACTTTGTGTGCTCAGGACAATGTATTGGAACAGCTATTGAGCATTGAATTTTGATACTAATCTAGTGTGACACACACACTGCTCTCTAGTCCAGTACTGCAGCAGTATGACTCTGAATTTCAAAACAGATAAACAGCTCTTTAAATAGAGGCTGGTATTCAAATATTCAAAGACTCTGGTGAACTGAGTTGTCTGCTGTATCTCTGTAGCTAATTTTTAAGGCAGATAAATCCCTCAGCTGTCACAGTCCAAGTACTGTGCAGGAATTCAGCCGGCTCAAACATGCCCACACAGAAGCTCCTTCAGGCTTTCAGTTAGAGCACAAACACCAAGTTCCAGCCCGTCATCACAAATTATTTCAGCTGCTTCGTCTGTGCTACAAGCTGCTGCAGAATGACTGTCGGCTCACTGCAACAACGCTGCTCCACAAGACAAAGACTGTTCGTCCGTTCAATGCGAGCAAAGCGGAAACACCTGAAACACGCCAGTTAGCAAATCGAGCGGGTAGCTAAGGTCACACTTGCCCTCTTGTGATTGGGAGTCTTACAGTAGTTTTAGGTTCACTACATAACTGGAGAACACGAGAATTAGCATGGAAATGAAGAGCAACAGGCAAATGGTTTCACAGGCCCATTTCAAAATAGATACCAAACCAAAACTTTGCTGTGGTTTGTTCCCAAAAATGTAAAAAGAAAAAGAAAAGGTTATTTTGTGAAAGACTGGATTGGCCACCATGGATTGTTTTGTCAGCAGACACAAGCCACGCTTCATTTGTTTATGTTAGCCAAGAAGGGCTAAGGGCCAGGACACACCCAACCCACTATCAGGTGCTGGGAATGTCTATGAGGATCTGTGTTCTTTGTCTTTTTGGTGTGTCCCGCAATGTTGGCATTGTCTGACGACAACAGAGTTATTTTCATCTCCTTATCAGCCATATTGAGCGAGAGTTTTTCGGACAAAAAAAAGTGAAAACTACCTGGTTACCAGGTTAAATCCCTGCAGATACGTCTCTTGGTTTCCGTTTTTGGCGTACACATAGAGATGACTCGCCCCTCTGGTCTGGAAGTGTATTGTCCCCCATGCCGGTCTAGAGTGTACGTACTAGCTGGCAGTCTGCTAACTTCTTTGCAATGTGATCCAATGCAACTGTTTGTGCATGTCCTAGCCCTCAAAATCGTGCCAAATGAACTATTGCTTTAGCAGGGTGTTGGTTAAACTGGGATGTGAGCTTTGTTCTCAGGGTCACTACTGGATTAGGAAAATACAACTAAAATTGCTTTCAATATTAATATTACAGTAATTATGTGTGCTTTTTTGACCTTTTTTACTTTCAGCCATGTGCCATCTGTTATCATTGAGGGGGAGGGGTTAATGACCTATACAACCAGCCACCAGGAGGCGAGCCAGGCGTTTTGGCTTCACTTCATTCGACGGGTTAGTGAGTGAACTTCAGAGGTGTGTGAAGGTTTTTAGTTTTCATTTTAGAAACAGACTACGACAGTTTCCTCATCTCCCGTCTGTGCAAAGCTACGTTAGACTGATATCCACAGGAACATTGAACACATTCACAGTATTTCCCAAAATGTTGGATTATTCATTGTAGCTATAAATCTGATGCCAGAAGTCTGTGTTTGTATTAAGACAAGTGAAGTGCATGTCGGTGTAAAAAAAAACTGCAGACAGCAGGGAGTGAACGTTAATCGAACATTACTCCCCTGCCTACATTTCATTTGCATGTTAACGCCACTAGACCCGACCTGACAGAGCGCCGTGTGAGTGTAATCTGGTGTTGTAATGGAATCAGTCACAAACACAAACCGAGCTTCTATTTTCGCTGGTGCACCCTGAGCAAATTTCAAAACAGCACTCAGACACATCCACCTGATAAATCACATTAGTGTTCCTCAAAGTAGCTTTAAAAGCACTAATTCTTATTCCGCCAGCAGTTGCCGAAGTTCCGCACTTATCTGGCAGCAGCAGTGAAAACAAACAGTAAAATATGTCGGGGGGAGATAAAAATAGGACGCTTACTGACAGTGGTTAAATAAAGACACCAGGCAACAAAAAAAACCCCAAAAAGAACAAAGGATTCTGAAACAGTGCAAAATCAAAGTGAGGACGGGAGAAATTTTCAGACGCTTAAAGAAGAAGCAGGATTCATGGTTTACACGGCAGAATCACGTAATGGCCATGTTAACTGCACATCTAACAAAATCTGAACCAGTAAACACATAATGTTGTAAAAAAGCACGGCCTAAGACCAATAAAGACACTGGAAGAAGCGGAGCCGCAAAGATTTATCGACTAGGTGTCAATAAACAAATTTATCACCAAATGTTTTTGACAAAACTCATTTTGCAAAAATTGCTCAACTCTCAAA
>KV751377.1:3000901-3013370 GCA_001698575.1 Mola mola | reverse complement strand
TGAAATTCTCGCTGAAAAAAAATTTTTTTTTTTTAAACACGTACTGTAAGTAAAGATGCCGTCTATTTCACTCACTCATTTCACAAATACACAAAGATACACAAAAAAACCCCAAATGAAGACGACATGTCATTTACTCTTAGACATGTCACTTTGTTTTTCATGTCTTTATTATCCATTTGTCACTTGAAAACATCGACATGCAGTCAAATAAAAAACGTGAGTCCTATATAGTTCGTCACAAAATCCTCTACTCTGATTGGCCGCTGATGGCTGTCAGGCCAGAGGTGGAGAAAGCTGATTTGACTGCACAGACATTCATTCTGTCTGCCCTTCTCTCCATCTTTCTCATATAAACAAAATAGATGACACATATCCAAGTCCTCCCAATGAAGCACAATGATTAATTATTTGTGAATTTACTTTTCTCTTTTGCCCCAAGTCCTCCCCGATATGATAATTAAAGGAGGGGGGAGTTATGACAGTCCACCACCAGAGGGCGATTTTGACTTCACTTTTGGGGAACTCTCATGTCGTCCATCTTTATATCCAGTCACTGGTCTGTCTCCATGACAGTTCTGTGATTTTGCACAGGTTTATATCGAGTTACCCTGCCTTTATTGTATAATGTTAAACAGACAAGCGTAAAGTCAACTTGGGTGTGTTTAGCTGATATTTGAATCTCTGATGTTTTTCAAGCAGCGGCAAAACATCATACGGGCACAGGGGATATTAACTTCCATCTCTTACACTAAAGCCTCTGTAAGAAGCAACGTTGATACGACCAACATCCCCATTCAATGTGTGGATTTTAAAAAAAGTGGATGCACCCTGTAAACCACCTCATTGTACCTTGCTCAACTCAGACAGGTAACCGCTGGGTGCCTCATTAAACAGGTGTGCGTGTGTGTGTTTATACAATGTACCTGCTTCTCACTGAGCGCTGTGATCTTTGCTTGAAGTTCGTGCAGCTGCTTCTTCAGATCTGCGTTCTGAAAACAAATTTATGTAGAACTTTAAAACAGAGAGTCTCCTTTGTTATCCTCATCATTGTTACACTGTTTGCTACAGTGATCCCTTCGATATGAACCAGTGTAAGCTCACTGTGGCGATCATGACCCAGAGGTCATTAATGTGCCTGTGATGCAAGTAAAAGTAAACAGAGCCACACGTTTACCTGAGGGTCCTGCTTCATCTGGGCCACCAGTTTCTGCAGAGGAAGACAAGAGAGGGTCAGAAAAATACGCATCACTGACACCTGCTGGTCAAAACGTTGTACTGCAGCCAGGGGACTGCACTTGAGTCTGGATGCAAGAGAGAAATTGTTCAAAAGTCATTAAATTATCTTTAAGTTAGAAAATGTGTTGCAGGAGAGGTGGATAAGAGAATGGATGTACATGTTGTATCATAGAAGTATTAAAAACCTAAAATATACCAACCAGTCCCTCTTTACATCTCTCACATAATCAGCCAAATCTCCTGTATCTATATGTTCATGAATATTCTCTTGAGTATATGTATGTACCTGTAACCTTTTTTTCAATGAAACAAAGTCTGAATAAAGTCTTTAAAGTGACAGTTGACACCCCAAATAACATAAATATATAATGCTTCGTTCTGTGCAGCAAATCTGTGTAGTTTGGTTGCAAGAAAATAGTTCCAGTATGACTGCTCACCACATTTTTTGTGGACAACTTGGGTAGCTGGGTCATGTTTTCTTGAGAAAAACACTGCTGTTGAGTATTTTTTTGGTGCTTTTGGCACCACAAGCAAATTGCCATCTGGTTCCATTATATTGGAGAAAAAGAAGAAAATAATCTCTGCAGCCAATATCTCCAAAAATGACTCGGGATGTGCACAACAGTCTGTCAAAAATCCACCTTGGTTAAACTGTTACCCTGTTAAGGTTGTTGTATTGGAACACTGGCTGTACGGAGATTTATGTATGTTGGCTATGGTTTCTAGCATCGCACAGAAGAACATCAACAGTGAGCCGTAAATATTCCATTCTACTGTTACTTTAGCCACTACACATTACATACTGACATTCTGCACTGAAAGTGCAATTAAAGCTTAAAAATGGCTCCCGGCACTATGGTTTTAGACGTTTGACCTTGTCGATTAAGTCGACGGGTCTAAGTTTAAACATCAGGTAAATCATGGGTGGTTAGGGACACCCCTCCTCCTAACCCAGTGACCCAGTGGCCTTGAAACTCGACGTACCTGATGGATCTGGATCTCCACCTTCAGAGCCTCCTGTAACGTCTGTAATTCCATCATGGATGCAGTCAGTCTGCCAGCCGATCGATCAGCCTGCACACACACACACAGGTCTGAAGAGCCAGTTCACCAGGAATCATCCAGCCCGAGGTCTCAGATGTTGTCAAAGCTACATAAGGTATAAAGACTTCCTGTGTGCGAGAGTAACACCAACCCTCGCCTCATGTCAGGGTCAGAAAAAGGCTGACAGGAAGTCAGTGCTGTACATCAGAGCAGCGCCGTGACCACAAAAACAGAGCTAAAACTTTGTTACTCAAACCCTCAGTGTCATATACAGAAAAATACAGATGTATTATTGTATAGAATAGTGTGTCACCAGGTTTTTACCTGAACAGCGTCTCCAGTAGGAAAACCATCCAACTGAAGCATTAAAGTGCCGCTGGAAACAAAACAAACCACAAAAACACATCTTACTTCTACCGTTGAACATTAAACCGAAGTACACAGAGACATTACTCATCATTCAATGAGTTATACGTAACTTTATAAAGATTAGTACTAAACTGCACTGGATAGTCAAATTATATCACGTTACAGGTAACTTTCAGAATTAAGTGTCACCTACTATCCAGAAAAAAGTTACACTCATAGAATATACATGAAATATTTTTGTCCAAAAAACCTGTTTATATTTCTAAGTGTTGTTGACAAAAAAAAAAAAAGGTCAACTAAAAGCACTCAGAAATTGCAGACCTCCGCCAAGGCCAAACAAGCCCCGTCCACATGTCAGCAGACCTAGTTTGTTACCTCACAGGATCCCGAAAAAAATCCGGGATCTCTCCCGAAAGTTTCGTCAACTTTTTCTTGAATAACTTTTATATAACATAAAAGACATTAAAGATATCAAAGAAGAAAGGTCACAGCAGCGCCACACGGGTTAAAGAAGGAGTCTACCCCTATCAATGGAAAAATATACTTTAAAAAGGGGAGGATTTGGATCACCACCAAAATAAACAAATGTTCCTTACGCTGTTTCCCACCTCTCCTGAAAACCATTAACTTTACAGATTAACATTAAAGAAACATTCCACGTAGCTTTTATTACTGTGTCATCATTTATTTGAGTGTTTGAAATAGAACTGGTTTTAATTTGCTCTTTATGGATCAAACGCTTCATTATTACTGCCTTAAAACAGTGTAAATTTAACTTTACGTCATTATTTTTTCCAGTTAAAAACACAACTGAAACAAGTTACACTGTTGTTGGATAAAAATGTCACAAATAAATTTAATAAGAGGTGACTGGGTGTTTGTATCTAAAGTTGCTCTTATTTTAGTGCAGTGCGACGCAGTGCATTCTGGTTGTTTATAGGTTTTATACCTGTGGAACAGAAGGGACGTTTTCTCTGCTCATCATAACACCAGTTTTCATCATTTACAGCCTGTTTTTATAACAGGACCACTCCGACTTTCCATCGTTTTTAAAGCAGACCACCGATCCCTCAGCGTCACCAGACGCAAACAGGTTGAGAGTAAATCAGTGACGCCATGACACTGAAACCGGCTGTATTCAGCGTTATTACTGTGGGTGAAGTCCCGCATTCACACTCATTTTAAAAGGACGGTAGAGGACTCACCACCTGGCTGTGGGACTGGACTCCACCCCTCTGTGCTGCCCTGTAGCACATAACAAACACACGGTCCCAATCAAACAATAAGACGTTTTAAAAGCACAAAGCAACAAATAAGAAACTTCATCTCTATTTTCAAAATGAATTTAGCTCCACATTTTCTATCCTTCATTTACTTCCTACCAATTTTGATTGTATTAAGTTTGTTTTTATGCAAATGCTCAGGGAAATAAGACACTTTCTTTTTGTGACTGAACTTCACCTCCCATTTTTTTTTATCATGAACAGTTTCATGCCACACATGACTTTATTTGATTGGTATTAGTTTATATCTAATCAGCGCAGGTTCATTAAACTGTGAGTGCCGTTATATCCATCTTTGTTTCGACAAGTAAACTGAACCTTTAACTTGTCACTGTCAGGAATCTGCCCCTGAATCAATAACACATTAGAATGACGTGCAAACAGTTATAATGATGTGTTTATTAAAGTACGGTGTTTCTCAATAAGTCTCACCTCTCTTAAAAGGACATACTTTACTTCACTTTCATCTACCATCTTGTATAGGAGGAGTTACACTTAACAAATTCACAGCTTAGTACTACAATATAGTATTTATTACATGTTTATATATTAAATAGTCCTGTGGACTTTTAAGTGACGTGAGATCAATTATTTAGTGGTAAAATACACGAGTACTATCAGCTGCATGTAGTTAAAGTATAAGTAGCAAAGTGCTGCAGTACCATCATCACCATAAAAAAAAGCCTAAGAAATAAATGTAAACAAGAATGATCAGTTGCATGTAGTAAAAGTACAAGTAGCAAAAATGCACAAGTACTGTATTATTAGCTGAATGTAGATAAGAACCAGCAGTAAAAGTTAACAAAAATCATCAGCATCACTTTATAAAAGTATCCACAGTAAACGTGCAGTTCAGCTCCATGTAGCAAAAGTATCTGGTGCAAAAGTACAGTAGTTCTGTCAGATTCATACAGTAAAAGTATCTGTAGTAAGTATGCAAGTAAAAATCAGCTGCATGTAGTTACAGTATCAGCAGTTAAAGTACAGAAACATGATCAGCATTCTGTTGCATATGTATCCAGAGTACACATTATAGTAGTACTATCAGCATCAGTAGTAAAAGTACAGTAGTACTGGCAGCTTCATGGAGTAATATCAGCTGCATCTGATTAAAGTTTCGGCAGTAAAATGAACTGCATGTAGTTAAACTATCAGCAATAAAA
This sequence comes from Mola mola, assembly GCA_001698575.1. NCBI lineage: Eukaryota > Metazoa > Chordata > Actinopteri > Tetraodontiformes > Molidae > Mola > Mola mola. Next base: position 3,008,272 of record KV751377.1, on the reverse strand, counting down.
GTAAACAGGTATAGCAGGCTGCATGCAGTAAAGGTTCCAGTAGTAAAAGTACAGTAGTGCCGTCAGCTTCATCGTACTGTAGAAGTGTATGAAGTGCAGGACTAGTGTTGGCTTCGTGTAGTTTGAGAACAGTAGTGCAGGTATAGCAGTACTGTCAATTTACTGTAGTAAAAGTACAATAGTACTACAGGCCTCACGCAGTAAGAGTACTCACTGCGCAGTAAAGAGTTTGACATCTCATCAGATTGTTCATACTGAGGTCAGAGCAGCAGTTTGCCATTTGGAGCTGCGTCAGGAGTACACACTTTAAAGTACTTTATACACAGTTACAGTTTAGTCCAGTACTTCCCAACACAGGGGTCAGGGGTCGGGCCCTAAAAAGGGTCACGTGACTCACAGGAGAGGAACCAAGACAAAAATACAGTCTGAAGACAATCAAGTACAGCACAACTGTTAGTGTTTCTCTCGGTTTGGCTGTTGTCTGCAAAATACCTGAGCCTTTAAAGTAAACCACCCGAGTGACCCGCAGAAGTGATTATTTGTAGAAAATGTTTCTTTCATGTAAATTGTAACTAACTCTAGACATTTTGGAACGTGACAAAAATCGCCCAAGGTGCTTTTCCGTAAAGAAAAGTTAACAATATCAGTTTATAAAGTGTGAAAATGCATATTTTCCCTGTTTGTTCTGAAACGGCACCATGTAAGAAGTTTGGGGAGAAAATGTCCCTAACAGCAGTTCAGACATCTCAAACAATTTTTACATACGGGACATTATGATTTGAAGTAAAAGTGTAAAAAGCAGAAGATCATAAACAGCAGTTTCAGCCTTAAAGTGTCTGCTTTATACTGGTTTACATGTAACAGAGGAGCAAAAGTTAAACAACTGTTGTGCGCCTGAAATTAAATCAGGTGGAGCAGAGCGATTAACTATGAGGAAATAAGTGAAGTACCTGCAAATGGCAGCAAAGTGCAGGAGGGAGAAACCGAATCAAGCTGCAGTCCTGTGTAAACACAGCGAGGTTATATCATGAGCCTGACCTCTATGACTAACTCCATGTGTCAGTGGTGAGAAAAGATGCTCTGCACCGGATTCGGCGTCTCCTAAAATTAAAAGCCAACGCCACGCTGCTTTTCTTGAAAAAATAAAGCACTAAAACACCACGGGTGCTCCTGTACGACAGAGACCCGGCGCCTTGTAAACGCTGCCGGTTAATTGGAGTAATTGCTCCCTGGGTGGGACATGAAGTAGTCGGGATAAACTTCCATCAGCATCACATGCCGTCGCAGAGGCCCCGAAAAAGCGAGAAATGAAGCTAAAATGGAGGGTTTTCAAGATGAGAGCCGCTAAGTGCTTCTGCCGCGGGAGCACCGACACCGAAAAGTGTGTTTTTGTTTCCGCGGCCGAATAAATGTTTTATAACCTTCTTATTAGCCCCCAAAACCGCCGTCTGAACGTCCAACGTCTCCGTTAAAACGCATCGGATCCGCTCGGTTACGTCCTCACAACGCGGTAAACTATCACGCCGGCGAGGATTCACTGTTTTTTTCGGTGTTGGTCCAAAATAAAAGGAATCATCGGAACCGTCCCTCACACGTCCGACATTGCTCCGTGTGAAAACGTTACGGAGAACAAGTGGATAACGTTAGCCGCGGCGGCTAATGCTAGCCATCCTGTTAGCCGCACTGGCTAGCGCTACGAGCCACGCTGATAACTTCCATCAAAGATAAATAATAACACCGTCGGCCGCGATGCGAGGCGCAAACAAAGTCGAAATGAAGCCAATCGTGCGGGGACGGTCCCGAAAGACGCCATCTTCCACATTTGTGACACCGAGCGGGCGTCGGTGGCTCTAAGTTATATCGGCCCCTTGTCCTCCAGAATATCAACTCCTAGAATAAGAAACACACCAGCTAAACACACCGAAACACAGAGGAACGGAGCCGAATGCAGCCAAAACACCGGCTGCCGCCTCACACACCGGCCCGCAAACAGCGACCAGCACACGGACACGGCCCCGGAGCCGGACGCAGGTGAAGTTTGACAAGAGAGAGAATTAAAGTTATGAAATTAAAAAAGCCCAATGTGCACTTACTCAGCAGCAGTCCTCCTCTAGATTAATTAAATATATATCTACAAGAAGCCGATCGGCGATGGAATAACAGCTTACAAACAGTCCGGCGCGCTCCTCCCCGCGCAGCTTTATTTTGTTGCCGTATTTTATATGTAGTTTTCGCGAATTTGTGTAAAAACACAGAAACTGAAGCTACAAAACAAGAAGAACTCTTCTTCAATCTCATTCAGCTCAGCCTCAGCACGGCACAGATCCCTGCGCTCCGGAGCTGGAGGAAGGGGAACAAAAACTACTAACGCGTCCCACTAATGCTCGTTTACGCGACACAAAGCCTTCGATACTTGCACGGGTTGCCGTTAAAGTTCGTTAAATGTGGCCGATCAGCGACGCGTCGCGCGAGGAAAATGTGTTCGAGAAGCGGACTAGTTTTTGTGTCGGTGCGGCGAATTTATTTCACTTTGCCTAAGGAACGGCGGTGCTGCGACTCCCATTGCCTAGGGAAAAAACCCGGATGTAAACTCAGTGAAACTCTATGGAGAGATAGTCGGCGCACGCACGCACGCACGCACGCACACACACACACACACACACACGCCATGAAAGTCAGCAGAGAAGCAGAGCAGTTTGTTGTGTTCCTGCCTGACTGACTGGGTTTCCACTCTCCGGTCCTCCACCATGAAACCAGAGCCGGGCAGCCCGCCCTCACTCCGCCGCTGCTCGGGCTCCATGTTCGGCTGGCCGCCCCTGGAGCAGCCGCACGGTTCTACTTTGTGGAGGAGGAGGAGGAGGAAGAGGAGGAGGTGGTGGAGGAGGAGGAGGAGGACAGGTGGCACAGCCTTTTCACCACCGCCTCATTTGCTTCACGGTGTCTCCCCCACATATGAATAAAGCGGCGGTGGAAAATAATAATTTACAAATCAAATGTGTTAGATCAAACTAAAGTGTTGGAAAACGTCCCCCTCAAAAAAACTCACAAGACCAAACAGCAACAAAAATTTAAAAAAAATTGGGAAAAATAACTTTATAACACAGTTCAAATTCTGCTTTCACTTAAAAACGTCTTAATTAAATACTTCAATATTGTACATATGTGATGCTACATTCATTTAAACAACCTACTTTACATTAACAATGATGAGCCCCAAAAAAGTGATGAACTGCCCACAAATCAAATAGTTTTTTCGGATCAGGATATTTAAATGAGATGCAGTACTTTACTATTTCCCAATTACAGCACATTAATTAATCATACGATAAATTATGTAATATATTGCGAAAATACAGCACTTGTAAGTGTTTATGTGCTCCTGTAATAATGATGAAAACATGATGACTGAGAATGTCACTTAAAGTCTGCGCCAGTTCAAACGTGTTGAAACATGCAACAAACATGTGTCGGACACACAGGCAACAACGAGCCCATGTGCGAGTTTCTGTGCCATAGTGTTCTAATTTATTTATGAGGGAACTGACTCATGTGTTTGTTTCGGAAGATAAAGAGACAAGTGGCAGAGATCAGGAATATTGATCTCCACGTTATTTATCCAGTGATGTTTCAACGAGGGGAAGCCTCTCTCTCTCTCTCTCTCACACACACACACACACACACACACACACACAAGAGCAAGTGATCTGGGCATTGAACAGACAACCTTCCCTGTGTGATGACGTCTACCTGCAGGACAGTGTGACCACAGGAATTCAGTGCACAACATTTCTGATGTCATCAGAGCAGCATTCTTCTTCACTGCCTGCTGGGGGAAAACACACACACACACACCCACACACCCACACACAGGTTTGTGCAGCTGTCCTGCACTAATCAGAGCACATTTATTCAGAAAATCCTCTGCAAGATGTCAACAAATATATGAAGAACTTTTTTTCTGTTAACAGTCACAAATTGCATCTATTTTTAGAGATGTATTAAAAAACCGCAAAATCTCCAAAATTGGGCAAAACCGTAAATTGTTCAACAATGTCGATTACGTTTGAGAAATTATTATTTAAGAGCAAAATGGGTAAACATTTGTTGGTTCCAGCTCTGTGAATGTCAGGATTCTCTGCTCTTCCTCGTCATCTCTGAGCGTAAACGTGTTTTTACCTGCTGGTTGGAGTAAAGAAGGAATCTGAAGACACCTCTTTGAGCTCTGACAAAATGAGATTTTTTTTCTCTATGATTTTTTGACAATAAGTAATAATCATGAAAATATTCGGTAGAGTAATGGAGAAAAAAAAATGTAAATTACATGATTTTTATTTAATTTTAAATGCACATTTATGTAAAAGTATAGATATATTAATGTATGTATTGATTTATTATCCTAAAAATAAAATTAGAATTCAAACTTCCTTCTTTTTTTGGTTTGTTTTTGTTTCACACAGCGTTGACCTCCACTCACTATGGAGGCAGCAGTGAAGCCAAATCGTTTCGTCATTGTTGTCATAAACATTATTATCATTTGTAATTTATAAAGGGAGTTACTTTCATATCTAAAGACGCACAAGAATTCACACGAGACGCTTGACAACATCCAGATGAACGTCAGCAGATCCAGCAGCATGCAACTGTTTCTGAAGTGGTAAAGTGTTGCGACAACCTGCGACAACATCCCAGAGTGTGTGGAAGCAGGATTACACAATTAAAGAGGTCCAACAGGTGTCATTTGGCACTGGCTACAGATGATACATGAACTTTTGGGCTATCTAGGTCAAAGGCAAAAGTCACTTAAAGGTCAAAAACATTTTTTAGACATATCCCCAGAAGGAACTGACGTGGAAAGGTCTAACTGGTGTCATTTTGTAAGTAATTGCAAGGTCCATCACATGGCTCTGCAGTTTGTGTGTCAACCATCAGGTGTTGCCAAATGCCCTTGAGCTAAAAATGCCCCAAACAAACACTAATAGCACAGTCTGGTAGAAAGCTGAACTATGAGCTCACAGGAAAAAATTGACCTGGGAAGGTCAGCGATTACTGCTGGGGTGCGTCTGTTGTAGGGAGTCTGGCTGCATTGGCGGAGGTTTGCGCTCTCTGAGTGCATTCTAGTTAAGAATTGTTTTTAGTCATGTTCCTGTTGACATGATTTCTTCTGACTAACATGTTTTAACCCAATGTTTGTACTCATAATCTGCAGCAAATGACAGGAATGCAGGAATGACCAGAAATATTTATTCCTCGGGCTCTTCTTTTATTGTAATACAACCAGAAAATAGTGAAGTATTCAGTGTGGCTCCTCTCACACTCAGCATGTGTTGAGCTCTGATGGGCCGACGAGATGAGAGTTAATCCTCTTGTGTGTCGGAGCAGGTTTATTCGGACCTGTCAAAAGTTTCTTATTTGGTTGTTTTTGTTACAAACACACCTCGCACCAGTTTAACTCATTGGAAGCTGTTAATGTGTAAGACCACCTTAATCACATCTTTCCATCCAAAATGCCAAAGATCACGGAGTCTGACAGACATAAAATTCTAATTTAGCCTCAGTGAGGCTAAAGATGAGGTGTTCAAGCTGTTAAGGTCAGGATAGGTCGAGGGCAGAAAAGGAGAAAACTTTCAGAATATGATGAGTTTCGTCTTTGAGGCAGTAGAAGAAGTCCAGCAGGACGTGGCTCAGCATCTTGCAGTCAAGTTAACCTTGTACTGTCTGAAGAAGTTGATCAGGATGGTCTTTGAAGAAGGGCAGCAGCCAAGAAATCACTTTTTCAGGAGGGGAACAGGCTGAAGAGACTCAGATATGCTAAAATGTGACAGTCATGGACTGACCTCCACACAGCCCAGACCTGAATGTAACACCTGGACAGAGAGGAAATAATAATAATAATAATAATGCTTCTTCTATAGCACTTTTAAACAAAGTTTACAAAGTACTTTGACAGACAATGCAAAAAGACATAGTCGTCATGGCAAATACATATCAAACATAAGGGAACTGAGAATGAGGGGAAAAAATTAGTAAAACAACACATGTGGCGATTAAAGGGAATAAAAATGATTAAAAAAGATTCAATCAGATGCATCGCATTGAATTCAGCAACAATTAAAGGCAATAAAAAGAGGACATCATGTCATTTTAAGACAGATTAAAGAGAAATAAAGCAGTAGAAAGGTAAATAGATAAAAACAATGTACATCACCAGAGGAAGTGTTAGAACAATTAAATAAATTAAGATAAGATAACAAAAGAGAGAAGACAGTCAAATATAATAAGAAGGAGGGTCTTCACATTGAAGAAATGGTGCCCTGATGACAAAAGCCCAGTCACCTTTAGATTTCATCCTCAACTTTGGAACGACCAGACCAGAAACAGCGGAATAAATCTGAAGAAGAACTCTGGGAAGAGCTGAAAGAAGCGTGGTAGAAAATACCAGAAGACCACTGAAGGAAACATAATGAAACAGTTCCAGTTGTGCAGAGAGCAAAGAGTGGCCCCGCTAATACGGACGTTCAGTGTAGTGGACATGTTGGTCTGCAAATCGTGTTTTGTTTTGATTTCATTTTGTGTACATACTGTATTTCCTGTGGTGAATATGGATGGCCATGTGCTGCATCAGAGGAGGGGCTTAGGAGCCATACTAAACCAAGCCACCAGGGGGCAATGGAGATAATTCAGGAGCAATGGTTTCTACACATGAATAAAGATTCCTGCCATTTGACCAACTTTAGAGCAAAGTCACTTGACTTGGCTAATATTAAAATTTTGAAGCTTTGTTATATGACTCCAAATGTTTGGCCAGTGATGTTTAACGTCTTACTTTAGTTAGCATGCTAACCTTGGCTAATTAGTCGTAAAAACATATTTTTTATTTATCTGCATCCTTTGTATTTGCTCACAGCTTGCTTTTGCCATGTTTTTGTGAGCCCGTACAGCACTTCGGTCACCCCAGCTTGTTTTAAATGTGCTATATGAATAAAGTTGACATTGACCTGATGATGGCGCTAAATTAAAAGTGATCCTGGTTGAACTTGAATGCCTGAACCCCATTTGTTGAGATTTCTTTGGTCATTTCCTGACCAGGGTCTGATGGAGAATCCAGAGGAGCTGCTTCTGGAAGAAATGTTGAATTCTTGAAAAGCAATTTTGATGCTTTGAGTAACAACCACACAGCCTTTAAATGACCTGCATGTTTTTGAACCTGCTGCAGGCAAGTTTTAACAGTTTCAAAATTGTTTGATCAGATATGAAAATATCTGAACATTTACATGTCTGTTCAGCTCTTCCACTGTAGGCGTCCACGTATGAAATGAAATGCTGACATCAAATATGTGATCAGCACATTTACACCCTAATAATACCCCTTAA
>KV751377.1:2986828-3000862 GCA_001698575.1 Mola mola | reverse complement strand
AGTATTGTTTTTTGTTGCTAAGGAACCACTAGAGGGAGACAGAGTACAGATGAACACTAAGTGCAACCAGCAGGAAACCAGCTGCCGGAGGCAGGAGGACAAAAATGAAAAGACAAGAACGAGTAACAATAGGTTTAAATTAATGATAATATTAAAACTGAGTATTTTGATTTCATTCATGTCCCTCTCTGCTGTCAGTTATTTCTCCTCTCGTCACTCCCAAAGGGCCTGTATCTGACATCGATGCTCCAGAAAGTTTATCAGTTAATCACGAATCCGGTGTGTTTCCCGACCAACAGCAGTGGTGGAGGAAGTTCTCAGCTCGAACACCACCTATCGTTGAGTTCAGCGTTACAAGGGGCTGTAAAATATAACACATTAATCCGAAGTGACGGTTTGATGGGAGCCAATCCATTTCTGATCACTGGTGCCTTTCGGAAACTTTAAGCCTTTGGTCCCAGGAGAAGTTTTAAAGGGGTTCCTCCACGCGAGCTGGACCAGTCTTTGGCCGACAGCTGCTCGTGATGAGTTCTGTGATTCCTGGACCCTTTGGGCCAATCAGAGAGAGCGAGTCCATCGTCTGTCGTCATCCATCATTTTAATAACCTCCTGGCCTCATTAGAGGCCGCTAACGACATTAGCGTCCCTGCGCTCTCCTCGGCTGGGTGTGTTGATGCGCTTTCCAGCTGCGTCTGCTCCCCTTTGAACAGGAGCTCTGGCTTCTTTCCTCTCCGGAGCTTCTTCTCTCAGATGTAAGAGCAGACCTGAGTTTAAACACATTAAACCAATCAGCGAGGCTTTCATGCTGCCGTTAGCCGATAGGAGACGCGTCCCGCCGCAGGGGAAGTTAAAGCCAGAGAGGAGAACCTTCAAAGTAACCGAGCAGACTCCAGATGTTGTTTAGGACACATGACACAAATAATGAGGCACAGCACAGGAAGCCGAGGGTTTTTATTAATTAGATCTTTGTGCACATTCACCTTCATCCGTGCTCGACTGTTGGCTGGATCGTGATGAAACGTGCTTCAGAAACGGAGGCGAAGGCTCTGGATCTCGCCCTGGTGGTGGGCTGCAGTATTCATCATAAACCCCGCCCCTCCATTATTTCAGGTAGAAATTGTGCCAAACTAAAAACTTAAGATACAACGCAAATTTTTTTCCAAACGTAGTGTCAGTTGTTTTTGGTATTTCTTATCACGCTGGTATGTTCACTTGTTTATTTTTCCGATGGGTTCGGTTTTAATCAGTTATTCGATGGCTCCAAATGACGGGAGTGGTTGATATTTTGGGTTAAGTTTGCACAGCGGGAGGAAGTGTTTGTTCAAAGTCAGCGAAGTCCAATCCATACGTGTGCAGCATTGTGCTGCAGAGCGTCTCTGACGGGAGACGACCAGGGCATTTGACTGCCAAATCTGCTCAAAATGTATGATTTCTGACTAGAATGAACAACTTTATAATCACGTGATTGTGAGTCCAGTGTTGCCAACTTAGCGACTTCTGGGTCAGCCAATAGCTACTCTCCTTACTGAGGGGTTGGCAGCGCTGTGTGGGTCGTGCAAGTCAGGATACTTCTCCGTTTCATTAACTAGTCTCTCCACATCCACTTTTATACATAGAAGAGGAACAGCCTCTTCTTCTTCGTTGGTGTTCATTGGTGGTTGGCAGCAGAGAGAAGAAGAGTTGCTAATGGGAGAAAATAAAAAGAAAATAATGGGAGCAACTGTTCTGAAGCTCAGTTTGGCTTATCTTCGTCTTTAACTGACATACGTGTATTTATACGGGAAGGGGATGATGTATCTTCCCAACAGCAAAATCATCTGCCCCCTGGTGGCTGCCTGTGGTATAGGTTATAAACTCCATGTTAGCAGACGGGACATCAAATCAAAAACTCAAATTACACCTCGAAGATAAGAGTTATTCTTATCACACTGATGTATGTACAAGTGTTCGTTGTTCTGATCAGTTCATATTAGCTACGAGGTGAAATGTGATCTATGACAGGTGAGCTCTGCTTGACAGAACTCAGCACCACGACTCACCACTGCACAGACTCTCCGGATGATGTCACCAGTGCAAGATGGCGGCGCTGGCGTCTGGGATGTTCCCGCTTCGTTTTCGTTCAGCTGGAGGAAGTGTAGACGTGACGGCCATCTTTATTTATGTCAGTGGAGTAAAGTGAAATCTTTGGAACTAATGGGCACTCAGAGTCCGATGGAAAACAACAAGAGCCACAATCGGCACGATGTTCGGTGCGCCTGCTTAAATCCAACAGCTCCAAGTAATTTTGATCACGTTTTATTAAAAATGCTTAAAAGGAAAGAGTCAATTGGCAAACGCTAATAAATGATCTCTAATAAATGAAAATGACAAATTTTTACATAGATATTCTAAACTATAGAATATAACAATGTTCAAAGTGAAAAGTACTGACAGTACTAGAAACAGCCCACTGTACTCTTGAGTACTCTTACTGCCGCAGAGCTTCCACAGTCAAACGTTGGCCTGCGATGACATAACCGCAGCTCCTCTGTTACTTATTCGAGCCTTGGTGGAAGTGACTCATGACCGTGCTCATATGAATCAAAGCAGAGTGTTGACGCGGTTTCATAACGCTCTTTATGTAAGGGAGGGCAGGAGGCACGGAGGGAGGGAGCGAGGGAGGGACAGAGAGCAGGTTTTGGGGGGTGGAATTAAACTCCTGCACCTGCCCCGTCCCACCCGCTGCTCCACCGTCACAGCTGCTGCTGAAAACCACAACGTTCACCCACCCTCCCTGCAGGTGAAAAACCCGCCAGGGTCCCAAAAACATGCATGGTGGACCAAAGTGGTGAAGAGTCAAAAAGGTACTTTTATTTTCTATTTGATTTTCAGCGGAGCATCAACACCAGAATATCAGTTTCTAGAAAGATGAACATAAGACACAAGTTCCCAAAGGAGTTCTTCTTAAGCTGATGAACCAAACCTGTCAGAATCACAAATAAAGAATTAAACAAATGAATGTCATTAATTGTGCCAAAAGTAATAATAAAGGAGAATTCTGGTATTTTTCATCCTGAGATGTATTTCCCAGACCTTTGGACTTAAAAATTACACAAAACTGATGCTTTTTTTCCATAATTACTCCTGTATGGACTTAGGTAACATGGACCATGTTGCTCAACAGGACTTTACGATAGAACATAACAGGACAAGACAAAAGTCTGTGTGTCTTTGATTCATTGGTCATAAAGATCCTGTATAAAACTATTGTTTGTACAGACTTCCTACCTTTCTTGACTTCCTTTTCTTCCTTTCTTCCTTCCTCAGATCACTTCCTTTACTTCCAGTCCGTACATGAAATTTTTTGGCTCTCTTGGTCCTCCATCCATCTCCTGTTTCAAATATCTGAGTTTCTCACCACTTACAACAAAGATAAAGAGAGGATTAATTCTGCCAACAACTCAGATGAATTCCTTTCAAAAACTGTTCCAGACTCATAGCAATTCAAGTAACCCCTATTTTAACCATCTTTTTAAACAGCAGAACAATGGACAAAGTCTAAAAAATAAAAACCATATGTGTTTATACGTTATATGAGCTTTCTCCCCCATAACTTCATGTGACAGTCAGAGATTGTGTTGTTTCCAGGTGTAAAATAAAAAAAATGCCCTTCTTTGATTAAAACCTCATTCCATTTGGTAATTGTCAATTATACCACAGAGCAACGTAACCTGTTTTTTTTTATTTGAGATGAAATGTGTGTTTTAGTCAGCGGTGGGCAAGTACATTCACTCAAGCGTCATTTTGCAGCACTTCACTGAAGTACTTGCATTTTATCTTACTTTAAACATCTATTGCACATTTTAGAAGCCAATATAATACTTTTAACCATTTTATCCGACAGTTGCTTATTTCTTACTTCACTATATTAATAATTATCATCGTGTAATAAGACACGATGCTGTCTGCGCGCATGTTTTCACCAGGTCGGATCTGTCGTGTGTTTCCTGGCGATCTGAGAGCTGAGCACAATGCATCTGTGTGACGGGGGGAAGTGATGAGATTACAGGAACCTCCAGGCCAGTTATTACAGTCACTAACGGGCAGCGGCAGCAGGCCGACCAGGGAGGCTCCCAGCCCGAAAACAAGCGCGCTGATGTTATTACGGTCACAGAGGCCATGTTTCATGTCGTGTTCCTGATTCATTGATTTACTCATCCACAGTCAAGCCCTCACTTTAGACCAACCGAAGAAGTTCACAGAAAACAATCTGTCAACGATACAACGAAACCTAATGAAGATGGATCTTACCCCGATGTGGAGGGAAACACAGCTCAGGCAGCCTGTTTGCAGCCCTCTACGGAAATCCTTTCACCTTAAGTTCAGCAATGGTGAATTTTTGTCATATCAGAGACCTACAGGAATGCGGTTTCTTTTTCTTTCTGGAAATGTACATTTGTATTACAGCTTATTGGCAACTTAAGCGTATTGTGTAAATCACGACCTCAAAGGCATACCCCTTTGCCCCTCCGCCTGCCTACATGGAAAGTCTAAAGTGAGGAGAGTAACCCTGCCTGACCTTCCACATGACTGCATGGAAAGTCTAAAACAGGAAGGGTGCGTCTGTTTTAACCTTCCATGTAGCTACAACTGAAAGTCTTAAGCAAGGAGATAATATCTTCCTGCTCTTTTTCATGCTTACATGGAAGGTTTAAAGCAAAGAGAGCTTACCCCTTCTTCCTGTCTACATGAAAATTTCTTAAGGAGAGTCGCCACCCCCACTTCACCTTCCACATGCTGACATGGAAAGTTTAAAACAAGGATAGTACACCTTCCTGCCCTTACATGCCTATATGGCAAGTCTAAAGCAAGAAGAGCGCTTCTGCCTGACCTCCCATACACCTCTGCGGTAAGTCTAAAGGAAGAAGGGTACATCTGCCTGACTTCCCATGTACCTCTGCGGTAAGTCTAAAGGAAGAAGGGTACATCTGTCTAACCTCCCATATACCTCTGCGGTAAGTCTAAAGGAAGAAGTTACATCTGCCTGACTTCCCATGTACCTCTTTGGTAAGTCTAAAGGAAGAAGGGTACATCTACCTGACTTCCCATGTACCTCTGCGGTAAGTCTAAAGGAAGAAGGGTACATCTACCTGATTTCCCATGTACCTCTTTGGTAAGTCTAAAGGAAGAAGGGTACATCTGCCTGACTTCCCATGTACCTCTTTGGTAAATCTAAAGGAAGAAGGGTACATCTGCCTGACCTTTAACGTGCCTACATGGAAAGTCAAGAGGAAGAGCAGGGGTGGATTTGGGTTGGAAAGTGGTTTTCAGAGAAAGCAGAAAGTGTCTGCAGTTAATACTGCATTCAAAGTATCTTGAATAGGACCCTCAGTCTGAGAATTATCATTTGTATGCATAATTGTTGTGGGCTGGATTTCAGATCAGAGATTTGGAGCTTGAAATCCTGCAAATGTATTAAATAAACAAATGCTGCAGCTGTGCACTTATAACCAACATATACATAAATCACATAAAGTGGTATATTTTGTTAATAATGAATGTAAAAATGATACAACATTTACTATATTATAGATGTGTGATATATATAGATATGTTTGTTTGTTTGTGGTGTTTTTTTGTTCTATTTTTAGCTCATTTATGATGCCTTTACGCCACATTGGCTGTCTGCTTCCTGAGGTCAACATTTTCCAGTAAACACGCTGTGAAAGCTACTGTGCAAACCGCAGACAGACCCAGTTAAAGACGGGCTGCTCACCATAGTGGACAATGTGGGGTAGCATTCATTTTTAACTTTTTATAGTCATTACAATTATTACATTACAGTGCTCGCAACTGAGGAAAGTGAAGTACTTTGTATAAAATGAATGACGACCCATTTCTGATATAGTTTAAGCTGGCGAACGTTTGGCAAAAATAAGAATTGGCTCAAAAATGCCAAAAAAGAAAATAAAATATTATATTTATTGTCCAGGAAAGTAAATTCACACTTCTTCTGAATTCAAATTCAAACAAGACAAATAAACAAAAACCTGCAAGTCACATTGCAACAAGCCAAGAATGAAATAAAATTCACCAATGGATGAATTAAATTCACATGATGTTTGATTGCCTGTGGTTAATTATCTGACGATGAGAGAAGAGGCAGGTGCGCCTCGATGAGAGAACAATAAAACCCTTCAAAACTCTGACAAGATGTTAAAAACAGAGATCTTTCTGGTGCTGATCATTCTTAATTTGCATTGTGTGCACTTAGTTGGAATGACGGAAACAGATGTTTGTTTAGGTGATAAAATTCCTGCACGCCAGGTAAACAAAGAAAAAAGAAAAAAATGTCCAGAATGTTGAATCAAAGGATGATATTGGCAATAGATGTCGGACAACCACTGAATCCAGAATTCTGGCCTCATATTTACAATAAATGAGATGTTGGAACCTGAAACCAAGTAAAATGTCAGAACGCTCAGCTTGATATTCCTGATGTTGCCTCCTGTGAAACGTTTGTATGTGAAGCAGAGTGTGATCAAAGGTCACAGTGTGAACAACAATGTTGTAGAAACAGGTCACATGCAGAAAAACCTTGTTGATTTAAGGGAAACGTCTATTTTTATACCTCGTTATACCCTGCCATCCATTTTCTACCGCCCATCCCAGGCCCATCCCAGCGTCATCACCATAGAGGTGGCCAGTGCATCGCAGGGCTGTCATATAGAGGCGCACAATCATTCACACTCACATACAAAAACAGGGTAAATCAATTAACCTCGGCCCCCCTTTCATGTTTTTGGACCGTGCTCATTTTATGATACATTAAATAAGACTTTACTGTTTTTAGGAGGGGCACCTTTAGCAGGTTTTATCTGTGGTTTGAGACAGATAAATTAACACTGGAGGTGCTGTGCATCTCAAAAAAGTGCAAGATCGTGGAATATTTTTCATTTTCTATATTTATTTTTTGTTTTCATTTTTATGATTATGTCTTATATACTGACATATTTTTAGCTGCAGGTCATAATGATCAGAATAGGTAAAATAAAGTATTAATTAAAAATAAGTAATTAAAATAGGTACAATGCTTTTAGTTTGAGTCTAAAATATTAAATTATATTAAATGTTTCCTTTTTGAGATACACTAGTAGACTAACATAATATCACACTATATAACAAAATAGTTATTTTAACCTAAGGCTGTTAGAATTTAAAGTTTACTGAACTTGAGTAAACAATTTAAATTAGTTTTGAATCATTGAAACTTTACCTCAACTTGTGTTTTTAAGTTCAATGAATTTAGAATTTCAGAGGTTGCACAGTGGTGCAGTGGTTAGCACTGTCGCCTCACAGCAAGAAGGTCCTGGGTTCGATTCTGGGTCAGGACGTTTCTGTGTGGAGTTTGCATGTTCCCCCTGTGTCTGCGTGGGTTTTCTCCGGGTACTTCGGCTTCCTCCCACATTCCAAAAACATGCACATCTGGGGGTTAGTAGGTTAATTGGTCACTCTAAATTGCCCGTAGGTGTGAATGTGAGTGTGGATGGTTGTTTGTCTCTATATGTCAGCCCTGCGATGAACTGGCGACTCATCCAGGGTGTACCCCGCCTTCGCCCCAAGATGCTGAGATAGGCTCCAGCCCCCCCCCGCGACCCCTAACGGGATAAGCGGTAGAAAATGAATGAATGAATGAATGAAGTTATACAACTGTTTGGCGTGACAGGAGATAACCCCACCCCGACTGAGCAAAATAAAATAAATGCTAGACAGATATGATTTAATAAAATACAAAGAAAGTAAATCACAATGACATCACAGTATATAATTACTGCTCATCTGTACACACAAAGAGAAGCAGTTCGTTGCTCCTTGAGAAAAGGAGGCTTGATGACTTCACTAGATGGAGACGAAAGCACTCAGAAGTGATTCATTTATCTGTCCTCTGATAAATCACCTGTCTGTGTGATGAGTTATTTTTTGATGTAACGCTCTTTTCTGCTGCTTTGGAACCTGCTTCATTTCCCAGCATGCCATTCGGCATTCGAATATAGTGCCCTTGAGGGGCCCGTTGAGTGGGAGGAGAGAGAATCAATGAGTGTTTTTTCTCCCCAGTAAACAGGAGTTAAAGTTTCTTCCCTCTGTCATGCGTTCTGACCCGTATGGAAGCCCATTTCTGCAGGTTAAGGATAAAAAAAATTCATCTCAGGCATTATGAGAACTTTTCAATGCTTGTAAATATTGCAAAATGGGTTTGAATCTTAAAATAATTACTTAATATCTCAAAATAACTAGTCAGTATCTCAAAAATAAGTCATAAACCTTGTTTCCATAACAGAACGGTTCAGTTAGGTATGGTACCTTTTTTGTTTTTTTTTTCGTTTGTTTTTTTTTGCATTTCCACTGTCAAAAGCTGTAAATTGTACCTTTAAACAGCAAACTGTTACCCATTGCCCTCGCCATACCAAACTGAACTGAACCGTACTGCTCGGTGGAAACATAGTTTTAACATCTCAAAATGTGTTATTGTCTCAAAGTAATGACTGGATATCGCAGTTATTGTCCCAGCTAAGGATGCACCGATGTGGAAATTCTGGGCCGATATGGACATTCAACTTCCAACTTGGCCAATAACCAATACTGATACACTTTTTCTTAAGGAAATCTTTGAAGCTGCAGTCAGAAGATGTAGCCGGTGCAAAATTCTTAGATTATTATCGGCCAGTAACGTCAATATCAGCCAATACTGATATTGATTCGCAACATAATGACTTAAAATCTCTAAATAATCATTTGGTATAGAAATAATGACAATAACTGAAACGTGATCTGTCTTTGAATGCCGCCAAGTTTTGGTGCCTAAACAAAACTAAACTGCAACTGTCAGCTGTTGTCTCTCAGCGAACTTTAAAGGAGCAATTCGTAATATTTTTTGCCTTTTACAGATGTTTTTCTTTGCTTTTAATATGCAAACAATATGCCTCAGTTTACAAGATCTCTCCAAACACAAGGCAGCACTGGCCCAGCAGCAGGTATGCCGGGCCAGTAGGTGGCGATACAGACCACATCACTGTTATGCCAAATACCAGAGAAGAGCATTCAGAGCGCGTGCAGTGGCTGTTTTTTCCTTTAATGGAAGTGACTTTAAAACATAATTCAGTGTTTGTTTCTGTCCAGTTATCTAACACTTCCAACCTTTGAGCAGAATGCTTTCTGGCAGAAAGCCTGAAATTCTGCCGAGAAACCAAAAGTAAACAGTGATTCATCCGTGTAGACAAGTCAGATGGTGTTGCCTTGAGTAGGTCGGTTCTTGTAGTTATTACACCTTTAATTTACATGTTCATTCTTACCAACTTGATTTTTTTTTCTTTTTTTTTTTAAGATTTTGAGAATTAAGTCATTAATTTTCGAAGAAATAGTCAACTATGATGGAAAAGTTTTAATATGAGAAAAAAAGTTGTACATTTTCGAGATTCTATCTTCTCATCATATTTCACCTCTTTTTCAAGTAAAATTATGACTTCTTGTAAATAACCTTCTTGTAAAATTCAGAATTTTCCATCTTTCCATAAATTGTGCCTTTTTTTTCTCAAATTTGCGACTTTATTCTTGAAGTTACCGTTTTGTTTTGTTTTTTTCTCTCTTTATGGCCCTATTACTCTGTCATACATGTCAAAATGTAACACGTTATTCTCTCCTGGAGGACACCCGTGGTAACAATATCAAAAGTCTCATGTTCCAATTAAACAGGATTATTTTCAGAGATTATTTTGTCTGCTGTGTCCTTGTGAATGTCTCCTTTTAATACCTTTTAATCATCAGACTTCTAGAAATTCCTGATATCATGGGGCACAATAAAAAGGGCACAAGTTGTAAAGTTTGGAACTATTTAAGTGATACAAAAATGTAAATATATCAATTTAAATATTCAAAACAATGATATGAAAATCTTTTAAATGTGGTTGTAACTTTTTAAAATAAATTTTACTTACTTATTATATGAATATCTTTCATCAAAAATGGTAACTTAAACCTGACTCACCTTCAAACTGGCTTCCAGTAGGACGTGAGCTGATGTGGAGGGCTGTGGTGATGCAGAGGAGCCCTGAGCTGAGCACGTTTTCTCTGCAGAATTAGAGGTTAAAAGCATTTCAGGCTGAGCCGACGCATCTCCAACATTCGCTTCGGTCCCGAGCTGAGAGTTTGGCCTCCGCAGTGTTAGATAACGCGTGCTCCAACATGGCAAGTGCTACATTCAAGCTGCAGGTGGGAGAGAGGGGCTGAATTGAAGGATCTCAAGTGAAACTTCAACGACTGTTGAGGTGAAGGTCAGCAACGCTGAGAAGGGTCAGTTCACCCAGACTTGTTTCCTCATGTGTCTGGTTCCTGAGGTGGGCTGTTGGACACAGCTACATGCTGACAAGGTCCCAGTGACAATGTTAACATGCTGATGTTTAACAGGCATGTTGTTCATTTAGGATGTTAGCATGCTAACTTTGGCTAATGGGCAGTCACCACAAATGTCATAATAATGTCATAATTCCTTCATTCTGTGATGACTAAATAGATGATGGGAACCACTGTGTGTTAAGACCCCCTAACATTGGACCCAACAACTTCTGCTGTCTCCAATACAGCACATCTGCACGGAAGCATGTTGCAATTACGCGATAAAAATACATTTAGCTCTGTTTTTCTGAGGTAATGAGATGATTTTTCCTGAAAAAATCAAATCAACTCTGTTTTTCTTAATTAATGAGATACTTCGAAATGAGGGAAGCTACCATTTCCTTCTTGAGAGCTTGATTTAATGGAAGCAAACATTTCCCAGTTGTTCAGTATAATTAAGTTTTCCCTTGTTTTGGGTTGTGACTTTGGGAGGTACTCTTGTGTTTAGGTTATTTAGATGATGTTATTAGTTTGTCGTCTATGTGCAGGCACCTCAGGACTTTACGCTCGTTCAGATGGAAGGCACATTCTCTTCTGCTGGACATTCCAGTGTTTATCCAGGATCAGTTGGATTGTTCAGAAAAATCAAGAACGTTTTATTTTTTTCATGAAATATTATATTATTAATTCAGAAAAATACAATACAATTTATTGTTTTTATCACAAAATTATCTCGCGAATTCCGAAAACAGAACCGATTTTTTTTTTCTTCAGGTGAATGCAACATACTTTCGGTCACCTATCTGTTCGCTATTTCGAACTTCTGTCAGATCCATTCCACTTGAGAATGCGTTGATAAATTAAATTAAATACCATACCTGGTTTTTGCTTCTCCCGTGCCCTCCACAGACCTGCTTTATTGCGCCTCTCAAATCCATTCTGCTTGTTTTGCGTGTTAAGAGGGCACATAATTGATAATCCATACCACGTTTTCGCTACTCCCGCCCGCTGCTCTCCCGAGGAGAGAAACACGGAAATTATCCAGGACGAAGAAGAAAGCGTTACATACAGTCTGGATGAAGGTAAAAGCCACAGGGAAAGTATGAGTAAGATGGCAAATGACACTTACAGCTGGGTTTACTCTTTCATTTTGTCTGTTTTATTTCAATTTTCAGCTCAGCTAACTCGGCCGCCTCTCTTACGTGTCTACTTACATCAGCTCCTGATTTTTCTGGCTCCTCATTTCACAGTTCAGCAAATCACCGATCAGCATCCACAGACATTTTCACCTGAAGATTATTAATACTATTTTTTTTTTTTTTAACTTATTTTCAATTGTTTAAATACTGCAGTGCCATTACAACAGGTGATACAACTTGTACGTGTTTGAGGTCATGAAGTTCTGAATCTAAACAAGGCAAAAATCCTCATCTCCCTGAAGTACTCTTTCAGTGATTGTGTCATCTCCATTTTGATATTTTCTGACATTAAAAAGGTTCTGTGTGTTGGGTTTGAAGTTTGAAGCCCACAGAAACTCTACTTCTGAATCTCAAACAGCAGAATAAAGGGGGAAAGTTATTTTTTGGCAACTTTTGTCAAAAGTTATAATTTCATATATTCTTAATTCATTACATTTAAAGTGAACTATTTCAGCTTTTATTGTATTAACTTGAATAATTATTCTTTTCCTTTCATTCTAATAGTTTGAAATTTTATTTGGTCTGTAGGTAATAATCATGTGAGTGTCAGTCTGACGTTTTTATCATGTTGGCAACCTGCATGTAACAGGAAACATTCTCTTCTTCTGTTTTTCACGGTGTCTTTGTGACATCAAGAGCATCATTTTCAGCATCTGTTTCCTCTGTAGTTAACTGTCGATGAAGTCTTGCGGTTGGAAGTAAAATATGTTTTGTAATTTGGTTCGACTGATCCTTTAAAGAGCTTTGTGTGCAGGTGAGGCCTCTGCAGCTTCTCTGAGCTGAACCAGAAGTACACACTCATGTGAATCATCCTGTACAGGAACTAGGGCACATCACCATCATCATCATCACCCTCCTCAGGAGCTGCTGCCTCCGGGCTGCTCATTGGTGGAACAACTCAATGCAAAGGTAATTAGAAATTAGTCCTCTTATTTTTAGCAGCTGCAGTATTAGAAGCTTGAATATTTGTTTTTATTACGCTGATTTATGTTGAAGAGTTCATTTTCCTGATTGGTTTGACTCACGATTGATCGGGCGGCTGTAGGGGCAGGACCTTGAAATGGTGTCACCAGCACAAGATGGCAGCCTCGTACCTGGAGACCTGGAGGCCTTCATTACAATTAGATAAATATTTGAGAATTGGATATAACAAGCCTCAACAAAGTTTATTATTTTGACCCAAACCCTGACCTCATAGTTTAAACTTAACCAATAACCCCAACCATATTTGATTAATTAAATCATTTTTTAAAAATTCATATCAGAGTTGAAGACACATAGATTCGATGTTCTTCTCTTGAATTATCTTTGTGAAAATTCTAATGAAAAGCTGGCAGTTGGTGTCAAAACAGGTCTGGATGGATCTTATTAATCTTGCCCTCGTGGCCGCTGTGCCTCCTTTTTTAATTGGCTGTCAAAAATAACCCGGGCTCATCCTTCGGTTCCCCCCTCGGAGCGGGAGCCCAGAGGACAAGGCAGCCTCGTGCCCGTGGTGAAGGGCTCTGCGTGGGCCTCAATGCAGCCCTGCGACCTATGCAGTACAAACACTCCCTTTCTCTCTCTCTCGGTGTGGGCTGGTTCACAATCTTTATGTAAAACCTATGTGGGAGGGCAGCCTATGTGCAGAGTACAGCTTCAGAACTGTGATCCAAGTGAGAAGTTGGCTGCAGCTCTAACACTGAGAAACTGAGAATTTGTTCATTTTGTTTAAAAGCTGCCACCATCTTCTTTTTTCCCCACTTCATTAAAGAAGGAGAAGAAGAAGAGGAGGACCTGCTCTCTTCCTGTAAGTCTGGTCTGTCCTGCGCTGCTGCTGCAACAGCCCTGGAGAGGAGAAAATTAGTTCATTTCCTCCTCTTTTTTTAGCAGCTGCAAAGTCCCAGAAGCTCCAGCAGGTGGCTGAGTGCTCACCTCTCCCTCTTAGCAAATCAGAGCAGGGAGAGCTGGGGGTGGGTGGGACATAAGAAAAAAGAGAGGGAGAGCCACAGAGCAGAGATAAAAGTAGGGAGGACAGAGCGGCAGAGACTCGGAGCACACAGGGCAAGAAAAGGAAGTGGAAGAGCAACAGGTCGACAGAGAGGAGCAGCAGGAGCAGGAGTTGGGAGGAGAGGAGCAGCTCCTTCCTCGCGGTGTTCTGCCAGGGCTTCAAACTTCCTGGATTTGCTGGTGAGCGTGTGCTGTGGGGAGACAGAGCATGAGGACGGAGGCTTCCTCAGGCTGGCAGCGTTCGGAGGAGGAAGGAAGGAAGGAAGGAAGGAAGCCAGTTTAGAGAAAAGAAACCCCCTATTCTCCTCCTCCTCCTCCTCCTCCTCCTTCCTGACGCGGAGGAGCTGCCTGTGTTGTGAGTGCTGCTGCTTCCTGCTGTGCGCTGAAGCTGCACTTCCTGTGTGGGCTGCTCTTGCTCTGAACTTGTGAGTGGAGGTGAAGCTGTCAGAATGGCTGCGCGCCGTTCGGACCGCCCGGACCC
>KV751377.1:2906767-2958808 GCA_001698575.1 Mola mola | reverse complement strand
GGAATAATAGTTGAAGAGTTATAAGCAATTTGAAACATTAGGACTTAGTTTGTGTTGTGGTGTTTTCTCGGCTGTTTTTAATTCGCTGTGAGAGTTCAGTGTCTGACATGGCTGCAACCGCTATCCTACAACACAGGATTCATATTCAGACTAAACATACATTACAGAATTTATTGAACTTGATCAGATTAAACTATATTTAGAGTTTTTTTTTAACTTTTTCTTATTGACTATTTTTCCAAAGTACTCGCAAATGATCGCATTGCTTTTTTGATTCCACAGCACAGATCTCCTAAATTTCTGGTAGGACCATCTTAAGAGTAACATTTCAAATTGTAGGTTGTTAGCAGCTAAATTTTTCATATATAATGTTTGTTTTTCCTCTGTCCTCTTCTAATCCAATTATTTGTGTTTGCTGAGGTATTAGAAATAACTCTGAATGTGTTGGAGATTGTGCTGCAGACACAAATGTCCTCCATGGAGCTGAAGCTCATTAGCAACTTGTGATAACAATGACGTGACTCACAGGGAGATCACAGCGGTCGAAGGATGAATGTGCGTGTACAGAACACCGTTTGCAGTGATCGTCTCCAAACAACTCCTTAAAAATGCAAAGACGTGAGATGAAAGAACAGGATTCATGTAATTGTTGAAGCAACACTAATTAATTCATGACTCTTCTGAGTAAAAGAAAGTTAATATCAATAACAATTAAGAAAAGACAATATATTACTTTGATTTAATATTTTTGTCTTAATAAAACAATTAATATACGTACAAGTGCCGTAATAGGACTCCAAAATCTCTAACTTAACAAAAATGGGAAATAAACTGGTCAAAAGTCCCCATATCAAGTAATAAGTTTGTTTCCTTAAGAGATCTTTTGTCCTCTTGTTGTTTCAGGAAAGCCATCGCGAAGTCAGGCCTGCAGCACATGGCGGCTCAGCCCACCATCTTAATGTCCGGACAGGCGGACCAGCCTCGGGAGCCCAACAGCACCGTTGACTGGACCGTGAGTCCGTCTTCATCTTTCACTCTGCTCCATCTCAGAGGGATATTCAACTTTTATACTTCACTCCCTTTATGTGACAGCTTTAGTTACTTTACACGCTACTCACATACATATAAAAATCTGAATTAAACTAATAACAGTTTTAACATGTACAGCTGAAACCTTTTCGATAACAGCTAAAGTGTTTTTTTTCTGCAAAAATATTTGATGGTTTCAGCTGGTGTGAAGATTTGTCGAACTTACTGGCCTTTAGAGGCTAACTGCAATCTAACTGTCACTGGAAGTTATCCCTAAAAATAACTTTATGCTGAGTGGTCCTACAAGCTAACTGTCCCTAGAGTGACAATCATAACTTGTGTGTTTAGGTAACAGAACATTACAATTACACACATTTATATTTCTTTACACATTTCTAAAGTAACTGCTTCCTATTAAGACCTAAGATAAGTGGACCTAGAAGCTAACTGTCTCTAGAAGCTATCTCTCAGCTAACTGTCTTCATTAGCTGTCTTTAAGCTAACGGTCCCTAGAAGCTATCTCTTAGCTAACTGTCCCCACATTTCACTGTAATAATCCTGCTTTTTCATTAATCCAGGAGTCACAATTATCTAAGTGAGACTAGAATAGCTGGTTTACATCTATGTTAACTTGCTTGCTCTTTTACTCCAAACACAATAAAAATTTTACTCCAAATACAATAAAGTGCCTCGATGCTGCCCTCCCAGTGGTCAGAGCATGCTAAAATGCTTCTCACAGCTCTTGCCCTGTCCATCATCCATTCTGAGCACCACTGACATGTATGATGGTTTTATTATCAAGCTGTATTGTTGTTATAACTGCAACAAAGTTAACTCAACTAGTACTGCCTGAACAATTTGGCTGACTTTGTCTTTAAGACAAATGCTGCTTGTGAAAACACCTTTAAACTGATTCTTGAATGTTGAAGGC
Organism: Mola mola; assembly: GCA_001698575.1. Classification (NCBI taxonomy): domain Eukaryota; kingdom Metazoa; phylum Chordata; class Actinopteri; order Tetraodontiformes; family Molidae; genus Mola; species Mola mola. The sequence goes on along the minus strand of KV751377.1, from coordinate 2,956,848 downwards.
TGATATTTTGACTGTGGGGATTATCAGAAAGCATCTCTCGCTGAATCGTGGTGTAGAAAATGTTGCTATCCTCTACAGGACAATGCTCAGTTCGGGGACCACATCTGGTTTGAGACCAGTGGCTCCGGAGACTTCTGTTATGTTGGAGAGCAGTACTGCATCGCCAAGTCCCTGGTGAGTCACTGCGCCCCCTATGCTCAGACACTGTACTGCCGCTCGGGCGTAGAACATTTCCACTTTGTTTAAATGCAATGCCACCTCCTCTGTTATTAATAATATATATGGCCTCCAGTGTTACTAAGAGAATACAAATGAGCCATTTCCCCTCAACTTCTCAAAATAATATGACAACCATTTCATTTTGCCATATAATATTGAACAGAGGCGCAAAAACAAAATTCAGATATTTAAATCCATTTGGACACCAATACATCAATGAAATATTAAATTTTTAACTACACAACAGTAGTGGCAATCATAATGTGACAGTTTTATCTGACTTATTTGTAAAATAGTTCTGCTTCTTTTTGGGATACAAAATAAAATTAATGGATTTGTTCAACTGAAAATAGGAATTCAAAAAGTCTTGAGCTTCACAGCCAAACAGAACAACCTGGGGACTTTTTAAAATATGAAAAGCACAACAGAAAAAATAGATAGAAAGTCTACGTTCATTTCGCCCAGCAAAATTAAAGACTCCAGAAATAACAAGTGACATCCTGTCTATTGGTACATTCACAGCTGTTTGAGCTGAATGGAGCCATTTAATATTTTTCTCTTCAGTTGCTTCTTACATTTGAAAAAGCTGTGGTGACCACAAGAACTCAAAGCATTGCAACATGAAAAAAGAAGAAAATTTTCTATGTGCAACAGACAAAATACATGCAAAGGAAGAAAAGTGGTCTCGAGATTGGCACATATTTTCTTATCCTGCAGCATGTTGAGCCCTCACTCATTGTACGAGAACATGTCAACCTTTCATACAAACCAAGCAGTCGACCTGTATATCAATGCATTAATCCTGTTTTCTGCAGCAAAAGTCAGTAGCGAGGAAGAAATGTGCTGCTTGTAAGATTTCAGTCCACACCATGTGCATGGAGCAGCTGGAGAAGGTAACGTCTGTGCATTAACGGCAATGATTAGTTTTCTTTTTCACCTCCTTACAGTCTCTTCTCTCGCTGTTCAGATTAATTTCAGGTGCAAGCCATCATTTCGGGAACCAGGATGTCGAGCTGTTCGAGAGGTAGGTTTGATTTGTCTGGACATTTTTGTTCTGTGGTCATTTTTAATTGTGGTACTAACATGCAGGAACAGGAATTTAAGAATCTTAAGCTCATGAATGATGTCACACTTGTTAACACCGTGTTGGGTTTTCAGTCCAACCTTGTGCGACACCACTGGGTCCACAGGAGGCGCCAGACGGGGAAGTGTCGACAGTGTGGGAAGGTGAGCGTCCACCAATCAGAGCCGTCTCACTCGAGCAGCGAACTTACCGAGTGTCTTCTCGCCAACAGGGGTTTCAACAGAAGTTTTCATTTCACAGCAAAGAGATTGTTGCCATCAGCTGCTCGTGGTGCAAACAGGCAGTAAGTCTCGCAACCACACAACCATTTAGGTTGGTTACCATGTCCCTGCCACCAAGGGGGCAGACAAGGGCAGATATCTGGCTTCACCACTGAGGAGCGATAAAAAGGAAATTTTTCTCCAGAGCAACTGTTAAAGGACACACCAAAGGTTTCACCAAAAATACAGTTTAACAAACTGGAATTAAATGTGAATAGAAGAAACACTGATTACGGCTTTTTGTTGTAAAGGCCTATTTTGTGTATGTCTGTAAATGCGTTCGATCATTCTTGTTAAGGCCATATCTCAAAAACACTTGAGGATTTTTTCCAACTTTTCACAAGAGTGTGACTAGTAAACCTTGATCTTGAGCACAATATCTCAAGAATGCATTGAAGGACTTTTGTCACATTTGGCACAAACTGGAATTTGCACTCTGGTGAATTGGTTAGATATTGGAGGTCAAAGGTCAGTGAAACCTTACATATTGTGAGGTCACAGTATAGTGGGATTTCTAGACAAAATAAAAGGTTTATTAGAAACAACGGTGTCTGCCTTCCCAAACAGGCTCTTCTCTTATAAATTCAGTCAGCTCATCTGTACCTACTACTTATGTAACAAAACAAGACCTCCTGTTCCTATAAAAACTGCCCAGTCTTCATTGCTTTCACCAGTATTCATTTACCTAACTGAGTTTTCAAGAATCATATTACACTCATTACACTATCTTTATTGAACCGCTTGTCTAATTTAATTTAACTAAATTATGACCACTGACATTCACAGTTTCCTATCTCATTATTTACTTGTGTTTATTGTATACCTCCATGCACTTAACTAGCTCTGTAATCCAGTTTATTACAAAACATACATCTAAACTTTTGACTTAAATAAGATTTGTACCAATCACACTAGCAGAAAATCTACTCCAGCGCGTCTTCTAAACCCTGGCTGCTTTATGTGCCTTGTGGATGCGTTTAATGCACTGCTAGGCAGTAATTTTTTCTGAAGTATTTCTTGCTTATTTCTATAATTCTAAACATTAAAATTACATCCAGTGCAGACATTTTACATACAAACATACATACTATGTTACAGTTCGTCTACTTAATTTAAATAATCATAACTTATAAATTCACAGCTTCCATTTCTCATTAAAACATACCTGAAAATCCATCAAAAACTCCTGGATATAATGCAGGAGGTGAATCTGCTGCTGCATACGGTGCCAATACGGCGGCTGCGCAGAAACACAAGGTTCAAGCACAAAGAAATGAGCTGAAAAAAATGCAGTTTGGCTGAAGTGAAAAAAACCCCAGGAAGAAGATCAGGATGGGAAGCCAATTTGATATAGTTGCCAAACCGCGTAGTTACATCATCACATGATGAATTTTTAAAAATAGGTCTAATAGGCAGAAAATACCCTTTGGTACAAAATGTCCACTGGGGTTGTCAGATATTTCTTCAGAACAGAAAGTGAGAAATATATCTGAAAAATATTTTTTCACACGTCTAGTTTTCTGAGAATCAAAGAGAAGAACAGTTTTTCCTGAATCACGCTTATATTGTGGACATTAATACAACAGTAAAGCAAACATCATAGACATTATAAATATATAGGTAATAGATAGATGTGATTTAATGATTCATGCATTAAATAGAAAACCAGAAAGTAATATTTAAAGTTCCTGGTTAGTGATTAACCAATGATAAGATAGAGATAGAGATAGAGATAACTTTATTAATCCCCGTAGGGAAATTATTTTAATTAACATAAGTCTCCATGCTGTGTACAGAGTTGCAGCATTGTTTCTAATTGTTGTTTTGAATCTGTGTTTCAGTATCACAACAAGGTGACGTGCTTCATGCTGCAGCAGATTGAGGAGTGCTGCTCTCTGGGCGCTCATGCTGCTGTCATCATCCCTCCAACCTGGATCATCAGGGTCCGCAGAACGCAGGTACGTGCAGAAACACGCGCCTCTAACTGTCAAATCAACTATCACAACCCAACCCCCCTTTCTTAACCAAGTCTTGACCTTCAAACAGCTTTTCAAAGTACTGAGAACCAAAAATACGTCACAATGTAGAGGCCTCACAAAAATACAAACCCAAATTCAGCCTGATGTTCAGTTTTTTTTTATCTTTTTAAGGAGATTGAAACACTGCATAAATTAGGTTTCTGGGAGCTATTTTCACAGTTTGCAGATCTATTATTTGATTTTTATCTGTAAGGTAGTCTAGCTCAATAAACCTGAAAAATTAAAAATCACCAAATTTCAACACCAAAACCAACAAAAGCTGATGGTGCCTCACTCACTGTGTGGTTTGGTTAGAAACTGTAAAAACTGTAAAGGGGGTCAACTTGTGTCCCCATAATGTCAACATACTACTGCGGTCCTCACTTTGCAAAACAAACATACACACACACACACACACACACACACACACACACACACACACAGTCACACAGTTACTGATGTGTGTTTGTTTTTCTCTCCACAGACATCTTTAAAATCCAGTAAGAAGAAAAAAAGGACCTCATTGAAATGCAATAAGACAAGCAAGAAGGGAGCAGAGGTGAGGACATGATGACACAAGAGGTTGTTTTATCATCTAGTGTAAAGTTTAGCAGTACGTGTAGCTCTCCGTGTGTGGCTGCCCTGTAATATTTGTTGTATTGAAATGAGTCGTACTGCGACCTTCAGTTGTGAAATATCCCACCACATAAAGCCACAGGAAATCTTTTATCTGTGTGTGTTAATCTGTACATTCATCTCAGGTTGAGAGGTGGACAGAAAAGGCGAGAATTTCTAACCTCCATCTCAGCTCATTTTTATCTCATTTTTTCTTTATCTTAGTGTCTTTGCATCATTAGATTATGATTCTACTCTTTGACTTGTCATTATAGCTTTTATAAGATCATTGATATAATAATCATCTCAAAAAATATATATGCCACTTCTCATACGTAAATATCTTTCCTTACCCTAATGTATTGATTCATATTTTTGATATTCATTATAACCTTAAAGCTCAGAACAGTTTTTTATGAAGTTTATATTTGGAGTTTCAACATTAATCTTGTTACTTTGGTCATCATTATTGTAACTTGTTTCTGTTGGTTCTTCATATAAATGTAATACAGTTTATATTTATATCACACACAGTTAACCTCTTCAGACACTTATATTTGGACGTGCATATTTGGTTTGCAGTCTGTTAGTCGGGTTTGTTTATACTTTCCCTGACATATTTTGCCACTCTGACCTGCTACACTCAGGAAAAATAAAGTCCCATCTTATCATAGCTTACAGTTGTAGGTCAGACTGCATCGTCACCAAACTCTTAAACATGTCATGTCTGATGCTCCCCTGCGTTGTCCCTCAGCTCCAAGATGGCCGCTGGAAGCCCTTCCTGGTGAAGCCCCTCCCCTCTCAGCTCATGAAGCCCCTCCTGGTGTTTGTGAACCCCAAAAGTGGAGGAAACCAGGTGATTAAATGTCCCGGCTTGGCAGTGTTGTCATTTGTCCCCACAGTGTCAGTGTGCTGCCAGGTTCAATCAATAATTTTATTTTACCCAAGTGGAGCAGTTTGGTTTAAAGAAGTAGGTTAAATAAATATACAAAACACAAACATTAACACAACACTAAAAATAATTACATGTATATGCAACAAACACAGGCACATGAATAAATCAGTCAGAATAATAGCAATAAGTGATGACATATAAAAGATGAAAAGATAATAGGTTAGAATTAGAAAACACAAGGTAAAATTTAATTAAGAGTAAGCAATTTCTTGTGAAAAGGTTTGGATCCACTCCTATGTACCTTTCTTGTCCCGCATCTCAAATCCAGATCTGAGATATGAGGAGCTGATCAAGCATCATCATGTTGATGCAGAACTTTATTTGTTACTGTGCACCCACAGCAACAATCCTGACAAGCACTGAGCTCTTTGTAGATCTTTTGGCTGAAAATCATTGTTCTGTTGTTATATATTGTTAAAATTCTTTAAAAGATGTCAGAATTTGCATTCAGTTATAGATAATGGACAGTGAATTTTTTGCAAAGCTGAAAATAGGCATCATACACTAAGTTATAGAGGTCTATTGTAAGGACTTTAATTGGGATTTTCAGTACAATAATATACTGTATATATTCTATTATAAAAAAAAAACATATGACATACATATTTTCATAAAGATTTTTAAGAACTTCTACTAAACTACAACCTTGCTCCATATAAACATCTATAAAAAGGCACTATTCAAAGAAATTAAGAGAACCTTTTAAAGAAAGCTTGAATTGTGGCTAAAATACCATTCTATGGTGTTGCAAAACATAATCATGATAGTGTTTTTTTTTTTCTTTCTTAACAGAATTGTTTTGTGTGTAACAAGTGAAAATGTTCAGTACACATTATCAGGATATGTTATCAAACTTTAGGGTTTTCCCTGAACAAGAGTCAAAATTTCAATTAACAACAGAAAGAAGAAAGCAGCAGTTCTCGTTTTCGAAGTTGGAACCACAGAATCATTACTCTTAACTCTTATTTTTAGCAACTACTTTTACACAAAGAGATTCTCGTAGTGCCGCTGTAGCATACAGAAGGTTGTGTATGATGTAATGAAGCAAGTTCAGACTCATATCCAACTGCAAAGATGTGTGAGTGAAAAACTGCATACAGAGTGGAAAGTAGGTCAAAGGAAATTTGTCTTTGCTGCATGGTTCAATCAATTCATGCTTTGTACTCAACCATTTGTGTGTGTGTGTTTTGTCCATTTTCAGGGAGCTAAGATCATCCAGTCCTTCATGTGGTATCTGAACCCTCGGCAGGTGTTTGACCTGACAAAGGGAGGTCCTAGAGAGGGGTAAGATGGGCCACAGACACTGGAATTTTTGCAATGTCAAAGGGTGCAAATGTTCACAATATGAATTACAATGAATATGGATAATATGCAAACATAATAATCTAAAAAGTGTAGTAATATAACACTGGATCAGATGTTTTTTATTAATGTAACTATACATAAGTTAGTTGTAGTGTGAGCAAAGCCGACTCTCCCTTGAAGCAAACTAAGCAGCTGCTAAGGGCCACGTAGCCACTAGGGGGCCCCCAAACTGACCCCGGCTCTGAGTCTGACACGGCAACCCGCTCCAAACTGGCGCACTAATCCACATGTCCGCGATGTGCCCAGAGAGTGGTGTCCCTCCTCATCAGCGAGCAACGGTCCGCGAGTCGGTGAAGATGTCTGAAAGAGTTTATCCACCAGGCAAGGAAAAAAGGAGAAACAGAAAGCTTAAGAAGCAAGTTAGCAAGCACAGGGTACTGATAAATTCTGCAATATTTACCAAGTGATGAGCATTTAGTGAAGAAACACCACTACTTTAGGTCAAATCTGTTTAAAAGAGATGGGAGTGTGTGTGCCACACAGTCTTCATTGTGAGAATTAAAATTAAAATGTTACTTTTAATTAGCTCAGCATATTAACCTTTATGGAAGGCTAAATGTCCTGTATTTGGGCCTATTTTGATATTTTAAAGCAACAAAACAAGTTAAATAATATCTTTTCAGCCTGAAATTTCAGGACTTTTCCTGAATAACTTGTTTTTTGGAGTTTTGGTTTGAAATTTGCAGGGCAGTTTTGTTGCGTGACAAGCAGGGTTGTTTGTATTGTGTTGGTTTGACATAAAAAATGGCCGTGTGGTCTGAACACACTGTTGGTTGAAATGGTCATAGTTAAAGTTACCATATAGTAAGGTTGTTACTTAAAAAACTCATAGAAATGAAAAGGTAATTACAACGTTTATGTTCTATATAATAATGTGACATCACAAATTTGAATGTATTTTCTGTACAAATACATACTATCAAACCTAACAAACCTTCTTCTCTCTGTAACATTCATGGAGGATTCACCTATTTATCAATAACATGACTGGCTAACTATGGATGTAAAATACATCTGTGGTTCCATTATCAGTATAATTGGAAATTAATTGGTCAATTATCTGCTGCATTCTGTGAAGTGTAAACTGACAATATAATCCATTTCAGTATCAGACAACATTAATGCCATTTTGAAAGTTTCCAAACTAAGCAATCAGATGAAGACAAAGAGAAAGTAAAAATGACAGGTGCTATTAGTCAGCCTTACTCTCAGTGTGTTTAACACTGAGAGTAAAACAATAACTATGACCCACCATGTTGATAGAGGAAATTAAAATAATGGTTATATTTACTTATGGTATCTTGTTCTATGGATATTTCTATCCACCACAAAGCAAGGCTTCCAAAACGTTTCTTGCTTAGGGCTCCTAGATCTCCAGGGCCGGCCGGTTGTATTTAGGAAGATGAGATTTTAATTAGATTTTATTTTTTATGTACCACATAGAAATCTCATCTAAGGGAGAAGATTTGTCATAGAAACTAATAAAACATGTAATACAAGTACGAAAACTAGTTATTCATTAATTACATTCCATGCTCCATTATCCGTTTAAATTACTCTATAATATTTAAGAAGTGCTTTATAAATGAAATTACTTGCCCAGTGTAATCTGATTCTTTCTTGTCCAGCTGTAAATTCTCCTGTACAACCGTGTCAGAAGGTACATTGTATTGATTTTGGCTCCATCTCCTGTAAACATGTGGATAAGTTAGAACCTAACGACACTGCAGCTGGGTTGTGAACTGTACAATAGCTTTAAGTCCCCACAGTGTCAGTGTGCTGTCTGAGATGAGTAATCCACAGATCTCTCCAGTCTTAAAATTCCTTTTAGCACTGTACTTAGGAGTATCTTCAGCTTGTAGGTTCGGAGGAGGGTTTCACTCTCAGAATAAATCTCTGCTTTGCTTTGTGTTTCCTGCAGGTTAGAGCTGTATTCCAAAGTGCCCAACCTGAGGATCCTGGCATGTGGTGGGGACGGGACAGTGAGTCCAATATTAATTACCACTTACTATTGCAGGACATTCAGTACACATGACCTCAATTCACAGTGAAAACAGACCAACTGACTATGGGATGTGTCAGCACCAAACATTTGTTTCTTATTGTTGCTTAAATCATTATAAAACCAAACAAAAAGGAGTTACAACTCGTGACGACAGCTCATTTAGGTTATCAGGACCTTGTGTTTTTTACATCATCCAGATTTGGTCTAATAATTTGATAGAATTTGGAAACCTTTTAGCTTGATATTCAAAAACTGTCAAAATTTTCCCAGAATCATATGACTAGGACGTATTTTAATTCAGTGAATGTGAATAGGAATCTGGTTGGTTTGGGGTTACGGGATGTCAAACACCTTTATAACATACCTGCAACAGCAGAATAATTCATCAAACTACTTGGTAAAAATATATTTAGCTAAAAACCCTCAGGACACACAGACCTCCATCAAGGATGAACATTCTGTGAAATAACTTGCAAAAATGTTGAATTTGGTCTTATTTGTCATCGGCAAAGTATCCTTTTAAAAATTCCTGGATCTGGATGATGATGCGGATAACCACCAAAATCTAATCACTTGTTCCTTAGGCCAATTATAATGCCCCTGTTGTGTGTGTGTGTGTGTGTGTGTGTGTGTGTGTGTGTGTGTGTGTGTGTGTGTGTGCGTGTGCGTGTGCGTGTGCGTGTGTGCTTGTGTGCTTGTGTTCAGGTGGGCTGGATCCTCTCAGTGCTGGACGAGCTGAAACTCCATCCTCAGCCCCCAGTAGCCATCCTTCCTCTGGGGACCGGCAACGACCTGGCCAGGACCCTCAACTGGGGCGGGGTGAGTTCTGTCGTATATCCACTGGAGCCTAACAGTGATCTCTGAGCCAGTTCTGAAACATCTTTTAACAGTACTACAGTATGAAAATACTCAATTCAAGTCCTGCATTTAAACACAGCCTCTATTTGCATAATGTTCTGTGTCATTGTGACTGATACATCATTGTGTTTTTAGCATTTTATTGTTGCGGCTGGTTGAGACAGTGTGAAAACTTAATTCTGTATCAATGTGTACAGCCGTCAAATAAATATACATGTACTGTACGTATATATAAAATATAATGAATATTTCCCCTCTGAAAAGTATTCAGATAGTGTTCATAGTGGTGTTTTAAAATTAAAAATTTAAACATTAAATTTACACCATTCACTGTCATCAGCAGACCAAAACAAATGTGTTCACTCAATAAAATTAGAAAAAATAAAAGCACATCTGAAACACTGATCACCGCAATTAAACTGTTATTATAAACGCTGTGTCTACATTTCTCCCTTCTTGTTGAACTTTGTAGCTCTAATATGAAAACATTAATGACAAATGGCTGCAGTTTTTCTGTTTTGTTTCAAGACAGGTTGCCAAAACTAACCTGTGCTGATCAAAAATGAATCAACATTGTGTTACCACAAAAACTCTCAATGTTTTGGAAACATATTGTAGTGTTCTGTTTGAAACCTGCTCAGACATTTGTCTCACAGTAACATTTCAGAAAGCATAAAAACTAAAAAATAAAACACAACAGCGGTATAAACATCACCTCAGTGTTGTTATTTGTCTGATAAAATGTGGTGTAAATGCTCCTCTCCCAGGGTTACACTGATGAACCCTTAACTAAGATCCTCTCACACATTGAGGAGGGAAACATTGTCCAGCTGGACCGATGGAACCTGAACGTGGAGCCGAACCCCGAGGCCCGACCGGAAGACATGGATGAACATCATACGGACAAGGTGAGCCAATAAGCATAGGCACCGAAGAGTCAGAAACTTCAACCTGAATGAGGCTGATTGTTTCTGCGGTTCCGCAGCTTCCCATCGACGTCTTCAACAACTACTTCAGTCTGGGCTTCGACGCTCACGTCACTCTGGGATTCCATGAATCTAGAGGTCAGTCGGCTCGCACACAGGCACATTGTTGTTGGAACTAATCCCATCTGCAATGTCACATATTCCGGTCTGGTTTAAAATTTAGGGTCAAACTAAAATTATACTGATGATACATCCTTCAGAACACAGTGTACATCAAAAAGCCAACAAAAACAGGTGGTTTGGTTTCTTAACTTGAATGATGGTTTGATTCGTATGTACTGCCAGAAACATTTTTTGGACTTTCTGACCAATTATAGCAAGTTACATTAGACTATAATCATAACTGGAAACTGGATTTGGCTGCGAGAGCACATGGGGAGAGGAGGATCCTTTCATGGCCTTAAAATCTCTTGGATGTAATTCTACACTTGTACCTCACCCAGGGTGTGGCGATCTCTGAATGTTAGCCCCGCCACATCTCCCCTCACCAATCAGCCCCTCGCCTGCAGCCAAAGCGAGCTGGAGTTTACCTGCTTTTTCATCTTCCGACTCTTAAACTAGTCTACTATACGCTGCACAGTGAAAAGTTCTAATAATATGAAAAGTCAACTGGGAAAAACTCAAAAATGACAACATTTACCAGGTATTTTCAGAGACAATGAGAGATTAAGAAACTATTCATTCATTTTCCTCTTTTCATAAAAACGTTTGAACCAGTCAAGAATTTGACAAAACACCAACATCAGCTGCATGCCAATCAACATCAAGCATTAGTGACGGTAAACTCGGTCCTATGTCCCAGTTATGAAGTCCCAACCGATGGATGAGCCAGCTTTCACCTCAATCCTGCCCAGAGACACCAGAAACAAAAAAATCTGATTGGATAACTCTAATTAATTCTGTCAGGACTGTTCATTTTGGAAGAAAATTTGATTGAAATTTAGGTCAAATTAGATGTAGAAAACAGTCATTTCCCCTCTGGTATTGGGATATGCAGCCAATGTTTGGGGTCATGCTAAGATATTTAGTAGCCTGCATAATTCCAACTTGAAAGCAAAACAACAGGATCAAGTGTACAGTATGTCACTTAGAAATAATATGAACCTTGGTGTGATCGACTGCCATGTAACAACAAATAGCTCTTAAGTTTTTAAGATGCGGATTTGTGGATTAATCAGACTAGAACCTGAAGAGACAACAGTTTACCTGCTGTGCGTTATCCTCACTCTGTAATTATTTCAGGTTATCTTTAGTGTTCCTTCTGTATTTGTTGTGTTCTTGTCTTCGTCCCCTCCCTCTGCTGCTCTGTAACCTGATTACTCAACAGGGATCAATAAAACTGCATCTGATCTAATTAAAATCTCATATCATGAAAGTGATGGAGGGAAATGTAAGCAGGCTGAGTTTATTTCAACCACAGTATTTCAACTTCTTCCTCTGTTTTGTTAAGCGCAAGTGTGTTTTTATTTTTTATTGATTATGTGAAATCTGAAACTTTATGTGCTGAACAGGTTGAACGCTGTTTGTCTTTACAGAGGCAAACCCTGAGAAGTTCAACAGCCGGTTCAGGAATAAGATGTTCTATGCAGGGGTGAGTGTTTTAGACAGTCAGTAACTATTTCAAAATCTTATCAGTCATTAAAGTTTCACTCATTTGCAACATCGTCGACATACAGACAGTTATACGTTAAGTAAAAGTACTTGGTGAAACAGGTTCCGGGTGGATCCTGCATCATTTGAAGATTAAATCCGTATAATCAAGCAATAATAGAAAGACTACCTACAATGTTTCTTATACAGTTGGGAAAACTGGGTCTGTTTCTGCTTTAAAATCTATGTGTTGTATGTGTTTTAGACAGCTTTCTCAGACTTCCTGAGTGGGAGTTCGAAAGACCTCGCCAAGCACATCAAAGTGGTGGTAAGTGGAGACAGAAAATCTACACGAAAGGTTTAAAAGCAAACTGAGGAACATTGGGACAATACATTCAGAAAAGTTTTAAAGTAGTTGATTTCGGTTAAATCGTGCAGAAACGGAGATGCTCTGTTCTCTAGTTGTTTAAGGATAATGGAAGCGCTTCTATATATCTCATGTTTAGACTTAAGCCAAGACTCTGTATGGTTGTCCATCATTCACTCCTGGACTTCCTGTCTGTGTCTCTCAGCTATAAAGGCTATAAAGGCTGTTGCAGTCCAACAATCAACTGTAAGAAACGTTTGTGAGTGTTTGTCACGCTTGTCTCCTTGGTGTGTCCTGTACTGTCGGTATTGTCAGCATCTTCCTCAGCTGACCCAACAGTTGGCTAGTGGCAGTCGGAGTGACAAAAACTCTGCCAAACTCTCTTGTTTCCTGCTTTCTTCATCCACAACCAACAGAACAGTGTTCTGACAACACCAACGGCATTTTCATCTTTTAAGCAGCCATGTGTGAGAGTGATAAACAAATGCTGTTTTGTTTACAGTTCTTATCTTGGCATATATCTGTTCCGGTTTCACTGATCACTTCAATCCTGAGATCCAGCAAATGTTCCTCAGGTCTTTGAGAAGAGTTCATCCACAGGCCCACAAAGAGAAGAAACTGGGGGTGGAGGCAAGTGGTTCTCTGAAGCTTCGAGGAGGCCTGAATGCTCTCAGAGATGCTTCCAGCTGAAAACCAGATGTTGACAGGCTGAAAAAGGACTTTCAGTTGCAAATAAGATTGAACTAGAAGTCTCTTTAAAAAAAGTAACACGCTTGAAATGTTTTAGTTTACGTGAAGAGGGAATAGAATTGACTCTCTTAAATACAACTAAAAACTCTATTTTTTCGAGATGCTATAGTATATATTGTCTATGTTTTCTAGCTTTCAGATTAGTTTATTTTAGCTGTATTCTAAGTATAATCTCTTGTCTTGCATTATCAGAGTGATACCTACATGAGGCTCTCCAGGAAACTTTCATTTACACAGAAGGAAATGAACCATCTTTTGAAAATATAATCAAAGATGAAATAATAAAATATTGATGAGCTCTCTCTGTTACTCCTGTGTGCAGCCTTGATTTTGCTTCTCCAGCTCGCTGCTGTGTACCTAAACAGTGTGTGTACATGCAACCTGATCCTGCCTGTGTCTCTTCCTCAGTGTGACGGAACAGACCTGACAGCCAAAGTCCAGGAGATGAAGTTACAGTGTCTGCTTTTCCTCAACATCCCCAGGTAGGCTGAGGCAACAGGAAGTAACAACCACTCCGATTTGATCTTCAGTTTAAATAAACACAGTATATCCAGTTTGCTTTAGACTGTAGAAAGGTGAGCAAAGTCACATGTGTGAGTGTGCTGCAGGTACTGTGCTGGCACCATGCCATGGGGCCACCCCAGCGAGCATCAGGAATTCGAACCGCAGCGTCATGATGACGGCTGCATCGAGGTCATTGGCTTCACCATGACGTCCCTGGTGAGCTCTCAGCTGTGCTCGACCAGACCACATCGAACCACAACGTAAAACATAAGATCACACCAGAGTACATCCGGACTATATCAGGTCACAGTAGGCAACACCAGTCCAAATCATACCAAACAAGACTGTCAACAAGACAGTCCAAAACTTATCGCACTAGACCATCATAGTTAAGCTTAATATGCAGTTATGGGTTTTGCCAGAGTTCTGGTGTTGTTCGTGCAAGTAGATTTGCCGTACCTTCTGTAGCCGTCCAAGATCGTGGACGTGTAAATGCTACCAGAGACAGTTTGGAACCTTGTGAAATACAGTAATAGAGCAGCACGGCTCCATGTCCTTGTTAATGGAGGACTGTATTTTTCAAAATATGCCATATTTTCTGGTCCTTTAGACTATAAAATTTTACAAAAACTTGTTTTTTTGAAAATGACTCTAGTATGTAGTATTTAGCCCCACAAGGCTGTACAATGCAATGTGGCAAGTAAACATATCAGAAATAAAACACATTTTTACAGTGAGACACTTTGGATTGCCAATGGGGCAATTCACTTGCCTTTTAGGTGTTTAGAAGAGATGAAAGATTTTGTGTAGATTTACTAGTGTCCTCACTGTGGAAATGCAACATTAATTTGAAATTGTATATACAAATTTGTTTGTCTTTCATAAACATTGGAAAACTTCAGACAACAGGGCCCCTTCTGCAGTTGACTGGTCATGTCTGGGTTGTTCTGTCACAGAAGCAGGAAGTAAACAGGCAGGAAAAACAGCCTGTACAAATATTTGTTTGTAACGTTTGGGTTTCTCCATTGCCCCACCCCTTAGCTACGCTAGCAGCAATCTACTTATTTTAATGGGAGAAATTAATGTGAGCAAAGATTCTTTCACCTTAAGGTCAATAAAATAAACACTGGACATATTTGAATAAAACAAATCTAATGGATGTGACAGTGTGACAGTAAAATAGTATGTTTCTGAAAAATAAATTAGAATAGAATTTTGCCTCTACCTCGTAATACACTTTGACATCTTGAGTTCCGTAGCAAGTGACTCCACCCACTCGTTGACCTGTGGTTGTTTGCATCCAGGCCACGCTGCAGGTGGGAGGCCATGGCGAACGGCTCCACCAGTGTAAAGAAGTTACCCTCACCACCTATAAGTCCATCCCCATGCAGGTGGACGGCGAGCCCTGTAAGCTGGCACCATCCATCATCCACATCGACCTGAGGAACCAAGCCAACATGGTGCAAAAGGCCAAGAGGAGGATCTCCATGCCCCATCTCAACGAGTACGAACACACTGAAATAAAAACACTACTCTGTCAACAAAAGGGGTTTCTATCATTTGGCTTAACGACAGAGAGAAGTAAAATCAGCACATCTGGAGATACACTCTTCTATATTGTGAAATCTGTGTTTGTGTGTGCAGTCAGCAGCCAGTCCCTGAGAAGCTGCAGATCAGAGTGAACCGGATCAGCATGGTGGCGTACGAGGCTCTGCACTATGACAAGGACCAGCTGAAGGAGGCCTGTGAGTCCCAGAAGGGTTAACTGAGGCCGATCAATACTGTCCTCAACACGATCTATCAGTTGGTCTGTCAGGTCACAATAATCGTGAGATTGAGCCAAATTGTGTTATTTAATTAAATATGTTGATTAAAAGACACAGATTCACATGCTCAGAAAGGTGCAACATATAGAAGCACATAGTTGCTCAAGCCCTGTGTACATCTAAATGCATTTATAATTTTCTTTACTCGTGCTTTGATGCGTACAACTATTAGATCATTTCTTGAGTAAAAAGTCTTTTACTGGAGTATTGCTACCTGCAACTGACCTTGAGCTGTCGTCCGTGTCTGCAGCAACACCTCTGGGAGTGATCACTGTACCCGGAGACAGCGACCTGGAGACCTGCCGCCTGCTCATCGAGCGTCTGCACGACAACCTGGACCAGGTACGGCAGAGCAGTAACAGCACCACAGTGTCAGAAGCTCTGCGTGTGTTTCAGATGTCAGTGTTTCATTAATTGTTTATTGTCCACCGAAGTGTATTTGTGCTGCTTTATCAAAATGTAAATGTAAAGCAAATGTAAACACTATATTTTTGGCATTGAATGAATCTGTCAATCACCTGTAAAATCAAAACGATTTCATGATGTTTTCTTTCAGGCTATCTGCTGAAGCTGCCACATAAACGTTTAATGTGCTGCTGAAGTCTTAATTTTAACTTTTCTATCGGTCAAATAATCAGACGTTACTTTAAAATAAGTCTGCACAAATTTGTTTGTCTTTCATAAGCATCAGAAAACTTCAGGAAACAGTAGGTTAAAAAATATCAGAATTTTCCTTTAACTTTCATATTGAAAGTTAAAGTTAAAGCTGAAAGCAGAATGTTTTTCAAAGGTTTTCCTCTGATGGCATCAGAGTGAGCAGGATTTGTCTCTGCTTTTTCAGGACTGCGATGAGATGAAGGGCAAGTGTCTGTCGTCACAGAGTCTGTCCATGAAGTGGTGTTTCCTCGACTGTAAGTCCAGACCAGCACACAGCTCCTCGGCGCAGGGACACACATGAACCTCAACCCTGAACCTTGTCTTACAGGCACGACTGCAGACCGTTTCTACAGGATCGACCGAGCTCAGGTGGGCTACAAAACGAACCCTAACCCAAAAACTTCCACATCCAGGCATCTTTACTTTTCTTATTATTTTTTTACATTTTAATGGAAAATAAATATACATTTTCCCCAAAAATGTTCTAATTTTAACCTGGTCAGGGTGTTTCTGTGTGGAGTTTGCATGTTCTCCCTATGTCTGCATGGGTTCTCTCCGGCTACTCCGGCTTCCTCCCACAGTCCAAAAACATGGAAATTGGGGGTTAGTCGGTTAATTGGTCACTCTAAATCGCTCGTAGGTGTGAATATGAGTGTGGATGGTAGTTTGTCTCTATATGTAAGCCCTGCGATGAACTGGCTACTTGTCCAGGGTGTACCCTGCCTTTGCCCAGAGATGCTGAGATAGGCTCCAGCCCCCCCGCGACCCCTAACGGGATGTTGAAAGTGTATTCTGAGGATGATAAACACTTTTATTGATACCAACAGAAAAACTGATCTTCAGAAGCATGGCTGCATTTAAATTATTCTGGATCCAGAACAGTAAAAATGAATAAAAATGGACTGAAATTGACTTTTATTCATTATTTTAAAAAATTTGGAAATCTGGTAATGATATATTTACAGTATAATATTAGCAGCAGTAGCAAAACAAGATAATACACCAATAATAATATTAATTTTTTATTTTTTTGATTTGAAAAAATGGTTGCTTTCAAGAAATTATCTACGAGTCATATTTAAACCACAGTTCAACTAGTTAAAACATGTAAAAATTGGTAACAAATGGTAATTACCAAACCACCAAATTGATTGATTGATTAATTAAAAAAAAACTGCAGATGAAGACAGAAGCTGACCTAGGAGCTCGGGTGTCGTCCTGTTTTTCTTCCAGGAGCACCTGAACTACGTGACGGAGATCTCTCAGGAGGAACTCTACATCTTGGACCCGGAGCTGGTGGTCAAGGAAACAGTGGGCACCTCCCCCAGCATGCCCGACCTGGTGGACTCAGAGGAGCACCAGGACCAGCAGAGACGCTTTGCCTTCCCCTGCTCACCGTCCTCACCCACCTCCTCGACCACGCCCAGGTGAGAAAATAAGATGTTTTTAGTGTGTCATTTAAACAGGGATTCATAGTTACAGAACAACAGAACACAATTTTGAGGACTGCATACATTGAGTACCAGGTCACAACCACAGCATGATTTGTTATGTGAACTGAGTGCCTCCTGCTGGCTCTCGCTCAGGAGCTGCATGAATGTGGATGAAGCAGCTCTGATGAGAGGAGGCTGCTGTTGTTTGATGTGCCGTCTCCATGGAGCTGCCGCTCTCAGCCTGTATTGGCTTCACTTTTCAGCCACTTGACTGCTCACTCAGGGTTCATACAGCGAGTTGATCGTCGGTCGGAGCAGCAGCACAGCACGGGAAAAACAACAGCTCTATCTGTGTTTTAGGGCGAGAGACTTTCAGAGGAAGAGGATCTCCAGCGACAGTTCAGTGGCTGACGCTCTGTCCCAGAGCTCCTCAAAGACTGCCCTCTGCAGGTAGCAACAGGCACACACACGAATGGTGGCATCTCTGTCTTTGTGAGGACACTCTTTAACATGATGCATTGTGTAGCACCTTACCCTAAAGCTAAACCTAACTCGTAACAGTTCACCCAGTTTTGAAAGTTAGGGAGAAGAAACAATGCAGAAAAAAGAAGGTGACGGCGCATCTCTGGAACTGATGCACATCAGCAGCAGTGAATTAAACACAATATCTCACATTTCACAATTCTAATCAGCTAAGGTGAGAGAACTGTTGTTGTTTCAGATTCAGGGAACTGATGCAGACCAGACATTACAATAAAAACACATATAAGCAAATCTCCCAAACTGAAAACTATCACAACGCCATGCATATGTTAAACATCACTTCCCGTATTCATAGAAGAAAAAATCAAACCTAATTCTTATCAAAACCCCTCCAATAAAGTCTTAAATCCAAAATAGCCCTTTAAAGTTGTGAGTACCAGCCAAAGTGTCCTCACAATGATGGTTTAAAGCAAAAATCTACACTACCACACACACTCCCACTGGTTCAGAATCGGGTAAATAAGGTTCTCTCAAACAGAGGATTAGTTTTGGTGCATAACAATAAATATTGTGACAGAAAAGAGTCAATAATTATAAAAGTATAAACAGTTTATAGGAATGCAAAGAGCTGCACCGTGTTAAAAACGAAGAGGATGGAATGTGAAACTTCAACAACAAGCCAATTCAATGTGTGTTAGGTGGGATTTAGAAGGACTTGAAAGAAGTTGATATCAGAAGATAAACACGGTTGTCGCCGTCTGAAACCAGCCTGGTCTCTGCTCTGCATGTGGGGGGTACATGGTCCCCCTATGATGACACAGCACCTCTTAAAGGAGAACTGCAGTAATTTTCAACCTAAGCAGCCTTATTTTCTGGTCTTTTAGGCTTTAAATTTTCATAGAATACATTCTTTTTTGAAAATTTCTCAAGTATGAAGTTAGGTGGCTTGGACAGTTTCGCCAACAAGGCTATAAAATGCAACAATGTTGGGCAAGTAAAAACATCAGAAGTAAATCATTTTTTCTTCAGAAACTCTGCTCAAAATGTGGTAACATGGAGCAGATACCTACAGTGAAACAGGCGTGTTTTTGACTCAATAACTGTAAAATGACAAACAAAATGACATAACCAGTCATGTGTGGAAAGGGGCACCGTTCTCCAGAGTTTTCAAATGGTTACAAAAGACAAACAAATTCATTTAGATTCATTCTTCAATAATGTCTGATTATTTAACAGATTACCACAGTGTGGAAAAGTATCCACTTCATGTTAGCAGACACTTGAGGTAACTTTGTAATAGTAATTTTTGAATTTTTTAGTTTTTTAATTGAGAAAAAAAGCAATATATTTCCGACGTTTTGACTTGTTATTGCCTTTGCATTGAATAGCATTGTTGACCTCAACAGTCCAAGCGGCTGAACTTCATTCTGTGGTAATTAAAAAAAAATAATAAAAAGATGCATTATGTGAAATTTTAAAGTCTAAAAGACAGGAAATAGCTTTTGAAGTGAAAAAATAGTCTCCTTTGGGTGTGGGATGCTGCAATGCTTTATTTATCCACCAGGTGAAGCTGCTGTGACCATTCAGGTTTCCACTTGAAATCAGCTGTTCTGGTCACTGTCATTATCACAGATACAGAACACTAGATGCGACATTATATCAGGACTTATCCGCCATCTTACCTGTGTGTTATTTGCAGTCGTCATCTATAGGCTGCAGAGGACAGATTCATTTTTTTATATGTGTGTCAAATTAAAGTCCAAAATGTACCTGTTTATTATCATATTGCACAGTCACAAAGATATTCCGCTTTATTTTACTGTCTGTGTAAAAGAGATGCTGACATATAATAAAGAAGAAACGTAGAATAGCTGAAACCTGTTGCTTTTATTTGCTTAATTAAAGCATAAAAATAGGAAGTAGAGGATGAACATTAATGAAAACAGTCTGATGAACATTTTGGACAAGATGTCAGACGAGCACCGAGCACTTTGTCATGTTACGATGTTTTCAGTTTCACCATTTGTGTGTGTTTTGTGTCTTACCGAGCTATGAGCTGTCAGCTTTAGAACTTCATACTGTACCTCATTCTGTGACACTTGTCTCTGTCCATCTTGTCCTCGCTGTGTCTTGCCTGTGATCTGAAGGAGGGGTGCAAAGATTATCAATGTGCATCGCTCCAACACAACCGTTGCTGATTTCAGACCCATCGTTAGGTACGACTGCATTCAGAGTGTGTGTGCGTGTGCGTGTGCGTGTGTGTGAGAGCTGCTGTGTTTGACTGCTATCCTGCTTTTATCTTGACAGTCGTTCCAGTGCTACCTCACATGACCCTGAAAAAGGTAAAAGTTTTCTTTTGTTGTGGCTCCCTAAGTAAAGATTTCTTCAAATATTTTGAGAATATTCTGCTAAATCCACAAATCCATCCCAGATCATCGCAGGTGTCTCCAGCTAAATGAAACTGTATGTGAAGAAGGGAGACCAGAGCTGGAACAGGGTCACATAATGCATCTTATGGGCTAAGATTATAATGCACGCAACTTTATGTTTTTGTGGGATTCATAACATTTTTTTTCTGCATAATTTAAAGGAGATTTCTGGTATTTTTCAACCTAAGCCGTATTTCCTGGTCCTAAAATGCATTTCACAATGCATCTTATTTTGAAAATCACTCCAGTTCAGAGTTTGGCCACTAGGACTTAAAGTACTAAGAGTAATGTCAGATTATTTAGCAGCTACCAAAACGTGGAATAAATACTTTGGAATAAATGTACACAAATTTGTTTGTCCTTCCTAAACTTGGTAAAACAGAACAGCAGTCGACTGTTGTCTGGGTCGGCAACAGGAAGTAGAGAAAGGAAAAACACAATCTGTACAAACATTTATTTTATACAGTATTTTTACATTTATTGACTCAAAAACTCCCGATATTTCGCTGTAGGTACCTACAACATGTTTGCAGACACCTCAGTAACATTTTAGCGTAGTTAACAGTGACTTGCTGCTTTGTTACTTTGAATGGTCCTGTTGAGCTAAATGGTCCTAACGAACAAACTCCATACTGGATTAATTATCTTTAATAAAATTTTGTGAAAGATCGGGAAATGGGGTTTAGGTTGAAAAATACCAAAGTTCTCTTTTGGCCTCTTTGTGCCTCTACAACTAATTCAAATCAATTCAGCGGACTGAAAAGTGAAAATAACTGTGATTGAAACGCTAACAGCTCACCAATAAATCCGGATTTGTGCTCTCAGTTTCTGGTTTCACATCTCGTTGTCAACCTCATTCTGATCAAATTATAATTTATCTCTCCTGATTTTTAGATGCAGAGTTGATCAACTGCATCAAGACTGAAAACCTGAACAGAGTGAGTGTATAAAGTTCCCAGGAGTGAATTTTTCACCCACCTCTTATTTGATGCCACCTCGCTGAGCCTGATGACTAAAACTTCTGTCGCTCTGTTTTGTCGTGCAGCTGATGGAGCTCCACCAGCAGGCGGCCGACATCCTGCTGCAGGACGCGGCCGGCTGCACGCTGCTGCATCACGCCGTGCAGGTCGGCAGCAAAGAGATTCTCAAGTACCTCATCGACAACGGTGGGTGACGCTTCTGCCTCTGAGGGACACACAGTTAGAAAGAGCTACAGCTAGTACACGATTCTGATTGAATTTCCAACTTAGAAGCAGTGAAACTTTCAAACAACCTATCGCTTGTACGCTGATGTTAACGTGCAGGTGATGTCGTTTCAAATAAGTTAGCAAGTTCAATTTACAACCAGCGACAGATGCAACAGCAGCTGAGCAATGCCAGCATATAGCTTTTGACTGGTCCCTTAGGGTTATAGGCCAAATCTTGTATCATTTTCCCTGAAAAATATCTATTAACAGTGTAGACTTCACAAATTAAAAAGACTTGCAGGACTTGAATGAAGAGAAATTAGCTTAATTTGATTAAAGGCAGTAAGTAAAATGTGAGTTCGCACGACAGCCTACAGTGATGTTATTTCACCTTTTTTTTACAAATTCTCAGAGAGTTGAATAAAGTTTCAGAGCATTTTTGAATAACTATCATCTGGCTGTAGAAATAAGTTGGTCAGGTTTGTCACCACAAGTTGTGTTTTCTGTGTTTTTTAATGGCGACATTATATTTGCTCAGTTCACTGCAGCACCTGGTGATTGGATTTGTTGGCAGTGAGCGCCTGCAGCTTAACTTGATGAGAAAACAGTTTCACTTTATTACTTCCAATAAATAACACATTTTAATTGTATGACAGCTGTCATACAACAAACAGCTCAAAGTGCTTTACTAAAAAGACATTTTATTCTTCACAAAAACATAAAATGACCATAAAACACTGATAGAAAATTAATGGAAACTAAAAATCAATTGATAATAACAGTTAAAAAATTGAAAGTTAACTGTCATCCTTAATGTGGAGTTTTTGTAGCTCATTTCCACATAGTTCTGTGTCTACGTACGTATGTGTGAGGGACTAACAGGAGTCCGTTCGTTCCTGTGAGAACTTCCACATCCACTTTTTTCTTTCATTCGCCTGTGTGTTGAAAATTTGTTTCAGTTTTAGAGACACAAAGCAACAGTAATGCAACATATTATAGAGGCATATTTAGTTATCATTGGTAGCATGTTAGCTCTGAACCAAAACAAACCTGTGTATAATGAGATGTTATTCTTATGCCTTTTATTTTCATTATTAATCGATTAATCATTTATAACATAAATTGTCAAAAAATAGTGAAAAATGCTCATCGAGTGTTTTCAGAGCCCAAAGTGATGTCATCAAATTCTGTTTCACTCCAATCAGTAGTTAAAAAAACCAAAGACTCTTTATTTACTGAAGAAATTACAAAGTAAAGCAGAAAATCCTGACATTTAAGAAGCTGGAACCAACAAATGTTTGACAGTTTTGCTCGAAGAAAGACTGAAATACTTTTTCGATTATCTAAATAGTTGTTGACGGATTTCCTTTCGATCAACAGAAAACTCCTCTGATGAACAGAAAGAAAAATCTCAAATTTCACAGTTAAAGGTCTTTTGTTACTTTAAAATCCCATTAAATCGATAAAACATGAAAACACTTTTAAAGGCTACCTGATTACCAATATTAATCAGTTTGCAGCTAATTGAGGGAAACAGGAAAATCCATAATTGTGATTAGTTCTTGTTTGAATAGACTTTCTCACAATGCACGTCTGTTTCTATGGCAGTGGCCCGTTTATTTAACAGTTTTTGGTCTCTTTCCACATTCACCAGCTTATTTCTCAGTTATTTAGTCTTCAGAGCTTACTTTTCCTGACATCCTATCGATCACTGTGATTGATTAGTCTCTGCTGACAGTTTGTGCAGCACTCTGCAGATCCTCTGCAGGAATGTGGAGAACGTATCTACTGAGCACTGTCTGTGGTGGGAGACGGAGCAGAGAACTTGTACTACCTGCTCCACTCACAAAACAAGTCACATGACTGGACTACACTCACACACCTTTGTTATTTACATCCTGTGTCCCTCTGTTTGTGTCATCATTGACCCTTGTTTCAGTTGATCACCTGCAAGCTTTTGCTCCGATATCGATGCATATTTACGTTTTTACCTATATGAGAACAAGCATTAAAACTAAGTCGAGGACATCATGTCCAGGTTTGTTTTCTGAGCTGGAAATTAAGATATTTAACTATGTGTTCAAACCGGGATGGGCCCATTCCATGCTGGTGGAAATAAAGGCGTCCTTGACAGGTCTTTGTCTCAGCTTCCTGCCTCTTCCTGTAACAGTGTGTATCTCATTCTTCATTCTCATTCTCCTCTGATGTTGACATAAGAAGTGTGTTACCTCAACCTTCAACATTTGTTATAGATTAGTTAATGACTTGAATAAGACACAAAGATGAATTGATTAGTTCTCGGTTGTGATCTTGATCTGGATCCAGATCCAATAATGGGCAGATTTTCATTCAAATTTTGTATGTTTGTCGGTAGTAGCACATTGAAAAATCCTTGAATTATGGGAGAGAGATCCCAATCACACAGTTTACCATATAATTGAACTTTAATTTAGCAACACTGAGCTGTGGTGTTTGAGCTTTTCTTTCAGGTTTTTTGCAGGTGTATGCACCATCAGTGATCTCTCACTGGTTGTATATTTGTTGCATCCATTGGCGTAAACATGGACAAACCCGTCTGTGACATGGCTTTAGTGAGGGCAGCCTGTTTATAGCCTCGGATGTGGGATTCTGTACTATGAAAGTTTGCTCATTGGCTCATGAATACAACAATGATCATCTTTCCACGTCTAAAATATCCTTAATCTTCTGCTTTGTGAAGCTCACAGAGCATGTGCTCTACTGACTGGTGCCAGCCAAATGGCTAACTTCCTGTTTAGGACGCTGCTATGTAATTATCATTACAAATGTTGTTGGACCAAGTTGATCAAATTCACATGGGTTTGACTTTCAGACCTTATCCACGTTTAACAGCCACTTTATTCACAATATAAGCTTATGGGAAAATGTCTGAATCCCTGTGAATCATGAGATGTTGTAATTCCATGACATTGGAATTGGCTTTACTGCTAGTCCCTCTTCTTTGGGGATTGGTTTATACTTCTTCATGAAATGTGACTGAAAAATCATCTTCACTTGCAAATTGAGCAGAATTTAATAAAACATCGCAAGACTTATAGAATTTGATTTATTCACTTAATTTTTCTGGGACACTACATATTAATAAGAATGACTATAAATTTATTTCTTCTGTAGTCCGTAGCCAGATGTGAAATCAAGAGTCTAAAATTGGAAGCAAGATTAAGAACAAAATCACTTGATGTTAAATGAAATTTTGATTCTGTTCTGCTGCTGAGATCAGTGAGGCGGAATTTCTGTGTTTAACAGGTCACGATACTGGTTGTCGTCAGGATGCTAATAAAGTATTATGTTTAGTACAGAAATGGACCCAAGATCGACCCTTGAGGGACGCCTCTGAGTAAAGTGTGAAACTGAGGATGAAAGTTTGTCTCCACACAGTTTAATGATGAAATCTTTTGTTTCTGTCTCGTTACTTTTAGTTCCCACATCTCACCTGGATATTACAGAGAGAGAAACGTGAGTCTTGTTTTTAATCTCATCTGTCCAAAACTTTTTCAAACTGCGGACGAGTGTTACTAACAGTAATGTTGTGTCATTCAGGGGTGAGACAGCACTCCATAAAGCCGCCTCCTCCTGCCAGACGGGAATCTGTCACTACCTGGTGGAGGCCGGGGCGTCGCTCATGAAGACTGACCTGCAGGTAAGCCAGCAAACAGTCCAAACCTCAACATTTCAGATACTTTCACATTTTTAGTTAGCTTCGAGTTAGCTTCCAGATCCATTTAGTTCAGAGACAGCTTTTAGGTAGGCTGTGTTCACAGTGCAAGCATTAGTTCTCATTTCTACTGCTAGATTTTACTCTACAGCTCATTATTTTTTGTCATGGTTTATATTATTATATTACATTATAAGCAGCATTCTTCCTTGCCTCTTTTTGGCCATTTCTTGTCATATGCTTTAAAACACAGAGCGGTTATGATATGTGGATAGAAATACCTGCATCGCTGCTGTCCTCCATGGTTTTTATTGGCAACACACACACACCTGCACATAATTGTGACAAAATGTTGATCTAGAGTGTTGCACAATTTGCATTGAATTGTGATACGGGTCACATGGCTGTTCAGACTAATGTCGATTCACAAAATCAGATTCTGTGTGATCTGTGCTGTTCACAGTGTCATGAAACAACCAGTCTGGATCATATAGGGGGGAAATATCCCATTCTGGCCATTTGGGGCCCTAAGGGACAGTTAGCCTCTAAGTCTAGATTTCATCTGCCATGATTTGTTTCCATGTGTAGAAAACTCCAGTTCACATGTGCAAAGAGCCATCAAATTAGACAAATATTATGATTAGATAAAATTGACATTGGAATTTTTATTCATATGTGGAACTAAAGCTGGTCACATGGATATATCCAGGTCATGTGTGCAAATTAAATTTTCCCCTTGTTCCTGTACACTATAATTTAGTTCACGGTAGTGAAATTGGTCAGAGGTCCTCAGTGTTTGACTTGAAAACATTACAGTTGATGTTTCAGTTGAGTGGAGCTCTCAGCAGCTTCCCGCTGCCTGAGGCCGTTTTGTGAGCAGTTCTCAGGCGTGGCGACGGCCACCAGCCCGAGCTGTCCCAGCACACTTTAAATGGATCTCCAGCACTGTTTGACCCACTTGTATAAAGTGATTAATGTTGTGTGTCACTGAGAAACAGAGCCCCGCAGGATCCCCGGCCTCGCTCCGACGGGCACAAAGGCCGTGGCTCACTGTTGCCATGGCAAAGCCAGTGGTAACAGGAAGAAGCCTTAATCTCATTTTTTTTCCCGCTCTCTTCTCTTCAGATGGAAAGAGTTTGTGTGTTAGTTAGTGTGTAAATTTTTGGTTTGGAGCCGGAATTCACTGCAGAGTTAGAGAGGAGCGGAGAGGCTTAATTTCTATCCATCTATCCATCTGTCCATCTATCCACCCATCTATCATCCATCTGTCCATCTATCCATCCATCTGTCTATCCACCCATCTATCCATCTGTCTATCCACCCATCTATCCATCTATCTGTCCATCTATCTGTCCATCCATCTGTCCATCCATCTATCCATCCATCTATCCATCCATCTATCATCCATAATCTATCCATCCATTTATCCATCCATTTATCTGTCTATCTATTCATCCATCTTTCTATCCATCATCTGTCCACCCATCTATCATCCATCTGTCCATCCATCTATCCGTCCATCCATCTATCCATCCATCTATCCATCCATCCATCTATCCACCCATCTATCCATCTATCTATCTATCCACCCATCTATCCATCCATCTATCTATCCATCTATCATCCATCATCTGTCCATCCATTTATCCATCCATCCATCTATCCATCTATCTATCTATACATCCATCTGTCCACCCATCTATCATCCATCTGTCCATCTATCCATCCATCTATCCATCTATCTATCTATACATCCATCTGTCCACCCATCTACCATCTATCCATCCATCTATCCATCCATCTATCTATCCATCTATCCATCTATCTATCCATCCATCTATCCACCCATCTATCCATCTATCTATCCATCCATCTATCTATCCACCCATCTATCCATCCATCTATCTATCCATCTATCATCCATCATCTGTCCATCCATTTATCCATCCATCTATCTGTCTATCTATCCATCCATCTATCTATCCACCCATCTATCCATCCATCTATCTATCCATCTATCATCCATCATCTGTCCATCCATTTATCCATCCATCTATCTGTCTATCTATCCATCCATCTATCTATCCACCCATCTATCCATCCATCTATCCACCCATCTATCATCCATCTGTCCATCTATCCATCCATCTGTCTATCCACCCATCTATCCATCTATCTGTCCATCCATCTATCCATCCATCTGTCTATCCACCCATCTATCCATCTATCTGTCCATCCATCTATCCATCCATCTATCCATCCATCTATTCATCTATCTATCTATCCATCCATCTGTCCACCCATCTATCATCCATCTGTCCATCTATCCATCCATCTATCCATCTATCTATCTATACATCCATCTGTCCACCCATCTATCATCCATCTGTCCATCTATCCATCCATCTATCTATCCATCTATCTATCCATCCATCTATCCATCTATCTATCCATCCATCTATCCATCCATCTATCCACCCATCTATCCATCCATCTATCTATCCATCTATCATCCATCATCTATCCATCCATTTATCTATCCACCCATCTATCCATCCATCTATCTGTCTATCTATTCATCCATCCATCTATCCATCTATCTATCCATCCATCTGTCCATCCATCCATCCATCCATTTATCCAGTTTGTTTTAATCATCAGAGATCCTCAGATGGTGCTACAGAGCTTTACTCTGTAACACTTTTGTACTGAACTTCTTTTTCTGTGGTTTAAGAACAGAGTGAAACCTCTTCTCTACAAATGATCTCGCACCTTCTAGTCCATCTTTCATTCATATAAGATTAATACTTTTAAGCAGGTTTAACCTAAAGACAACCTAAATTCAATCATTTTCTACTCAACTTAATAAAGTTCAGACTTTTGTTTAAACATAAAAAACAAACCAAAATGGCTGCACGCAGGGAAAGTGAGTGGAAGCCCCGAGTTCCAAGCGATCTGATCTAGTGGCACATGGATGCCCATTTACACCTGTTAACCACGCTCATACTTAGCTTTAACTTAATGACTACAGGGAAGATTTTCCTCCATTAGTTAATAATAACACAAATTAATAATATGTTAAGTATCAAGATATAAGATTGGTTGTGAAACTAGAGCTTTAAAAATAAATGTTACCTAACTTTTCTTTATTTGCGTTTCCAGCTGATTCAAATTTTCATCAGCTTGAGGAAAGTAGAATTTATTTTAGCATTGAGGGGGAAAACGTGATGATACACATAATGTTTGCCTAAAATGTAAAATGTGCTCTGTCCTGGTTGCAGGGCGAGACTCCGAAGCAGCGTGCTGAGAAGGCCAACAACCAGGAACTGGCTGATTATCTGGAGAACTGCCAACATTACCAGATGATCCAGAGAGAAGACCAGGAGACGACGGTGTGAAGTCCACCCCCTCCGTCCAGACTGTCCGTGTGTCTTTAGGTCTTTCGTTTCTTTACCCATCTCTCGCCCAAAAGTAGTGATGGTTGACAGAGACTCCGCAAATGGCAACATTTGAGAGACGATCCTTTGTTCCACATAAATCTGAGTTTGTAGAAACGGCTGAAAACACCTCCGTCCTCTGCTGGAGTCCGGACTGAAGGAGCCTGTGGACACTAACCAGAGTCCAAACTAGTCCCAGAACTGCAATTTGAATGTGGCTTTTATCCACTAAACCTTAGCGCTGTGGCCTCGCATTAGATGAGAGAGCAGCTGCTGTGAGCGAACAGTGACTGCGGTCATTCGCCCGCAGCTGGACGTGATGGAAGTAGAAGCTTTTTCGCCGTATCAGATAGAAGCGCTGCAGAAACGTGTCTTTATCAAGCTCATTGTGACCTTTTGGATGTATCTGTTTCCTCCACAGAAGTAAGTGTTCATATTTAACGTAGGCCCTGATGACTTTAGCTATTTATGATTCATGTGTAGAGATAAAACACGTGTGGTTTGTGATCAGAGGCACTGAGGCGAGTCGTCCACTGCCTCCAGTCTGAACTTAAGATATTTCAATCAAACTTTTTTGTTGTTGCCTGTTACATAAGTGTAAAGCGAACAGCTGCCAGCTTTAATTGTGATGTTTGTCTGCGGCCGGGAGACTCGTCGGTGTTGGAATCTAAAAAGCAACCGAAGCCAGATTCTGCCTCAGCAGTCACGCCTGTATGGATGAATATTACACAACAAGCAGAATAAGATTATACTGTATAATACCTAACTAATAACTGTTTGGTTTGGTTTTATCCTTTCTGAGTGACCTGCAATAAAGCATGTCAGATACCGATTTCTGCGAGGACAATGAAATTATTCCAGAGGGGAAAATTCACATTCAGATTAGCTGTGTAACTTCCATTTAGAACTTTTAGGTTGAGGCTGTAACCTATATATAATGTTTCTCTATGAAATTATAAAATATAACTATTATTATACAATTTTTAAAAATTCCTGTTCAGTTGTGAGGTTATAAACATTTCCTTTTTCTTTGTAATTAAGAAAATAAAAACGTTCTGTCTTAACGCTGGAGTTTGTAACTTCTGGGAATCGAGCATGAGACTCGTATGGAAGCAACTCCACTCTCCCTCCCTCCCCTGTTTCTGCTCTGTACCTCCACCCCACCACTTTTAGACAATCTTTTGTCATGGTGGCAATGACTTCCTGGTCCTACCGTTGGTGTTAAAACCGTTTTCCTTCTGCCGGGCGCCACGTTCAGACTAGACAACTTTGGAAGTCAGTGGATCGCTGTGCCGTTCACGCTTCATGACTCGCTGTCTTGCGTTCGTTTTCAGTTCAAACTACATGACAGACTGGCGACGGGGGTCACACGTTGCGTGATCCTTCACCAGGACAAACTCCTGATTCGTCTTGTCTTTAAACATT
This sequence comes from Mola mola, assembly GCA_001698575.1. Lineage (NCBI taxonomy): Eukaryota > Metazoa > Chordata > Actinopteri > Tetraodontiformes > Molidae > Mola > Mola mola. Next base: position 2,926,701 of record KV751377.1, on the reverse strand, counting down.
GGTCTGGTTCTGAAACACGGGAGAACTAAAAGAAAATAGGATTGGTGCACGGATTGGGCAGTATTGACTGTCCATTATATGATGAGACAAACCTTGTCTAAGATGAATTCCTCTTCTGAGTTTCTACCTTAAATACAGCCCATGGTTTTATGTAACCCTGTGTTCTGTGGTCTGATGGGATTCAGTTATCATAGAATCGAGTTTTAGCCTCTTAAGTAATGCCTGTCAGTTGTTTACACTTTGGGATGGGTAACTGCCGAGCGTCAGTCCGGGATCTTTGTCTTTCATTGGAAAATGGCTCTAAAGGTCCTGAGGTTTGGACTAGGCTTACATAAAAACCCATCATTCATCATTCTTTACCTGACAAGTTGTTTGGTTACTCCTTGCTTGTTTTTACACGAACAGGACATTCCAAAGTGCAGCAATGCCTTCTGGGCATTCTAAAGGCGTGAAAGTCCTCACCGCATGCGGTCTCAGAGTTCAGCCGAGTCCTGTGGGGGGTCAGGAAGGTTTCCCTCCCTCTCCGCTGCTCTCTGTTCCCAGCTGCAGGCTTTAACAATGTCCTCCACGCATGACTGAGCCATCAGAGTGCTGCCAGACTTTTTCCTCCGCTCTGTTTGAGACAGCAGAACTCAACAGAAGCGCATAAGATAAACTTGAGGTTTTACAACAAGAAAAGTTGTTGAAATCCAGAATCTTTGTTGAAAGTCATCCCTTTACTTTTGTCATCTGTGTCAGTTAACGCAGAAACTTTTCTACTGATGGGTTCAACTCCAACCAACACTCAAAACGACTCCACTGACCCAACCTGACTCAACTCGCCTTTGATCCACCCAACTTTACACCCCTTGAGTGGACTCAGATTGGCTCAACCTGACCCTGCTTCAGTGCCTCAGACTTGTCTTGACTTGACCCTCCACCAGACTCAACTAATCTCCACTCAATCTGAATCCCCCTGACTTCGATCCAAACAACTCGACCTGACACCCTTCCATTCGTCTCAGCTCGGCTCAACTCGACTCCGATCACCTGACTTGATTTTATTCCTCCTCACTCAAAAGACTCAACTTCGTTTGGATCAACTCATCTCCAGACAAATCAACCTACTGCGCTGCCCCTGAGTTGATTCTACTTAACCTGACTTTGCTCTCCATTGATACCCACTTAATTTATCTCGACTCTACTCAACCCAACTCAACCTGACTCAACCTGACTCAATCCGACTCCGCTCGACTTGACATACCTTTTTTGGACTCAGCTAGACTCCTCTCAGCTGACCTGACTTCGCTTAACTCGACCCGACTCAATTTCACTCCACTCAACCGAATTCAACTCAACCTAACCTGACTCGAAATGGATTAGAGTCAACGTGGTTCATGTCATCCCCACCCGACTGCCGACTTGAACCGACCGTTTACCTCAACTCCCGTTGACTCGGCTCCACTCACCCCAAATTGACTCTTCTTCTCTCGACTAGACAGCAACCTACAAAGTATCAACTAACTCAAGTCATAAAGTAAATCTAGTGGAGCAAAGATTTGACTCTAAAATGTAAGAAGAGCTGATGTTTAAAATAACAGAAAGAAGAAATATTAATAGAGTAAAAATACCTAAAAACGACACATCAACTGAAGAGCTTAAGTTAAATTGAACTTAAACTCTGAGTTTAAACAACATGTTAGAAAGTTTGTTAGATTAATTAACAAAACAAGTAAACCAACCTTTCATTGTACGTAATTAGACCACAAGCACAAGTTGCTGATTATATCTGTACTTTGGTATAATTCTGACTTTCTGTGTTAATGGTTGTGTTCGGCTGAGTGAACTTTGACCTGGTTCCCCATCAAACACACACACGCGCACACACACTGATTCTTTCTGACCTGTAAACTTCAAGCTGCAGCCACCGTTTTGAGTAAATATTAGCTCACACACACCCAACCTGTCCTGTGGCATAGTGATCATCCCTGTGTGTCTGCCACTCACACACACACACACACACACACACGCTTCACTTGATGCTAATGAGCTGAGCTTGTTTTGTCCCTCCTGGTACAGATTAAAGCTTGTGATGTCACCCTGAGGCTGGTTTTCAGCCGTGTGTGTGTGTGTGTGTGTGTGTGTGAGTGTGAGGGGATGTTGAGCAGCAGCAGCTGAAGGCAGCGACAGAAGGCGACGACTCCACAGCTCGACTGGCTGCTCCTCTGAGCTCACCACGTAAGTTTTCTTTCTTCACGTTTCTGTTTCATTCGTTTGCATCGATGAAGCATCAAAAATGGATCAAAGCGGAAACGATTCGCTGATTGATTATTTTGAATGAATCTGTGAGTCATTTGTGTGAGTTTTTCCAAACAAAAATGCCCAAAACTCTCTGGTTTCTTTATTTCTGATGTTTTTTTTTTTTTGATAGCATGTCATTAAACCTTTCAGTGTTTGAGCTTTTTGTTGTGATTTTAATGGGGTTTTCTTGTTCTTGTCTGGTTTTTTTATACTTTTATTTTGCAGTGTTTGTCATCATGACTTGTCTTCTGTATATTTGGTTCTCTTTATTCATTTAAAGAAACAGCCTGATGGGAGACTTTGTAATTTTCACCACTGAAATCAAATTTCTAACGCGTGTGCAGATGTTGTGGCCTCCGGCTCAGGTTACGCTCTTCTGTCACTTCTGTCCTGCAACAGTTTCCAGCTGTTATGATTCAATTTTCATTAAATCAGCACCTTTAAAAACAGCCGTCTGAGCAGACGAGCACATTGGAACCTCTGCTGGGCCGTGAAGGGTCTTTTTCTTCTTCTGTGGTCCGTGCCGTGCAGGAGAAATCTCAGACGGCTCTTCAGCTCTCTTTCATGTTTCCGGATGTGAGGGTGAACCCTGAGATTCGGGAGGAAGTTCCCCTAAATGTTGCTCCTCGTCCTGCACCAAAGGGAGCATCTCACTCCTTTTCTTCATTGTTTTCTTATGCAAATGAGTTTGTATTGGGGGCGTAGGGGGCGCAGCTCCTAAGATGTGGGACGGAATCTGTGTTAGGCTTTAGAGAAATGAAACCAGGCTACAGGAGGCTTTGTTTTGGCCCAGTGAATCAGTATTCTTTTGAGGGGGGATCTAAAGAGCTGCTTCCCCCCCCCCCCTCTTCTTCATTGATGGAGGACAGACTGGAGGCCTGCTGAGAGCCGGTTCTCTCCTCATAAAAGGCTGCAGGAGGAGCGAGAGGAGCAGGATTTGCTCCGCCAGCTGACATGTGAAAGAGGAGCGCCGCTTTAATGGAGGCCTGAAAGAGGAGCCTGTCATCTCTCGGTACAATAACAACGGGGAGGGAGAGAGTGGCTTTATGGGTAATTGACTGTCTCTTTTTCAAAGTAAGAGCCCCAGAGCTGACGGTCGTCGAAACGTCGAAGGCGCTTTAATCCCGACAGGAGGAAGGCAAAATACACCAAAATATGGGTGTAAAAAAAACAGCAGCAGTGTCTGAATACATTAGCCTACTTTTATAATCCCGCTGTGACTACAATAGTCAGATTATTTGGTTTAAGCGTTGTGTGTGTGGGGGGGGGGTCAGATCTGATTCGTACCAAATTTGGACCATCTGGCAGGAGTTCACGCTCGTCAAACGTCGTATCGGCCAATCGCACGACGAGATCAGATAAGGACCAAAATAATTCATTTGATTGAAATCAGCCGGATTATTACGTGAATAAAACTGAGAAACATCTGGTTTAAAGGCCGCCTCCGATGAAAATCACGTATTTCGTTTCCTCGCTACGAGTCCGTGTAGGACGACTGATATCGTGACTAAAATTAGCATCGATGTCATGTCGATTTCTGCTATCCACCAGTGACAACTAATTCTGACAGCCTGGGTCTTCTACTGTATGTCAACAACCAATCCCAACGACACGTGGGGGGCGGGGCTTAATGTTGTAGGAAGAAAACTTGCCATTGTGATGCATCAACTTGTACAGGTAGCTCCTCCTCTTCTTCCAGAGTCCGTGTCTGCTTCCAACATGTGGCTGAATTACTGCAATGCCAGAACTCGCCACTGTGCAGCATACAGTAGACTAGTTTAAAGGTGGGGCCCATGACAGAGCAGGTAAGCTCTGCCGCTCTGGCTGCAAGTGTGGGGGCGGACAGTGAGCGGTGATGGGGCGGGGCTAAAATAGCTCATTCATAGATGAAACAAAGGTGTAGAGTTACATTCCTGAGAATTTAAGGCCACAAAGTGAGGAAAAAAATCTAATTGCATGATTTTATGAATCAGAAATGAGTTTTTGAATGTTTGATCAATGGCTGTAGCAGGACGTTAAAGGAACAGTTCAACCGTACTTGAAAATTCAGTCACTGATTAACCCACACGTCAAAACATTTCTGCAGCGTCACGGAAAAACAGGATTGCAGCATTTTTCTTAACGACCTGAAGAAGCTTTGGAATTAAAAAAAAAAAAAAAAAAATTCTAAACAACAACTTAAAGAAACATAAAATCCAGCACGTACAGCCAAGTCTAGGGAAGCCCAGAGGTCTTAAATTGTTTCAAAAAGTTGGTATTTTCATCTGCTTTTAGGCAAAACTCTTCAGTGTTGCCACTAAGATAAAAGCTTGTTTGTACACACCTTAAGACAGAAACAAGTGGAAACCAAACCTGAAAAACAAACATTTTATTTCAGTACAAATTTGTTCTACTTTTACCTTCGTATGTCACACTTCTCTAAAACATTTGTGCCCAAAAGTCCCGGTTTAGTAAAAGCACATGTTAATAAAATAACAATCAGGTTTATGTCTCCGGTTATCATGACGTTCACATTCATACCTGCCGCTCGTCTCCTGAAGGGGCGGAGCCTGACGGGTCTCACGGACGCTGGATGTTCCTCGTCACGGTTCCTGAATCGTCTTTGCTTTAGCTCAGCAACTAATCCAGAGATTAGTCAAGTGATTCCGTGTTTTGTCTTGAATAAACAGTTAAAAAAACATCACGTTAAAGTGAATATTAGATTTTGCAGTTGACTGGATGGATGTTTACACCTCGAACTTTGTTTTTTGTTTTTCATTTAATGAAGGTTTAATGAACGTTAATGAAAGTTTTTTTTAACACTCCACGTTTTCTGTGTGCACAGAATGCAAAGGTTGTTGTCCGTGACGCTGCTGCTGCTCCTGGCCCTGACGCCGACCGCCGAGGCCAGCAGGCCAAAAGGTCACAAAGGTGAGGTCATCGCTCGCTCGCGGTCCCTGAAGGCATCACGCCTGTGACGAACTCGGGTGTCGGGTTAAAAAGATGGCTGCTGACCGGGATGACCCGGAAAACAAAAGTGATACGATGAGTAAAGGTGGAAAAATGGGGACAAATATTGTGCAAATTGAACTGCACATTTTTATCGAATCCTCAGTAAAACTGACTTCAGGACAGATTTCACTGTTTCACCGACACAATCTCAGCTCTCAATATTCCAACAGTTCTGGTCTCGGTTTGAGTTTTCCAGAATGCCTAACGGCCAGTTTTTCCCGGCTGTGAAACGATTCTTCCGGCTCTGACTGGAAAAAAACTCAGCCAACCTGAATCGGAAAACAAGAGTTGGCGTCCGTCACGAAGATCCTCCAACTGTTGGAGTCATTAGAAAGTTCAGACAAACCTTTAGATTCTCCTGGTTGCATGTTGTGTTAAAGTCCCCAATTGTTTCAAATTCAGTCTGACTTTACAGAGAATCATCGTATTTATATGGAGGACTGAAGCTGCCAAAATCCAAAAAACAAATACATAAATCACTCGATAGATGGATTAAACAATATACCTTTATTGTTACAAAAATAAAAGTAATATGAAAAATTAAATCTGAAAGTAAATGTAGATATCATAGGTTGAACATTTTGCCTGTTGGTTGATCAGTATTGCTACTGGGAAAGTGTCACAAAAGTCTTTCCATTAGTTTCTGTGTTACTTCCACGTTTAAAACTGATCCAGATCTGGATCTGGATCTGGATCTCTCCCGAAATATAAACATTTGCTCTATGATGTCACACCAACATGCACAAAATGTGTCATTTCATCCAAAACGTTTTGGTGGTTTGTTATGTTGGTAAAAGACATAACAATAAATGGCAAATAATACATGAATAAATGTGACAATGACTAATAATTTAGATGGGAAAGCAAATAATGAAACAAATTAATACAGAAAATATCATTGTCACATTGTTTAACTAAATTCCTATTTTTAAGTGCATTAATTTATTGAGTCTTTGTTCTTTGTTTTTGATTCTGGGAAGCCTGCTGGTCACAAACGATAAAACGGACCTGACGGAGGCGCAGGTGATTTTTAAATGTCTGATTTTCCTCCCCCAGGTGGGAAACATGAGAAGTCCCGACTGACTTCAGACTGCCCCCCCGCAGAGACTCGCTATGGGAAGTGTGTCCCGGAGCGCGGCGACTGTGGGGAAGGTCTGAGGGAGGCCACCTGCAAGGATCGCACCGACAAGATCCACTGCAAGATCCCCTGTAACTGGAAGAAGGACATCAGTGAGAGAGAGAGACACACACACACACACACACAGAGCTCAGCCAACCAGTTCAGAGGTCCACATACAGAGGTCAGGAGGTGCCAACATCAACCGTTAATTATTTCCACAGTTTATTGATTAATTGATTTGCTGTTTATTCTATAAAATGTCAAAGATGATGTGAAAAGATTCGATCACAGTTTCCAGAACCCAAAGACTCTTCATTTACTATCAGAAATGATGAGAAAAGCAACAAATCCTGTCCGGGTTTATTTTTAGCCTGAACCAAATAATTTGTTTTTTAGGCTCCCATATTTCACAAATTGCATTTTTTTTTTTTAATCTATCCAGTTTGGTCACGAGGAGTGGTTAGCATGACGAGGCGAACACTGCAGCGAAGTAGAGCAAATCAAAAAAATGAAACCAGACACTTTAACAGCACTTTGAGTGCAGTTGGTGGTGAAAAAAGTGATTTATTTCTGATGTTCTGAATTTCCCAGAGCGCTTGTCTGCTACGACCACATCAAGCGACTCTGTTGAACCTCTGAACTGGTTCAAGCCCCAAAAAAAGATGTGTTTCATGACATTTTACGGCCTGAAAGTGGTGGAAATAACAGCAAAGTTCTGATAAAAATTCAAAGTGAACACACTTAGGATGTATCAAAAATGTGATTCGATTTGAGGAAATACAGGTTTAAACTGATTTGAAGGAGCCTGATTGGAGCTGCTATGGGAGGCGGGACTAAGTAGGCAGCATCGCTGGCTGGGATTGGCAGACACATTTAGTTATCAATAAGGACATAAATGACACACGTAATTAACGTGTATTAGTGGCATATTGACCGTTTATTAGTCATTATAAAGCAAATATCCTGTAACTTCCCAATTACGACTTATCAATAATCAATAAGTGAGTTTTTGTACAGAAATTTATAATAATAATTAGAAATTTTACTACTTTACAGCAGCTTTCATTCATGAAACGCAGCTCAAAGTGTGTTAGAGGATGAATAAAAGTCAAAAACAGGGGGAAAAAAATCAAATAACAACCTCAATACATTGAGAATAAAAGAATCATCGAACAGCTAAAAAATACAAACCAGATTTTAAAAAGTAAAAGTCAACAAAAATTTGAATAAAAATGAATTAAAGAAAAGTTGATGAAAAGTTTAAATGTCCTTTAAAACTATCAGCAGAGACTGTTTGTTTGTGGTAGTTTGTTCCGAACCCAACTGGAGGGAATAAAAAACGGAGACAAGAGTCTTTATGCAGCGAATTTTCATTCACGTTTAAAACGGCCAGTTTACGGTTGACGTCTCCTCGTCTAATTTTGGTGCGAGGCTCCCTCTAGTGGCCACAACGGGAACCGCATGTTCTAACCCTTCGGCGGAGTCATCCTGTTCTCGGGTAACGTTACTTTTAAAAGTAATAACGTTACACTGTCACCTGCTGAGGAGAGATCTCACTACTATAATAAACTAATAAACTAAATGTCAGGAGAGGAACACCTTTTTTCCCCTCTACAAGCAAAAATTCAAATGTAACTTTCAGTGTTCAAGTTTATCTCTTTTACCAAAAAAAAAAAAAAAATAATAATCGTCACTTCACACATTCAAATAAGACAAAATCAAAATTAAACTCTAATCTTGGACAGATTTATTGACACGGCAGGCGAGTCTCAGTGAAAATGACAAAACACGCTTCCTGTAGCTAAAAAATACACAATATTACATAGAGAAACTAAATATGACATATTTGTCCCCATATCAGTGACGATATTACCGTGTATGTTACATTTAGTCATCTTTGGGCTATATGAAGCTATTTAATGTAAGTTTATCATTTATATGAAATACCCGTAGTTAAACGTTTGTATGTACATATATTACAACAAATATTAATTATGTTTAAATCCTATCTGACTTTATTAAAAAAAAAAACATACATATAAAAATATATATGTCAACATATATTTTTATCATTAATTTTAAACATAAATGCCCATCTGACATATTTACATGTACATTAACATAAACACATATATAAACATATTACACGTTCCACTACAGGTAAACCTGGGTACTGCACCATAATTTGAGCTTTCTATTTGAAGATGAACTGCTCCTTTAAAATGTGAAGCCGGCGCCTCGTTCAGTTCGTGCGCGGGAAAGCCTGACCATGTGACCCCTCTGTGACCCCCGTCAGGTGACTGCAAGTACAAGTTTGAGTCGTGGGGGCCGTGCGACGCCACCAACAACACCAAGAGCCGATCGGGAACGCTGAAGCGAGCGCTGTTCAACGCCGACTGCCAGACCACCGTCAAGGTGTCCAAACCCTGCTCCCCCAGAGGGAAGAAGGCCAGAGGTGAGAGCTGCAGCGCCCCCTCTCTATAAGAATGCATCGTTACGTTTCAGGAGTCATGTGAACTACGCAGTAAAGAGCCTGTGTTTAAAGGAGAACTCTGGTGTTTTTTAACATCGGCACGTTTTTCAGTCTTTTAGGCCTGAAAATATTCATTTCAATTTAATATAACATATTATTTTGAAAATTACTCTGCCGTTAGCACAGTTTAGCTCAACAGGGCTGTACAGTGAAACGGCATGATGGGACGAGTCAAACTGTTGATAAGAACTCACTGTTTTCACGCTGATCGTGCTCGTGTCGGCCGACACGGAGCAGAATCTCACAGTGAATCAGCCCCAGATAAAATGTTTCACTTCCGTTTGGATTGGAAAAACACTGCGGTTCTCCTGTACACGGAACCTTTTCAGACGCTGAAGCAGCTGTGCATCATCACACCATTCCAGACCAACGCTGTGATGCTGCAAAGCTGGTTGAAAAGCCACGTTCAGGGACGGTTGGTCTGGCCAGTTTCCACCCGGCAGGAATCTTCTGCCGTCGGTGTGGAGCTCAAACCTCCGAGACCTGCTTTGAAAAAAAAACAAAACAATTTCATCAGCTGAAGTCAAATAAAAATCCCGATTAGATCTCTGCAATCACGGCAGAACAACAGTTTCCCCTGCAGCTCGTTGTTCTGGTTTTAACAGATAACAGCTCGTGTTTAGGAAGAAAATCACAGGCGAGCAAAGAGAAATAAAGAAATGAGTCAATTAAATATAAATAGACGATACTGAGGTGAATATGAAGAGACGTAACATCACATTTTTATAAATTGATTCCCACATTAATATTTTTGATCCGTTCGCAGTATTTCAGCTCTTCAACAATTTTGTTGATTCGCGAAGCCTTTAAGCAGTTTTTCTTTTCCTCCAAAACACTGAAAAAGTTGCACATTTTAGCTGTGATGCTTTTTATTCTTCAGTCAACAAAACTGAGGAAACACCGGGTTCAGGGAATACAAAATCCCGCAATCAGCGTAAACATCAACAGGAAGTCACTGACTTCATCTTTTCCACCTCAAAGATTTGAAAGAGCTTTTTTGAATACAAAATAAAAACGGTGTTAACGCGTCAAGTCATCACTTTTAGATTTACGGTCCATCCCGTCATTTCTTCTTCTCCTCCTCCTCCAGGGGACAAGAGGTCAAAGTAAAGAGAAGAAGACGGCAGGCTTCATTTCTCGTCCTCCAGCTGAACAATCGTCTACACCCCATCATCAAACAAACAACGGACCGAGAGACTCCTCCGGAACGCTCCAGCCTTTTCACTTCCGGCCTCCTCTGGCTTTGATTCTGGTTTAACTGATTCTAGCTTTGGGTTAAAGGTGTGCGGAAGGTTTTTCCCAGAATTCCTTCCTGCTAGATGAGAATCAATCATTTTCGTCCTCATAGTTCATATTAACGGTAAACTTCTCTTACGGTCGCTGGACCGTGAAGACTTTTCTGTTTTAGAATCACCTTTAAAATTTGTACAAAAAAACACACACACAAAAAAAAAAAAAAAAAAAAATCGCAAGGCTGAATCTGCGAAATCCTCGATGAAATCTATTTTTTAATTGACGGTGCAAGATGAGACGTATAAATGAACATGAAATAAATACTGTACATTGTTTTGGTGATGAGTCTGCTCGTGATTGTGTCTGTCGACATGTTTGTCCTTTTCACCCTCCACATGACAAGACTGCGCCGTTGGGTGGCGCGTTAGCGTGCATTCAGGATGGCAGAACGGTTCGCACTGACTGAGCCAGTTTCTCCGCAGCCACCTGCCGACGGGGCATCGAGTGAAGAACCCGAGTCTTAGTTTTTCGAACACCTCCAGTCTTCAGAAGCTCCGCTGTGGAGTTTGGTCGCCAAAACGCCGTTTAGCTCGACGTAGCTGTACAACACAGGGCTGTACAGCACAGGGCGGGTCGAACCGCCGAAATACGCTCAAAATGTCAGAGAGGCGTCCGCTAGCACGGTTCACTCCGCGCTGTGATGACGTGCTAAATAATCTGAATTAATTCGTCTTTCATAAATATCGGAAGCTGTCGGGAAACCGTTCCACTGGTCGCGTCTGGGATGGACAGTCAGCGACAGGAAGCAGGGAGAGGTAGCAAAAACAGACTGTATATACTCCATGTAGCCTCGAGCTAAATGGGCCTAACGACCAAACACGATACTGGAGTGATTAACAGTAAATAAAAAAAAAAAAAAAGGTGTATTTTAGGGCCTAAACGAGCAGGAAGTGGGTGTTTTGGTTGAAAAATCCCATCGTTCTCCTTCAGCTTTAATACATTTAGCATTAGCCTCTTAGCCAAAATCAATCTAGACTCCCAGTTAACAGCAGTAAGTGTTTCGTTGATGACATCATCACTGCCGCAAATTTCCACGAATGGTTTCTTTCACTCAAAGTTCCCTTTGGCGAGACGAAGAACACGAAGTTGCTTCCGTTGCAGCACCGTCGCATTAACGTTAGCTAACGAGCAGCTGCGTAACATTTTAGAACCCTGAAATAGGGCCTGATGTCCCTCCAAGCGCTTCCATAGCGAAGAGGTGCATGATGGTCTTTCGTCACATTACTCTTGTTGAAACGAACCCAGTGTGACATCAGAGGAAGACGGCTGCCGCAGAGAACCACTTCCTGTATCAACGCGACGCTCTCATTGGACGGTTCTGCGGCGGCAGCGCAGGAGGCTGCAGAAGGTCTTCCTGAAGGTGATGTTGCAGAGCGCGTAACAGCCCGGGTTGATGGCGCTGTTGACGTAGCACAGCCAGTATCCGGCGGTCCACAGGGCGCTGGGGACGAGCGTGTGGCAGAAGGCAGCTACGACCGCCAACACGTTGAATGGCATCCAGGTGACGACGAAGGCCAGCACGATGGCCAGGATGGTCCTGGTGACCCTACGCTCCCTCGCCATTGTGCGACGCCTGCGCCTCTCCTGCGACGTGAAGCTGACGCAGGTAGAAATGGCCGCTGACGCCCTCCTGTGGCGGTCAGCGTTGGCCGAAGGGTCGTTCTCCACGTAGTCGTAGTCCTCGTCCCCTGGGTGGCGGCGCTCAGGGGAGACACCCAACGTGCCACCCAGACTCCTGGATGCTTTCCGGTTCCTTCTGGACTTGGCAGTGCTGGAATCCCACCGGTTCAGGGAGAGGTCTGAGACCGGGTCACTGGTTAGCGCCCAGCTCCGACGGTTCAGGAGGAAGTCTTTAACGGACGGACTGGACGTCCGCAGCGTGTCCCTCTCCGAGCAGAGCTCGCTCAGTCGACGGCAGCTGGCGGCAGACAGGCGGCTGTACAGACCGACCATGATGAGTGCCGGCAGGTAAAATGTCGGCACGGTCGTCCCCAAAGTGACGGCAGGGCTCTCCAGGAGCTGAGTGTAACACTCTCCGTCAGGGATGACGCGCTCGCCGCCCGCCGTTTGCCAGCAGAGGATGGCGGGAGCCCACAGGATGAAGGACAGCAGCCAGGCGGCGCCGATCATCAGGGCGGCCATCCCGCCAGTCCGCCGCGCCGGGTAGCTCAGCGGCTGCGTCATGCAGAGGTACCGGTCCAGGCTGATGACCAGCAGGTTCATGACGGAGGCGCTACTCACCACGTGGTCCACAACCAGCCACATGTCGCAGACGGCGGCGCCCAGGGGCCAGCGCTGCCACAGCAGGTACAGCGTGTACAGGTTCATGGAGAACAGCCCGATGACCAGGTCGGCCACCGCCAGGCTCAACAGGAAGTAGTTGTTGACGGTGCGCAGGTGGCGGTTGACCTTGATGGACAGGATGACCAGGATGTTGCCCAGGACGGTGATGATGCTGAGGGAGGTGGTTACCGTGACGATGAGGACCAGTTGAGCCGTGCTGTACAGACACTCTGCTTCGGCCGTAGGCTGACAGGAAGCGTTATCGCAGGGGCGGAGCCACATAGAGGCGTTGAGGTTGGGCTCAGCTGCTCCGCCCATGTTTCCTGAAAACGCAGGATAACGTTAGCCTCGACTTCCAGAACACACCTGACTCTAGACCAAAATCTGGGTTTCTCTGATGCACTGTGGGTAAAAGGTACCATCGTTTGACAGCGCAGATTTCCGACATGGAAAAGCGCGAATGTGAGATTTATAAAACTAACAAAAATAAATCTATTTGGTTAGCTTTAGCTAACAAAACTGCGTAGGTTACGGTTAGCTAAAAACAAAATGCTCTCTTAAACATTCCATCCTTCTGCATAAGATTATATATGGTGACCTTGACCTTTGACCTGAGAGCTCAAATTTCAGCTTTTTTTTACCAGACTAACAGTGTTAGTTTTTGACATGTTTTTATTTATCATTTTTTCAAGGTCGTTGCTTTGATGCAAAAAAAAAGGACAGCGCCACCTGATGGGTGACACATAAACCGCAGAGCCAGTTGGCTCTGACTATGTGATGGACCCAGGGGTTAGTTACAAAATGACACCAGTTAGAACACTATTTGTCAATTCCTTTTGGAGACGTGTCCAAAACATGTGTTTGACCTTTCAGTCACCTTGACCTTCGACCCAGAAAGCCCCAAAATTAATCATCTCTAGCCAGCGCTCAGTGACAACAGTTGGACTTTTCTACGTTAATTCATCAAGTAATTATGTCCAGACGATGCTGTTTGACCTTAGAGTTAATCATATACGGGCTGTGAGCTACAAAATGACACCAGTTGGACCTTTTTATCTCAATTCATTCCGCAGTTATGGCCCAAAAAAAATTCCCTTTTGACCTGACAGTGACCTTCAGCCCCAAAATCTAATCAGCCTAATCACCTTTGATGAAACTTTGAGTTCCAGTTAATTTACGTTAATCTTAAATTAAGATAAACTGACAAACGCTGGTGGAGTTAACGATTGCAGTCTGGCAGAAAACGTGAAATGTACAAACGAGTGAAAGCATCACAAAGAAAAGTGTTGAGCTAAAGAGAAAACGTGGACATTTTCAGAATGGAAACTGGAGGCTGGTGTGGTTTCTGGGGGCAGGAAACGGAGGAAGGTGCAGGTGAAGATGATCATCTGCACAGCTCCAAGCACCACCCAGCACCACCCACACCACAGAATAAGGACTCAATCTGTACAGCGCTCTAGAGTAAAAACCCTGATAATGTCCAACTTCATGATACACTTTATCTATTTATAAATCTCAGGAACATTGCACTTTGCACACTTTATATACAGAGGCCAGATTGTACATAATACTTAATATATTTTTAATTTCCAGTATTTTACAGTATCTTATTTATCCTTTCTTATACTGTGTGTTGGCTTATTTTGGTACTTTTTACCCTGCACTGCTACTCACTTGTATACTGCTGTGTCAACCTGAATTTCTCCTGAGGAGGATCAATAAAGTTACATCTGATCTGATCCGGGAGTAGAGTTGAAATAACGTTGTGAAAACAGGCCGAGAGCGATAAAGAAAAGGACACATCCGTAGGTTTAAATCAGAGATCTCGACTGGAACAAAGGCGTAGAACCGGGGAACGTTATCATTTCTGCAGATTTTCTGCATTTTTCAATTTGAAAAATATTAGAATTATTTACTAACATCCAACAAACAAACAACAACATTAGGGCTTTGCTTCATGTTTATACAGCACAAATACTTGAGTGTTTTGTTTTTTTTAAAAAGTGAGGTTTGCGAACTTCGTCAGTTAAATTACAGCTTAAAACATTAGATTTAGACTGATGGAACAAAACCTGGTTAAGTTTGTTTTTTTAAGATATTTAGGTTTACAAAACTATTTAGTTTGAATTGCAGCTTACAAAACTACTTGGACAGATATAAAAAACATTAGATTTTGATAAATGTCACGTTTAGGCAACAAAGCCGCCAGGTTTGGGGCAGAAAAGCACAGTTTGGGTTAAAAACAGACCTTGGTGAGACGTTCCTGGAAGAAAACGTGTGTTTTAACAACAACTTTCACTGCTGCAGTGATTTCAGTCCTTTTTTAAGTTCAATATGAGTTCAATATGAACCCCCCCCCCAATGTTATTGTTTTAAGCATTATTTTTAGTTTTTAATCTGTTTCTGACACTTTCTTGTTCGGTAACCTGTGAAAACTAACTCACCCAGGTTTTAAAGGAATATTCATAATCTCTGTTTCCTTTACATGATTCTGTAATTGTTACCTGTAAGATGCAAATTATAGATGGATTTCTGACTTTTATTTTATAGGTTTTATTTTCCTCTTTAATCATTCTGTTTTACTCTGCTCTGAAACTACCGTGTAAGTTACATTTACAAATAAACTTGATTAAAAAATATCTGCCTCTCTGACGAAGAGTCAAAGCGGCGCAAACCTGTAGACCTGATGAAAACTACAACTCCCAGCATTCTTTTCACTGACAAAAGTCCAACTACAGCTTTTCGTTAACGACGAGCTGAAACTCGTGATTCTTTTAGCTCAGTTTTTGGTTCTCAATCGTTTTTCTTTTCTTTTAAAAATAGCCTGTAATCATTCTCCGTAGCAACAGCAACCGAGGATCATGGGAGATTTAGTATTTAGACGAAAATTTCAAGGCTAAAACACGCAGCTGTGCAATGGAGCCGCTTTTCAGTCCCTTTACAGGTGAAGTGAAACACTTCGAGTCTTTTTGATGATTATGACTACAGATACACTGAAATATTCTTTTTTTTAATTGTAGCTTCAGGGCAAAATTATCAAAACAATGACCGATATGTTGAAGGTTTACCTGGTAATTAATCTAATCTCTTATTGGTTACATTAAATACTCGATTGGGGGATTTTTACGACTCAATTTCAGATCATCAGACAACAGATTGTAAATTATTTAAAAACCTGAGAATCGGGACTCTTAAAACACTGAAGTCAGAATGAAATTCAGCACGACGCACCTGCTGGTCTCAGATCAGCTGATGCTGGACGTCAGGCTGCCGGTCTGATTCCTGTTGATCTGGGACCTGATGATCTAGGACCTGTTGATCAAGGTCCTGCCGGTCTTGGACCTGCCGATCTGGCACCTGTTGATCTGGGTCCTGCCGGTCTGGATCCTGCCCTCTGTGCTCCGGAAGCAGCTGTTTATAAACAGCCCGACGCTCCGCCCGAGAGTCTCCCGTCACACATCCCGGGTCCTCGGGTGAGCTGACGGGGGGAGAACTTCAGCCCCGCAGTCACAGATGTGATCAGTCTGACCTGTGAGGGGACGCGCAGCTGATTCAGCTGATTCACGGACCCGAATGAGCGCACGGCGGGCACATTCAGCAGGCGGCCGAACAGTAAACACGGACAGGGTGGAGAAAAGACTCCACCTTCACGGACCTGCTGCTCCCCAGCGATGCCCAACAGTACTTCGGCAGTGAGGGGTTCCGATGGAAGGTGGAGCTGAACTCAGATGCTCTGAACTACTCTAAAGGCACAATCTTTCAATCTGACTGCCCCGCGGCTCTGTGTTTGATTAACACTGTCTGAAATCAATGTTTTCTGCTGGTTGGACTGGCGAGAATTTCCCCTGAAACATCAATAAAACGTTCTGCAAACACGTGAGTTACTTTGTGTTTCCTCCAGAATAAGACCTGACCTGAGGACACAGCAGACAACTCATAATCCATAATCCACAGGTTGAGCTGCTTTGATTTGGCGCTTGAGGCAAATATTTTATTAGGATTTGTGTGAAGTTTTAAAGGAGCGACCTGTATAATGTGAGCAGAGGAGGGAGCATCTCATCGGTTTTAGCGCCACCTGCTGTGAGCTCAGGCTCTCTCTCTCCCCTACAGGTACTAAGTGGTACTACAATGCTGGAGCTAGCTGGTTAGCATGCTAACTTCAGTGCAAACTGCATGTCTGCAACACAACAGACTTGACGTCAGCCCTGCAGTTTCTTCACGTTCTGCTTTTTAATGTTAGATGTTTTAAAATTACATTATGGACATATTTTACAAACCAAACCTTTATAAAGGTACACAATGCAGGATTTTTTAAAAAACTAAAAATTAATGTTCAGGCCAATTCTTCTGCGTTTGGGCTGAGTGTCTGTCACCCTCGACCGGTAACGCTGACCACATAAGGCAGGATGGGAGGGCACACTTGGCAGCTACCGCAGCCAGCGGTAATCCTGGAAACAACAGTTAGGAAACGAAAGCACAGCGAGGCCAAACACCCATTGGACAAAGGTTGTTGATTTGGGGTCGGCTCTCGTGCACTGCTGAGCACTGAGTTGGCCTGTTCTCTGATGGGGAGCTAAGTGCTAGCTGTTAGCCTAATTAGCGTGGCTTTGCATTGTGCAAACATCAAGGCTGCTGTCAAGCCATGTGTGCTTCAGGTGTCATTGTGTTGGGTCAATCCTGCATACTGTACCTTTAACGCAACTGAGAGGACGACTTCTGAATACCCAACCTTTCAGAATGTCTTATTACACTGTTATTACAATACCCAACAAAGAGTGGGAACTAAACTATTTTCTGTGTTGTTGAGCTGAACGATGACCTGAGTGGGTTCTTACATCTCTGACCCGGAGTCAATAATCTCCCACACGATGATCCGCTCACAGAAAAACTCTCAAAGTTCTTTAATTACATCATGTCTAAAAGTCAAAGCAGAGAATCGAGCTGTACAGACTGACGGACAAAGGGGTCAATGTGACACAGGCGTACCTTTTCACTGTTCCACGTGTTGGAGAAACCACGCCCCAACACGCTCTCTCTCTCTCACACACACACACACACAAAGAACAGACACCAGGTCAGCCAGACAAAGTGTTTTTAAAATGTTCATTAATCAAGTAAAGCCAGGAGGAGCATTCAGATCAGTCTCACCTGGACTCACCTGCTCAGAGGAAACTAAAACCGCCTCGTCCACATCTTCCTTCTCGTAGGTCCGTCACACACACACACACATGAACAAACACACACGACGGTAACACTATTGGGAGCCTCTGCAGCTGTGTGTCCGAGCACGAGAGGAAGAAGAAAAAAGCAGCTGTACAGTCTGACAGGCCGGAAAAGGAAAAGGAGCACTTGATCAAAAAAAAATTCAAGTTTTTCGTCTGCGAGGGAAGGCGACATGTGGGCGGGACTCGGGTGGACACGCTGACCAATCACTGACTCGTCTCCACAGCAGGAACTCGGGTTCTGAGCCAAAATGCTCTCAGTTTGTCAGGTCTAAACGGTTGATTGAGCCGATTTTCTAATATTGTACTTAAACGATTTCCTCGTCACTTCCTCTGAAGCTTCGGTCGCTTCCTGTCCAACCGAATCCTCCCAGCAAACAGGAAGTGACATCACAGCTGAGGCAGGTAATTAATAATTTTGATCAGAGCGAGGGCAAAGTGTTCTGTAGTAAACAATCACTGATGAGGAAACTGAATATCTAATATTAAGTTGTTTACATTTTCTGATTAATCTGCTGCTTGTTTTGTGTTATTTTCAATAGAAACAAAGCAACATTTTAAGATTGTTTTCTTCCAAAGGAACTCTTCATTTACGATCAGAAATGACAACAACAGAGCAGCAAACATTGGACTGAACCCGTCTTCTCTCGATCGACCAATCTACGATTTTCGCGCACTCTCAGTCGCAGCTGATCACTCAAGCTTCAGCTGGTCTGGAGTCAGTTTCGCGTTGCCTCTCTTTGCTCCGCTCAGCGTGGGCGGGGCCTAAAGCAGAGCAAGAAAACCACGTCTCGGGAGTCAACGCTTCCGAGTTCCAGTTTCTGCGGTGGAGAGCAGCAGTCAGGTCCAGAGAGAGGTGAGGCACGTGCACGCTCTCTCTCACACAAACACACACACACACACAGAGACACACAGACACACAGAATACAGCACCTCTTCACGCTTGTGTTGTTCATCACATTTGAACACTGTGAGCAGGTTTCACATTTAAAGGTTTCAAACGTGGCGATGATCCACAGACCTGGCGGTGAGCAGTTCCAGCAGGAACTGTTTCCTGTCCCTATCGCTCGTGAACGTGAAGGACGTCCTCCTCCACTAGCTTATTATGGTAGCCTCTCAAAAACGGAAAAGTCTTTTTTCATTATTCGTTTCAAAAGTTTTTTTCTCTATTCTTTATTTATAGCGCTTTAAGTGAAATATTTTATATAAGTGAATAAATGAAACAAGATTGTTTTAATTTTGATGGTTTTGGCTCAGTTACAGTGAAATATTCTAATACCGAGATTCTTTTTAGCTGTAGGCCAAATTTATTCAATAAAAAATGTTATGTGTAATGAGCCTAAAATATTGTTGCTAGCCGTAGAAAAACTCATATCTCCAACACATTTCTTTTTCCAGCAGCATGAAACTGAAACAACTTTTCTTATAAATCTTACAAGATGAACTCAAAACAGTGTAATTATACACACATAAGAGGTGAAAGGGAAACTTATGCTGACACAGTCATCAGTGTCACATTTAATATTTTAAATGGACAAAATCCTTTAAAAAGTGATGTCACACACAGCGAATGAGCGTCATCAGTCTGACTCAGTTTAGGGAAATCCCGGAGCTCGCGGTCCGTCCTCAGCTTTAAATCTGACGTTGTTTAGGCTCTCCCGGCTTCATATTTTTCATCGTTAGTGCACAGCACTCATGGAGATACCCGACGCTTTCAGCTGCTGGGGAACAATGTGGACATTCTGACGATGGATCGTTGACTGGAGATGCGTGTTTTTCTTTGGACAGCAACAATATATTAAATGTTGACTTTCTTAATTATCTGATGAAAAGAATCGTGTTATTCTAATTTTCTGAGATAGGAATCACGGTTCCTGTTGCAATGTGATATGGAAAGAAAATGGTTCCTACCAGCTCTGTGGATGATCCTGAGTAACCATGTCTGATGTAACCCATAATGTCCGTAAAGAGACCTTTCTTTACGTCCAAACGTACGGTTTTTGGTGCTTGTTCCATCTAGTTCCATTGTGCTGGAAAGAACGCAAACATCTCTACAGCCAAAAATATCCAGATGATAAAGAGCATTACAGGTAAGAGGGAAAATGTGTTTTTGATTTTGGGGTAAACTGGCCCTTTAAACTTACTGTTTTCATTTTTTTTTTTTTTTTTTTTTCTTTACTTTTTTTTTCCATTTGAAAGGATGAATTGAAGA